>PIJE02000497.1:186386-293886 GCA_002895965.2 Coryphaenoides rupestris
AGACTATATAAGACAAGAGTATACCAGACTATATAAGACAAGAGTGTACCAGACTATATGAGACAAGAGTGTACCAGACTATATGAGACAAGAGTGTACCAGACTATATGAGACAAGAGTGTACCAGACTATATAAGACAAGAGTATACCAGACTATATAAGACAAGAGTGTACCAGACTATATAAGACAAGAGTGTACCAGACTATATGAGACAAGAGTGTACCAGACTATACGAGACAAGAGTGTACCAGACTATATAAGACAAGAGTATACCAGACTATATGAGACAAGAGTGTACCAGACTATATGAGACAAGAGTATACCAGACTATATGAGACTAGAGTATACCAGACTATATAAGACAAGAGTATACCAGACTATATAAGACAAGAGTGTACCAGACTATATAAGACAAGAGTGTACCAGACTATATAAGACAAGAGTGTACCAGACTATATGAGACAAGAGTGTACCAGACTATATGAGACAAGAGTGTACCAGACTATACGAGACAAGAGTGTACCAGACTATACGAGACAAGAGTATACTAGACTATATGAGACTAGAGTATACCAGACTATACGAGACAAGAGTATACCAGACTATACGAGACAAGAGTATACCAGACTATACGAGACAAGAGTATACCAGACTATATGAGACAAGAGTATACCAGACTATACGAGACTAGAGTATACCAGACTATACGAGACTAGAGTATACCAGACTATACGAGACAAGAGTGTACCAGACTATATGAGACAAGAGTATACCAGACTATACGAGACAAGAGTATACCAGACTATACGAGACAAGAGTATACCAGACTATACAAGACTAGAGTATACCAGACTATATGAGACTAGAGTATAAAAGACTATACGAGACGAGAGTATACCAGACTATACAAGACTAGAGTATACCAGACTATATGAGACTAGAGTATAAAAGACTATACGAGACGAGAGTATACCAGACTATACAAGACTAGAGTATACCAGACTATATGAGACTAGAGTATAAAAGACTATACGAGACGAGAGTATACCAGACTATATGAGACTAGAGTATACCAGACTATACGAGACGAGAGTATACTAGACTATATGAGACTAAAGTATACAATATTATATGAGATGAGAGTAGACTAGAATATATGAGACTATAGTATATCAAACTATAAAACGAGAGTATACTAGATTATATGAAACTAGAGTATACCAGTCTACATGAGACTAGAGTATGCCAGAGTATGAGACTATAAATACATTTACATTTAGGGTCAGACGACATGCGACTATAGTATACAAGACTATATGGGACTAGAGTATATCAGACTATATGAGATGAGAGTACAGAAGATTATATGAGACTATCGTACCGTATATCAGACTATATGAGACTTTAATATATCAGACTATGTAAAACGAGATTATACCAGACTATATGAGACTAGAGTACACCATAATATATGGGTCTATGGTATACCAGATTATATGAGATTAGAGTATACCAGACTAAATGAGACTAAAGTATACCAGACTATGTGAAACTACAGTATACCAGACTATATGAGACTATAGCATACCAGACTGTATGAGATTAGACTATACCAGACGATATGAGACTAGAGTATACCAGACTATATGAAAATACATCAGACTAAAATATGCGAGCGTACATGAGACTATGGTATAGACTAGAGTATCTGAGAGTAAATGAGACTATACCAGACTATATGAGACGAGAGTATATCAAACTATATTTAGGATAAAAAAAAAAAGTCTAACCCCAGTTTTATTAGTTTAGACTAAATCAAACAAATACGATCAGACCAGACTAGATCAGACCAAACTAGACCAGACCAGCCTAGACAAGACTAACATAAACTAGACCAGCCTAGACTAGACCAGACAAAAATAAACTACACCGGACCGGTCTAGTCTAGATTAGGGTCAGAATAAAGATAGTCTCAGACTTTATTAAAGACATGGCTATCAGGACAACAATCTGGAGCGTCAATTTGTCTAATCACAAGAGGACCTGGGGGAAACACTACTGCATGAGCTCATGAACTCCAGGATGACATCATGAAGTCCAGAATGACAACATGAACTCCACCATGACAACATGAACTCCACCATGACAACATGAACCCCACCATGACAACATGAACTATGTTATGAAACTATGAACTCCAGGATGACAACATGAACTCCACTACGACAATATTAACTACATTATTACTGTATGAACTCCAGAATGACAACATGAACTTCTTGTCATGTTGTCACTGCTGGGGGTTCACTTCCTGTCTGCACATCTGGAAAGGATTGTGGGTAATTGTGTTATTTTCACTGGAACCAGTAAATATGGAGTCCATCAGAGAAACCTAAAAATAAAATTAAACTATCTCTAATTTAGGCTCGCTAGATAGCTTAATGCTAGTAGCTAGCCCATTGGTTACCGACAGCCCCAGATAGCTGCTAGCCCATTGGTTACTACTAGACCCAGAGAGCTGCTAGTTGGTGCCCCATTGGTTACTCCTAGTCCCAAATAGCTGCTAGCCCATTGGTTACTACTAGCCCCAGAGAGCTGCTAGCCCATTGGTTACTACTAGCCCCAGAGAGCTGCTAGCCCATTGGTTACTACTAGCCCCAGAGAGCTGCTAGCCCATTGGTTACTACTAGCCCCAGAGAGCTGCTAGCCCATTGGTTACTACTAGCCCCAGAGAGCTGCTAGCCCATTGGTTACTACTAGCCCCAGAGAGCTGCTAGCCCATTGGTTACTACTAGCCCCAGATAGCTGCTAGCCCATTGGTTACTCCTAGCCCCAAATAGCTGCTAGCCCATTGGTTACTCCTAGCCCCAAATAGCTGCTAGCCCATTGGTTACTCCTAGCCCCAGAGAGCTGCTAGTTGGTGCCCCATTGGTTACTACTAGCCCCAGAGAGCTGCTAGCCCATTGGTTACTACTAGCCCCAGAGAGCTGCTAGCCCATTGGTTACTACTAGCCCCAGAGAGCTGCTAGCCCATTGGTTATTGTTAGAACATGGTGGCTTGTTCAGCTTAATGCTCGTTTAGCTACATGGCTTGTTTAGCTTGTAGCCCAGAAGCTTTTGATTGTAGTCCATGATAGCTGCAGTGCTATCCAACTGTTTTTGCTGACCTCGCACTACATTCGACTCCATTTTATAGAAATAATGTTTATTTCGGAAGTTAGAGTCCATTTAACTGAGTCTTATTCAGCATAGTTTACTCATCATGAATGTTAAATGGATATTCCAATGTTCAATATCAAGATGAAAACACTATTGGAATCTACATTTGACTGTAGATTGACAGCTATCATGTTCACACCACCTTTTAATTAAGTGTTAAAGGACTCCTAGTACACCACCGTGTGTGAGCGTGATGAGCCATTTCATTTAAAAAAACGTTTGGAATTGCCCCACTTGACATCAGTGTCCACCCAGATGTATGGTGGATTGATCAGCCTACCAGTTGCTACAGTCCACTGGGTAGGCTGGTAGGCTGATCTTTCCAACATACTTCTAGGTGGACACTCCCACTTGTGATGTCACATGGGGCCATTCCAAACGGTTCTTGAAACCACTTGGAATGGCTAATCACGCTCACGCCTGGTGGTATAATAAGTCTCCTTTAAGAAACGTGCTAAAGGCTGCGAGTCAGTCCGCGGGGTCCGCCCCCTACAGGCGAAATGTATAACAATGTGCCAACTGTAATTATTGATCTTCTTGTCCTGTTTTCTATGGAAGAAAACAACTGATATAAACAGTATTCAAATTTACATCTGTTAGTCTGTGTGTGTGTGTGTGTGTGTTGTGTGTGTGTGTGTGTGTGTGTGTGTGTGTGTATACATGTGTATATATACAGTATGTGTGTGTGTGTGTGCATACATGTGTATATATACAGTATGTGTGTGTAAGCGCGCACGCAAGTGTGTATGTATGTACAGTATATATACACGTGTGTGTGTGTGTGTGTGTGTGTGTGTGTGTGTGTGTGTGTGTGTGTGTGTGTGTGTGTGTGCATGAGTGACTCATCAGTGCTCTGGTTTTGTGAATAGAGCGGCAGAGGGGTCACATGGTATAGCTGTCCTCAAAACTGATTGGTCACAATTTGCTGCAGTCTTCAGCAGAGAGAGAGAGAGAGAGAGAGAGAGAGAGAGAGAGAGAGAGAGAGAGAGAGTAATACAGAGGGGGGTCAGGTAGAGATCGGTAGAAGAGAGAAGAGAGAAATCAAGGTGTGGAGAGATAGAGAATAGTCAATTAGTTAGTTAGATAGTCAACTAGCTAGTTAATCAGCTAGTCAGTCAGTCATCTAGTTAGTTATATATTTATCTAGTTAGTCATCTACTTAGTTACCTAGCAGTGTTTAAAAATACAAAAAAAAAATCTATAAAATAGTTGTAATTTATTACATTTACATTTAGGACATTTAGCAGAGACTTTTATCCAAAGCTACTTACAATATGTTGATTTGTTGAAATAGACTGCAATATATCTCTGTGGTAGATAAAGATAAGAATAGAGCAGGTTTCAAGCATTCATAATTGCAAGGCTAATAGAACGAGTTTCATAATTGTTAGGTGCCTGCAAAATAGCTGGGATAAGAGCAGAAGTGCCATTCTGAGTGCATTACCACATCATAGAAGAACATACAATATGCTAAACAATGCAAAGTATTGTTTAGTACAAAGTACTTTTATTATGACATAACTATGAATATTAAACTGTAGGACGATATCACATCACAGGTTATCCACACAGAACCATGCTCCCTTTCCAGCGCTGGCATGGAACATTTCAGAGCTAAGTAGGACTGCTGCAAAATTACAATATCATACAGTGTGGATGACATCGCTTTCGGCTCCGTAGGCCTACACGGCTTAGATAGTACAGTAGTACTTGAAATGACAAAATTAAAAAGGTAATGTGAAAATTGTTTCTATGAATTTGCACAGCTGTATCAGCTAAATAGATTATTAATACCAAGCCTGCAAGTTCACATCACACTGTATACATAATTAAGTCAGCCATCAGCACACACACTCAGGGAGCGCTAGCATACTAGCATATTCCATCTGCTCTGTCATTTCATGATCCAAACTTAACAATAAACCAGACTTTACACCTACCTGCCTGTGTCCTTTGAGGAGCCCCAAATTAAGCCAATGTATGTGTAATTGTGGCAGGATCCTCTGCTACACTGGCACCCAATGTGGGGCCCTCTAGGACAAAGGGCCTGTAACCACCTGTTGCTAGCAACCGCCACGGGCAATCGCCTGTTGCTAGTTCCCCGGCTACCAGCCTGCAACCAGCCTGGTGCAGCCCAAGACCCAGCCATGCCTCTGCCAGGAAGGACAGCAGCGGAAGGCCCCCATGCCCTGGGAGCCAGATGGGGGATCGAGCCATGTCACCTGGTGGAGGGTGGCCCTACCCAGGGCTGTTCCAGGCCCTCCAACGAGCCCCACCACGGCCTAGCTGCCGACCCCTACCCAGCCCATCCAGACAGCCCGGCAACACCCACACGAGACACCTCGCCAATCAAGGCAGAAGCCCAGGCCTCTGGTCTCCAGGATGGAGGGGGAGGGGGCCAACATGGGTTGGCCATGTTGGGGAGGTGCATGGACGGTCCAGGGACACCTCCACCAACTAAGGCAGCATACCTGGCCTCCAGTCTGCAGGGTGGAGGGGGACACTGGGGAGGTATGGGAACAGTTGGATTTTTTTTTTTTTTTAAATTATTTTAAGGTATGGGAACCCTTTAATGGAGTGTGCAGTTTACTGTGGGCTTTTTTTTGCATGTGGGTGTGGTGTGTGTGTGTGTGTGTGTGGGGGGGGGGGGGGGGTAGGTTTTCCGGCTGGGGTGTTGAGGGTATGTGGGAGTGTGTTTGTTTGGTGGCTGGCTTAATTGGCCTCACTTAGCCCAATTAGAGTCTGGGGTGGGTGGGGCTACAAACCTGTGGTGCATTGCCTAATCAGTGCAACACAGATTAAGTTAGCCATCAGCACACACATTCAGGGAGCGCTAGCATGCTAGCATATTCCATATATCTTGTCATTTCATGATCCAAACTTGACAATAAACCAGACTTTACCCCACTACCTGCCTGTGTCCTTGCGGAGTTTCAATAGTTATGCAAATAAGCCACTGATAACAGTGGGGTGTGCTTACACCAGTAAAGTTTATTTTACGACTAACTGGTCGCTTTTTGATTTGGTCGATTTTTGGAGAAATTACATTTTATCACGAGGCGCATGGAGCGCAACTTATTCCCTGTTTTTTGTGTTTTTTTTCAATCATCGTATATCATGGATACGAGCGTATTGTCTCCTTCCCAGCATCACCATGCAACAACATGCAACATGTACATTAGTTGACCATGCAATTCGAGTCAAGTCCGCTTAACCTGTCCATTGTGAACACAAGCGCTCTGGGTTCGCTTTGCCGTTCGCCATTGGATTTATTTTAGATTAGGGATGCAGGACTACTCAATGAGTTGTCTCTCTGAAAAAATGTCTGCAGATATCTCGGAAGCACACCCTGAACTGTTGATATAAATATGCATATGGCTATCAGAATTAGACCCTGCTTTTAATAGGCCTAATTAACCAACACTAAACAATTGTATATTTTCGCAAAACATCTAATCATTGATTTAATTATTGAATGGAATCTGAACTCTGCACTCAATCTAGTCACTGCAGGTGCGCTGCAGCAGTTCCCGATCATGCAGTTGGTCTTTTCATTTAAATCAAACTGCCTGTCAGTTGGTCTTTTAATGAGTTCATTTAAACCAGTTTTAATTTGATGAAGAATGATAACCACGGATGTTACAACGAGATTTATATGCTGTGCCCAGCTGTTCAGTCCGTTTCACAGTAAATAAACCATGATCAGCAGGATTATATTTATGGCCCCAGGACCGACAGGGGTACCGTACAAGGTATATAAGAACTGCCCAAGGTTACTCCACAGACTCTGGAGGATTCTGGAGGTGATCTGGAGGAGGGGCAAGGTGGCCAATCAGTGGAGGTATGCGGAAGGGGTGTGGATTCCCAAGGAGGAAGAGTCGAGTCGAGAGTCATCATTTCAGAACCATCTCGCTGCTCAGTGTTGAGGGAAAGGTATTCTTCAGCATTGTTGCCAGGTGCCTGTCAGACTACCTCTTAAGGAACACATACAGTGCTGCTTGAAAGTATGTGAACCCCTTGAACAGTTTAGAGTTTTCTGTTGTTTTACCATGATTTTCTATCATCACCAGTTTTCTATATATGAAATGTCAGGTTTATGTTTATCAATTGCATGTACTTGTTTAGAGGGAATTGTGTGAGTCACCAAAAAACGACATGAAACATGGAATTAGTGTATGTGCAAAAGTAAGTGAACCCCCAGCTGCATTGGTAAAATCAAGTAGATAATAGATTCAGGTGAAACACATTTGGGTGCTTAATTAATCAATTAAGCAGACCAATCAAATGAGACATCCTTAGGAAAAGGGTTCGGCAACACAGATTAAAAGAGAGAGGAAACCAACCAAACCACTGTAGTGCCAAGGTGTACCGACACAGATCAACAATGCAGAGAGGAAAGGAGATATCCGAGGACATCAGGAAGAAGGTACTGACAGCCCATCAGCCTGGGGAAAGCTATAAGACCATCTCCAGAAGATTCCAGCTCCATCCATCCACTGTAAGACAAATCATTTACAAATGGAGGGCATTCAACATGACCGCAACTCTGCCTAAAAGTGGACGCCCATCAATACTATCACCAAGAAGCACCAGAAAAATAATAAATCAGGTAAAGGCCAACCCACACATCACTTCTAGAGAGTTGCAGACCTCTCTGGCTGCATCTGGAGTAAATGTACATGTGTCTACAATCACATGAAAATTGAATAGACATGACATTCATGGGAGGGTTGCTAGAAAGACGCCTCTGCTCTCAAGAAAGAACAAAGCTGCCCATTTCAACTTTGCCAGAGAACACTTGGACAAACCAGAGGCCTTCTGGAAGTCCATTCTCTGGACAGATGAGTCCAAGATAGAATTATTTAGTCACAATCAAAACTGCCATGTTTGGAGAAAAGCCAACACTGCATACCAAGAAAATAACCTCCTCCCAACAGTGAAGCATGGTGGTGGAAATGTGAATGTCTGGGACCGCTTTTCTGTCTCCGGACCTGGACGACTCCATATTATCCAGGGAAACATGAATTCTCATGCCTATCAACAAATTCTTGATCAGAGTCTCCTGCCATCAGTCCCGAAAAATGGGTTCTGCAATAAGACAACGACCCAAAGCATACCAGCAATATTACCAATGAATGGCTTAAAAGAAAGACGATTCATACTCTATTGGCCGAGATATAAATCGAAATGTTGTGGCTAGACCTGAAGCGGGCAGTACATGCCAGATGTCTCTCCAACCGCTCGGAGAGACTGGTCAGTGGTTACAGTAGACGTTTGGTTGAAGTAATGGCTGCAAAAGAAGGTGCTACTAAAAGGGTTCACATACTTTTGCATATGTCAAATTTTCCTATTTGTGAGATAAACCACTTTTGTTGAACAAATAATAAAAACACATCTTTTTTTATTTGTGGAAAGTGCTTTAGAAATTGGTGTTTGGATATACATTTCATAAGGTTATTTGTAATTTTTTTACAAAAAGTCGAGGGTTCACAAATTTTCAAGCAGCACTGTACATTGATAACTTGGTCCAGAAAGGAGCCGGGGTATCTGGTGCACACAGGCGTGGTCACCCAGCTGATCAGGGAAGCCCAGGAGAATAAGGGGGACCTGGTGGTGCTGTGGCTGGACCTTGCAAACACCTATGGGTCCATACCCCACAATCTGGTCGAAGAGACACTGAACTGGCAACATATCCCAGGCAAGTTTAGGGACCTCATCCTGGAATGCTATAACAGCTTCAGCCTGAGATTCCCCACTGGATCAACAACTTCAGAATGGCATAAGCTTGAGAAGGGAATCATCACTGGATGTACCATTTCAGTGATCCTGAAGGGCCTGGAGGAGAGGTTCACCTGGGCTCGCATGAGCTTCAAGCTGGCAAACTCCAGATCTTTGGTGCTGAAGAAAGGAAAGACCACCGATAAGTTCTGCTTCGCACTTGGTAGTACCATCCATCACTAAGAAACCACTGAAGAGCCTAGGAAATTTGTTTCATTGCAGCTTGAGTGACACAGCATCCATCAGAGCCACCAACCAGGAGCTGGAAGCCTGGCTAGGGGCGGTGGACAAGTCAGGACTTTGCTTTATATGGGCAAAACAACAAGGTGAAGCTCCATATCAGCAGCCTGAATGAAGGGTTCATGATGACCCGTACTTGGGAGGTGCTGCAATACAGAGTTCTGCGACCGAAAATTCTCTCAGGCTGGGATCGAGGTCAAGACTGGATGAAAGAGGAAGGCAGCAGAGGCCGTAGATGCTGCTGAGAGACGGCTAAGGCACAGGGCGCTGTTGGGCACAGTGACTTGTGGGAGGTCTGGCTTGGGTAGCTGCACTACACCTCACTACGCCAAGGCGAAGAGAAACGATGAAGGGTGCTGGTCCAGGTCGAAGTGCGGGCATCACTTGATGAACAGCGAGCCAGCAGGATGGTTGAAATGTGGCAGCAGGGAGCCTGGGCAAGATGGGAGCAAGCGCTGGAGCGCGTCTCATGGGCCGAGCTTTGGAAATCCAAGCCCTATCGAATTAAATTCTTAATCCAGGCTGTCTACGACATTCTACCAAGCCCGCCCAACTTGTTCTGCTGGGGGAAGGTGGAGATACCAGCTTGCCCTCTGTGCCTGAATAGAGGGACCCTGGAGCACATCCTCAGCAGCTGTTCGAGAGCCCTGGGCGAGGGGCGCTACCGCTGGCACCATGATCAAGTCCTGAAGGCCATAGCAGATACCATCTGCAGTGGGATCAACCATTGCAAGCGTGTCCGCCCAGTGAAGAAGGCCATTGCTTTCATCAGGGCTGGGGAGAAGCCAACACCAACCATAATGATATTGACTTCTTAACGTCTTAACGTTCTTTAGACCTACTGAGTTTGAGTGAAAGACGAATGCCTTGCTCACTCAGTAAACAGATTGATTCAGAATCAGTAACAGCTTTATTGCCTTAGATCTTGCAGGAAGGAAATTGCTTTTGTGCTTCGGTGCCTGACATTGAACATTGAACAGACAGTAAAAATATATAAAAAAATACTACAAATATATATAAAACATTTGTGGTGTCAATCGATTAAAAAAATGTATCGAGTTAATCAGAATAATGTGATTAATCATGATGAATCACAAGTTTAATATAACCATGGCTGGTTCGTTCAGTCATGGTCTTGTTGTCAAGTCGGTCAGTCAGTTTACGTTGACTTACTCACCGCCACACAAGCAACAGAACACACACTACACACACAAAATCAATTTCCCACCCATTGACCCATAATCCTTTGCGTACTCTGTCACATCGAAAATTGTCCAATCACATCAGAACACCAACACAGAAGCAATACTGATTTGCTGCCAATAATAGTGGGCAGGTTCTAGGGCGAGATTCATAGAGCCCCTCGGTAAAAATCAAAAGCCACCAATCAGAGAGCAGCTTTGGTCACGCCACTTCAAAAGGATACTCATGCTGCGTTCCATTTGTTCTCAGAAGTCAACATTTCTGAGTCCCTAGTCAAAGATTGCAACTGGAACTGGACTCGGAAAGTCGGAAGAATCTCACAACAAGTGCAAGATGGTTGCTCCGCCATCTTTCACAGTCGTGAAAGCTGTAGTAATATACAGTTTTTTTAGCACTTTGTTAAATCAGTCGTACACACAGTAGTGTCCAACTTCTATCTGTGGACATGTTGCTACAGTGTTTGTATGTGCAAAATGCCACGTAATACGTTGTTATCAACTGGTTCTGGTTTTGTAGTTGTCTGTATGTTAAGGTAGCGTATCTTTGGACCCAGGTGCAGATACAGGGAGACGGGAAGCATAGATGCCAAATAAGGGTTTTACTAACAGAATAAACAAAATGGGGAGCTGGGTACAGAGGCAGATGATCCAGCAAGGCTGGGGCGACTGGACGACAGGTAGGGAACTGGGAGAGACAGACGGGCAGGCAGGTAGACAGGAAGAAGCAGGTTGACAGGCAGGAGGGAATTCCAGGACGGGCGGGACCTGGTAAGGTAGTTCGCCGTTAGGTATGGGAAGGGATCAAACATACTTTGCATAATAAAAACAGCAAAGGAGCCAAGCGACACTCACGTGTAAGTATGAACTACGATCTGATGATGAGTGGATGGTTCTTATACTGGGCAGCTGATTAGTTAATGTGCCGCAGGTGTCAGAGCAGGTGAGCGCGGTGGATGATGAGCCGGGGAGCAGCCATGCCCCCAACACACACACACAACACAGGTAGAGAGAAGACTATGAGGTAGAAGTGGAGGGCGTGACCCTGTATTCCGAAAGAGCAAGCCCAACAAAAGTTTTCCTGGAGGGATCCATCTTGGTTTTCCGACTTGGGTGACGTTATTCCCAGGTCCGACTTGAAATGGTAAAACGTTGCATTTATATCACGCTTTACAGTTGCCTCACATTCACCCATTCACACACCAACGGCGGTGCCAACCATGCAAGGTAACAACCAACAAGAGCAGTTAGGGTTAGGTGGTGTCTTGCTCAGGGAGACCTCGACACTTAGCTAGGCGGAGCCCGGGGATCGAACCAGCGACCTTCCGGTTTCCAGACAACCGCTCTTACCTCCTGAGTTACTGCCACCCATGGAACACAGTATTACTCCCATACACACTCATTATTCTGGCGGGCATCACCCAGGAAGTGAAATGGTTCAAGAACCACAGCGAGACCTACAGGTCGATGATATACAAGCTATAGTCATATCATTACAGGAAGTAGCCTAAGCGTATTGCATTCACACACAAATCAACGAATAACAAATTGGAACGATTTTTTTATGAATGCAGACTACCATGCTGCCGCATTGTACAAGTAAACATGTTTATTTCAGAATTATTTGGCATTATGTTTAACGTTTAAGTAGACTTCTTCTCTAGAAATGGTGGTGGGGCAGTGTCCCCACCACTAATGAAAAGACGAACTGCTGCAGTGCACCTGACATGACAGCAGGGTGGCGGTATAATTCGAATGGAGCCCCACTCTACTTCAGAGTGGCCCGCCTGAATCTGAACCACTCACTGAAACACACACTTGCATGCACACACACACACCTAGTGGTCAGAGAGAAAACTACATACCGTGTAGATGGATTTGACTTTATTAGAAACCAGAGCAGAACAGTTCTGTACAAACTCTTCTGATTGGCCCAGCTAGCATCCAATGGGCAACAAGGATAGTCCAAAAAGAGACGAGATAAATGGGTGAGAGAGAGAAACAGTGAGCTAGAAGAGAGACAGTGAGGAAAAAAATATATAGGGAAAGAGAGAGTATAGAGAGATAGAGACAGAGGATGGAGAGATAAAGAGAGAGGATGGAGAGATAAAGAGAGAGGATGGGTCTAGATATAGAGAGGTGATAGAGAGAGAGAAGTGATATTGGGAGAGGGAGAGAGATAGAGAGCAATGCGGTTCATCCTGATGGCAGCCATGTTGGATCTGCATGCCGGGTCCGAGGGTGTTGCTAGGCAACTGATGATGCTATTGTATTGTTATTGTATTGTATTGTTCTGCTCAGCTTCATGTCAACACTAAAATAGTCGTCATAGCAACACTACACCAGAACACCAGTGGAAAACACACAACAAAATACACACACATACACACACATGCACCCAACCAAACACGCACGCGCACACACACGCACACACACTCATATATTTACACTCACACACATGCATACACCCACGCACCCCCCCCCCCCCCCCACACACACACTCACACACACACTCATATTTACACACACACACACACACACACACACACACACACACACACACACACACACACACACACAATTTGAACAAGACAAGTTAATCTCAGATTTGTACTGAGGTGAAAAAAAAGAATCTATTCATCATCATAATCATTATCATTATCATCATCTTGATAGGGGGGGTATATATAATATCAACAATATGGAGGAGGTGAAGTCACTGGAGCCCCCAGACCACAGAGCTCTGTGATTGGCTGAGGTGGCAGTGGCGTTGGGCGTGTGAGGGTGGAGCTTCTGTCTCATAATGTCACCGGCCAATAGAAACAGTCTTGGAGTTGTAAACTGAAGTTCCACCCTGCCGTCCGTCCCAATGGAGGAATCACAGAGTAGGCGGGGCTTAGAGAGCACCGATAGGCTGAGTCCAGTGTGTGTGTGTGTGTGTGTGTGTGTGTGTGTGTGTTTGTTTATTGTGTGTCTGTGTATGTATATAATGTATGTATATGTAAGTATATACGTGTGTGCGTGTATTAAGTGTGTATATTGAGGACACTACGGGGAACCCAGCCCTCAGCAGGGGGTGACTCTGAGTTGGCAGGACGGAACACCAGACTCTGGCCCTGCTGATTGGACGACAGCACCTGGACACGGTCACCACGGACAACGGTGATCTCATCCTCCCGCACCGCACTGAAGTCCTGGAGCACCAAAACCAGGTCCTAAACATCACACCAGATCAAAGACGAACTTAGCTAAAATCATTGTGAATTACGTACAACCATTATGGTAGTGTGTGTGTTTGGTGGCTGGCTTAATAAGCCTCACCTGGCCCAGCTAGAGTCTGGGGTGGGTGTGGCTATAAACCTGTGGTGCATTGCCTAATCAGTGCACCACAGGTTAAATCAGCCATTAGCACACACACTCAGCGAGTGCTAGCATGCTAGCTAAGTAACATCTGCTCTGTCATGTCATTTTACCAACCTTTGCAATAAACTTTTCACCACTACCTGCCTGTGTCCTTGGAGGAGCCCCAAAGAAGCCACATGATGTGGCATTGTAGTATTGACTCTATGCTACAACCACAGTTCAACAAGATTAACACAGATTAAACCAGATTAACAAAATTACATTTGTGAAAACCAGATTACATCATATTAAACTAGCTCAAAGCAGATTAAACCATATTAACCCAGATTAACCAAGATTAAACAAATTCAGACTGATTAAACCAGATTAAATAAATGACAGCAGATCAAAAACAGATGAAAGCAGATGAAAACAGAGGGAAATAGATTAAACCAGATTAAAAAAGCAATAAAATCAGACTAAAACAGATGGAAGTGTCATGCAGATTTCTCTGAAACATCCCCCTCCCAATTTTCCTGGTTTCCTGGCAGCTCTGAGCAGCTTGTTCATTCAGTCAGTTTAAGATACGTCAAAGCAGGAGGCTTACAAGCAACCTCAAGCAATTAGTTTAATTCTATTTTGTTTGTTTTTTTCAATTTGGACCGTATTTTGGAACCTACTAGTTGACTCATGCGGACAACAATTTTGAAATTGATCCAGTATTGAGCGAAAGTGTTTTAAATGAAGAATTGAATCTCGTGAAAGTTGAGTTGTTGAAGAAACAGTGGAAATGTGAGTGAAAATTGGAGAGAGGAGTTTATTGTGTTGGACTAAGTAGATTAGTGATTAAAGACTACAGAAAGTACTTTAGTGTTATCTAAAATATTTAAAAAGTCATTGCAAAGTCAAGAATATTTAGCTGACTTCAACAATGTGGATTAGGCTTGCAAGATTTCAGAGCGAGACTGCTCTGTAAGTGAGACTTGGTTAGACACAATAACAAACACAAGCACTTTTACAGGATGCACATTGACAGGGTGCTATAATACCAAAGGTTTACTTTGCAGATGTTTTGCGGCTGAGGGCTGAAGCGCTCTCTCTCAATGCTGGACCAATTAAAACAATTGTTGTTGACAATAGAAACTGAAATGATAGCGTGCAGTTTGAAAAAGTTATCCTTCAATATCCACTTGTGTGACAGCTTCTTTTTGTTGTTGCTTCGTTTTCTAAGGTTTGTACGATTATAAGAAACGTGTGTGCATGTGAGTGGACCTGGTCTTCATGGGTCTCTGTGTCTTGGTTGGCATGGCCATTGGGAGTGAGCGGCACAGAGGACGGTCGTCCTGACGACAGAGGACGAGACACCATCCCCTCTTTCCTCTGGTACTCTATAGGAGATTGAAGAGCTACACACACACACACACACACACACACACACACACACACACACACACACACACACACGCACACACACACACAGTTATGCGTTGCATGTGTTGTCCAATGTATTTCAGCCATTCCAAAATGGCCTCTCCCAAACAATCAAGTGACACGCTATAGAGAGCCTAATGCCGGGGTCGGACTACATGCTCTTTTTGTCTGTTATGATGGTCACTATGGCAATTACAGAGCGATACATTCAAACAGACAGGGGTGTAGTTGCCAGGGCGAGACAAACCTTCCCACTGATTCATAGTTTCATCTAACAGCACCAACAAAGCCATCCGTGCTTCCATTGGTCAACGTCACGGCCATGACGGGGCGCGTCGTGGAAGACAAACAAAATCTAACACTAGCTAGTCTTTCTCTCAAGTTGTGAGGCGTCGCGAGGTGTCGTGGCGCGTTTCCAGATGCGTCTGCCACAATGTCACACCACTGTACGATCCGATGCCCTGCAATTGCTGAATTGGTTCGAGAATCGAGCTGATATCATGTAGTCTAACCCCGGCATAAGTCACCGCCCTTCCCGTATCCCCTATGGGAGTGTAGTGCAAGTGTCATGAACTACACGTTATGAACTACACGACAAACTGCAACATTCTTGACTTGCTAAATAATTTTTTTAATTGACAGACATCATACTGTATGTGTAATTCATGGCATAATTTCAACGAGATAAAAAAATGATATGTCTTTCTCGCTGTTGACTACCATACATATTTTTCCCAAATAAGGTCCCTGGACTCCGCTATTCCCCATTGGCTCTTTATAGTGGGTCACATGACCGGATGTCTCTGTGTGTGTGCAGCAGCTTTGTGAGTGTGTATAGTGTGTAGTGTGCATCGTGTGTCACCTGACAGGAAGTCTCTCTGTGTGTCCAGCAGCTGGGTTATTTGCTCTACCCAGCTGCTTTTGATGGAGGGCGACGGTGCCTGCAGAGTGAAGCGCTCCTCTGACCCGCGACACCACAACACAAACTGCAGCTGGTCGCCTTCCACACTGTCCTGCATAGCCAGGGTGCTGACCTATATAGAGATACAATATACACATGATAGTCTATCATATTAGTAAAACATTATAATATATACATTCTAATATATGCATTATGTAAGAAATGAAATAAAAAATTACGACGATATTCAGGACGTCATGACTGATGCCGACTGGGACATCTTCTGATCCAGCTCCAGTGACGTCGACCAGTTTACGGACATGGTGACAAGCGTTGTGTTGTGTGTTGGTGTTCTGATGTGATTGGACAATTCTCGACACAACGGAGTACGCTAAGGATTATGGATCAATGGGTTGGAAATAGATGTGTGTGTTATGTCGTGTTATTAATGTTAGGCACGCGTCTGTAGTGTGTGTTGTGTTGCTTGTGTGGGGGGTGACTCAGACTACGCAAACTGACTGACAGACTTGACGACAAGACCATGACACTGACTGAATGAGACCAGCCATGGCCTTGGGGGTGGAGAATCGTGTAAATTAGAGCTGGACAAATAGCAAGCTTGTGGCCACATGAAGTTAGAAGTAAAGTGACCAAGTGTTAAATATTATTAGAAATTATTAGAATTGTTATCCATTAATATTTAAAAAGGCAAAGTGCTTTGATCTCACAGTATATCTCATCAACAGTTTTAACTATTCAATTACCATGAGGGTTTGTTTGTTTTATTGTATTGCCCCCGCAGCAACAGTAGTACTAGTATATTGATACAGTAGTAGTATAGGCATAATGTAGTAAAGTGATATTGTGATAGTACCTATCGCTCACTAAACAACCTGCTTGCCCCCCATCATGCACACTCCACTGAGACAGCCCTGCTCGCAGTAACAGTTCCTCTGTGCCACCGGGGTCTCGTTCCACTCATCGGTGCTCATCTTTCTTGACTTTGCTGCGTTCGACACAGTGAACCACCAGATCTCTTTTCCACTCTCGCTGACCATGGCATTGCTGGATCTGCACTTTCCTAAAACATCCTTCCTAAACTACTGTTATCTATCTGCCTCACTGTTTGGTTGACCGGGCAAATCTATCGGCACGAAGGGACGGACATTATACATTATACCTGTATTTGCAAACTTTCTGAAAACACGCCATGTAAGCGGTGCGCTCTATCTCTGTTTCCCTCTCTCCAAAACTTGTTTTCTTTAGTTTTTTCATAGTTTTTTTTCCCACCCCTGCTCAAGCACCGGTTATGATAGCCAAGTCATCAAAATATTGTGCCGTCGCAACTAAGCACTGGCCTGGCCTGACTATTTTTTTTAAATCTGTGATCTGCGGGCCATGTGGACGACCAGGCCACCGGTGCTCCTGATGCCCAGCCCGGGCCTGATTTGTATGATAAGCAAATTATATTCTTTGCAAGCTCTCGCAGGCCACATAACATGCTTTGAGTTGACACATACCTGTATATATATATATATATAAGATTTTGGTCCAAGCACTCGTCATCACCCGCCTTGACTATTGCACCTCTCTGCTGGCTGGACTCGCGGCCTCCGCAATCAAACCATTGCAACATATCCAGAACACTGCCGCACACCTCGTGTTCAACCAACCAAAATTCTCCCCCTCTTCCGCGACCTCCACTGGCTCGCTGGTCTGGCTCGCATCCAATCCAAGATACTGGTTCTGGCCTACAAGACTGTCAGCGGAAACTGCCCCTATCTACCTCCAAGCATTAGTCAGACCCCATGCCCCTGCTGGAGCACTCCGCTCAACAACTTCGGCTGGATGACTGGTGCCACCTTCACTAAGAGCAGGCAAACATCAAGTCCCAACTCTTCTTTGTTCTGGCACCGCAGTGGTGGAATGAGCTCCCGACAGCAGGGTCGCTCACCAGCTTCCGTAGTAGTAGTACTATAGTGATACAGTAGTACTATAGTGATACTGTAGTAGTATAGTGATACTGTAGTTGTATTAGTGCTTGAGGTTGTGCTTGTAGTGGTAGTAGTACTACTATAGTGATACAGTAGTATTATCGTGATACTGTAGTAGTATAGTTATACTGTCGTAGTATTAGTGCTTGAGGCTGTGTTTGTAGTGGTTGTAGTAGTCCTATAGTGATACTGTAGTAGTATAGTGATACTGTAGTAGTGCTCGTACCTTGATGCTGTTTTTGAAGAGGTATCCCGGCGTGGACGATCCCTTGTGTAGGATCTCACTGAAGATAATGATGTGTTCAAAGAGGAAGATTCTCCTCTCTTTGCTGCGTGACAAAACACCTCCGTCGTGTTCCAGCACCCCAAACGTTTCCTGCTCCAACAACTTCCCCTGGGAGCTAAGCTTACCCTGCACACAGACACACACAGACACACACATGCAGTATAAAAGAGATGAACCCATGAACAGCTCTACCATCCAGTAGTAACTTAGCTTAGCGTAGCCTCAGATCAGCTATCTCTGTAACCAATTTTAAATCTCTTTTAAAAACCCACTTTTACAAAAAGGCGTTTTTAATCTCTCAATGGCAGCATTTTGGTGCACCTGTTTAATATTTTTTATACACTTTTTATATTTGTGTCATGATTCATTTGTACAATCTTTACATTGTATTTGATTGTGCTACATAAATAACTTTATTATTATGATTATTATGATTATGATGATGATGATGATGATGATGATTATTATTATTAACAACACTATTGTAGAGTGTTCACCTTCCACAACCAGGGTTGGCATTTTGAGTCCTTTGCTGCATAGCAGTGTGGTATGTATTTAGAGGATTCATATAATAAGGTTTCACTTTTTAATCCAAAAATAGTGTCGTAGTGGGTGTGCATTTGGAGCTTTCTTTCTGTTTTGGAGATGTTCGTTTTTTTAGGTTGTTTTGGTATCCAAAACAAAACGTAATCATTTTATCAAAAGCAACCTATATTGTTGTACCACAGTATATGTGGGCTTGTAGCGGCAACTGCTATCGAAATGAATGACATAATTAAGCTACACAGCATAATTAATTAATCATTAAGTAATAGTATATAAACAGAAAGAAGGACAGGCAGACAGACAGACAGACAGACAGACAGAAGAACACACAGACAGCTGTCTCACCTCATATCCTTGAAGTCTGCCAAGGTTCATCATGTCGTTGCACCGTTTAGGAACCAACGACATCAAATCCAATGCTTTCTACACACACACATGAACAACAGAACACACACACAAGCATGTGTTTTTATTATTATCCCACCATAACCACCTGCACAGCCATAACCACCCAGTCGCTTTTTATGAAACTTTTCATAATGGTAGTGTGGTAGAAATGGCCTTTTCTAGTTATTATTATACACACACACACACATATATATAATACATACACACACATATACATATAGGGGGCGGGGCTTACCTCTATCTCCTGACAGTCCAGTCCTGCTTTAGATGTGTACTTCAGGAAGTCCTACAACACACACACACACACACACACACACACTAAGTACACAGATGATTCACACTCAGACACACACACACACACACACACACACACGACACACACATATACTGTATTTACATGTGTACCTTGAGCAGAAGCTGGTATCTGGTGATTCTCTGACTGGTTTTATCAGATAGTCGCTGATAGACATCCTGCAACTGATCTCACGTGTATTTCCTACAAACACACTAGGGAGATAGGAGACAGGTGAACATACAGAGAGATAGGTAGCCAGACAGACAGACAGACAGGTAACATTAGATTACACCATGTTTTAAGTTATGTTATTCTTACATTCTGTTATGTTAACATGAATATATTTTTCGGTGACAGGAAGAATCATACCTCAAAGAAGCTTTCGTACTTGGGATAATCGATGAACTCTGAGTGTGTTTATATTCCTGGCAGTACACCACATACATATGAAGACGCCGCTCCCTGGAATACACACAGCACACACCAACCACACACACTCACTCAGACAGAAGTAGCCAGACAGATGATGGTAGGGACAGACAGACAGGACAGACAGACATTACAGACAGGGTAGCCAGCAGACAGACAGGTACTCACATGTTTAATGAACAGTTCAGCCAGCAGGTTGGGGTCCTGAAGACAACGTTCCAACTCCACCTGGAAGAACACACCCAACACCCACCAGGCACACAACACACACACACCACACAGCACACACACACCAGCAGCACACACACACAACACGTTACACACGCTGTTATAGGTTATGCCTGTTTGTGTGTGGGTGTCAGGACGGCAGAGTCACTCACCAGCTTCTGCAAGAGGCTCAAGAACCCACCTTTTCAGAGTTCACCTGGACTCTGCATAAACCCCACCCCTTCCCTCTGCTAACCCCAGCACTAACTTGCGTGTTTGTACGTCTTGGCATTATTAATAGTACTTAGCATTGTTTAGCATATTGTATGTTCTTAGATGTTGGTAATGCACTCAGAATGGCACTTCTGCTCTTATCCCAGCTAGTTATGCAGGGAACCTAGCAATTATAAAAACTTGTTTTATTAGCCTTACAATTATGAATGCTCGAAAACCTGCTCTATTCATATCTTTATGTACCACAGCGATATATTGCTGTCTCTTTCAACAAATGTAGTTGATTTGGATAAAAAGTGTCCCTAAATGTAAATGTAAACGTAATGTATGGGATAGTACCCTCCTCAATGCAGCCACATGTCAGAGTGATGCTGCCTACGTTGCTAACTTTTTTGTCACAGCAAGGAGACAAGAGACACAAAGTATTACAAGTATTAAACTATTTATAAAGTAATTAAAAAATATGCTGCATTTTTCCAATTAGAATTGTGTCAGTGAAAAACATGGATGGGTGGATTCAACTCTCAAGCTCATACAGTATAGCCTAAGGTTAGGCTCCGTCCTTTCACCAAAATATCCTATATATTTAGAGGATTAAATTCTAATAATTCAAATTTTCTAATCCATGAGTAAAATAGTGCAGTAATTGGCAGTTCACGGATGAGGGGGATATAATACGTGTTTGTGTCTTGTGTGCATTTGGATGCTTCTTTAATAAATTCATGTTTTGGAGACGGTAATTTATGAGGCTGTTCGATAACAAAAATAAACTGTCATGTTATCAAAAGCAAACTTCCGCAGTGTAAATAAACATTGGCTAAATATATACAGTAACATACAGTATAAGAGATAGCGACAATTATGCTATGAATGTAGTTTACCACTTAGAGGACTGTTGACAACGTAAGTAAGTACCTCAGATTAATATGTTTTAATTTCTTTACATGTTATATTTATAATTAATGGGGATACCAAAAAAGAATCTGATGGAAAAGTCAAAAAAGCGAGCTGGTACTATGCAGTGGAAAAGCACTATTCAAGATTCAAGATTCCTTTATTGCTGTATGTAACAATGGAATGCTTATTCCCCATTCACTACTGCAGTATTCTTCTATTCTGCTATATATATATATGTGTGTGTGTGTGTGTGTGTGTGTGTATGTGTGTGTGTGTACTGACTCTCGATGCCAGTCGTAGATCTGGTGGACGTTTCCAAACACAATCTTGTCTTTCCCTCTCATGCTCTCAGGTATTCCCCTCACCTCTAGACGTGACATGAAGCCCTGGGAGAGAGAGAGAGAGAGAGAGAGAGAGAGAGAGAGAGAGAGAGAGAGAGAGAGAGAGAGAGAGAGAGAGAGAGATGGATAAGGTGATAACGCAATAACACAATGTCTGAGGCTGCTTCTGATTGGCTGATGAAGATGTCAATCTCACCTCCACGATCACGCCCAGATCCTTCACATAATCCTTCTCTGATTGGACAAGCTCACTGACCACAAACCTGAACACACATGGTACATGTAAATGTGTCATCAGGATCATTAAATATGAATGTTATGTAAGGGATAATCAATTCATAGCCTCCACAATGTGGAGGCGAAGTGAGTTAACAATATAAAATAAAAACATTTGGTTTTGCACTCAAAATCGGTAATTAAGCAAGAGCTTAGTGTTGTCATGTCAAGGAGTAATTCTCGTCCCTTTTACAACCAAGCTGGTTCGTCACAATATAAAACACAACACGGTGGTAAATAAAGTGGTAAATAAAGGTTATGGCTATGGTTACAAAGTATGATGTAATTTTTTCCCTCTGCTGCATCTCATTCAAATTGTTGCATTCTCTAAATAGATTTAGATATAATAGAATGGAATCGATAGAATTGCTTGCCTCAGTTGATAAGTAAGCTTCGACAGCTATGCTATTTTGTTGCTTTGGCCCTCTGGTGTCAAAGGGTATTTCTCGATTTTGACCACTTTCACGTTTCAGATACCATGAGTTTTATGTTAAAATGTGTAAAACCTATCTTTATTTATTTGGAAAATTGTAATTCCGATTTTTTTTAATTCTTCAAATCCCTTGTAAAAACACACCTTTTCTCATGTAGAGGAATTCTTTTGATGGTTGAAATGGGTTTACCAAAGTCTTAGCTTCACAAAAGTAGTGGAATATATGAATAGATTAGTAGATACATAGTAGATCTACTTTCACCAATCTACTTCCACACCAAATGTTAGAGGGACTGAGATGGGACTGAATTATAATTTACATACTATATATCCAATCAGAAAAGGGTATTCACCCCAGACCATGGTTTAAAAAATATGACAATTCTGTTTAGGTGTATGTGTACAGTATGTGTTTGTGTATCCTACATGCGGCCTCTCATGGCCTTGTTCCGTTGTTCAGTGTCAGACTCATTGGAGCTCTGGTCAGAGTCTAGAGCCTGTAGAGAGAGAGAGAGAGAGAGAGAGAGAGAGAGCAGAGAGAGAGAGAGAGAGAGAGAGAGAGAGAGAGAGAGAGAGGCAGAGAGAGAGACAGAGAGAGAGAGAGAGACAAAGAGATACTTAACATTCAACATTTTGAGAAATACACATGAAAACTGTAAGCTACATGAAAACTGTAAGCTACAGTGTTCATTCAGCTTTTTTAACATTCACACACATTTCAGGCATTTCAAGGTACATAAACCAAAAATGTCCAGACTCTCAATGCCTTTATCATCACCTTTAAATTCTTACTGTAACCTGGCATGACGTTGCTAAAACAATGACAAAATCCACCTCTTCTCTTGCAAATGGTCGCAGTTATGATGCAAAACGGAATGGAAAAACTCGCCGCCCATGTCAGTCAGTCTCGCTCCAGTCCAGTCAAATATAACTGCTGGGTCGTTTTTTTTTACGTGTGTGATTGTGTACATGAGACACCAGATTATGTTGAAAATGAAGCATTTTTCAAGGAGCGCATTTGAATTCAAGCATATTCCTGACCTTGAAAACATTGAAATCAACAATTAAAATAAGCATTTTCAAAACTTTTTCAAAAGACTTGAACTGAACCCTGAAACAAACGGTTTTCCTGCATCTCTCCACAGCACCACGTTTTCTAAATCCTAAATCCTAAAGTCTCAAAGTCCTGCACTGACTGCATTGTAACATATATAGTCAAGGTGAACTCTAACTTGGACCATTTATTAATGTACCGTATTTTCCGGACTATAAGGCGCACCGGATTATAAGGCGCCACTGTCAATGAACGGGTCTATTTTCATACATAAGGCGCACCGGATTATAAGGCGCCACCGCATTATAAGGCGCATTAAGCAACACAAAAACAGTCAGATAAATCGAACTTTATTCAACTCATTCACAATAACTCTCAACATTGTTCAGTTGTAACACATAAAATACAAAACAATACACTCACTTTTTCAGTTCATTCCTCATCCACAAATCCATCAAATTCTTCATCTTCAGTCCTTATACACACACCATAATATTACCGGTATGTTGAAGCACAGTACGTATTACTCCGCAAGGCTAGTATTACGCCGTGGTAGCCGTAATGCGCCGACAATCCATCAAGTATTACTCCGCGGTAGCCGTAATGCGCCGACAATCCATCAAGTATTACTCCGCGGTAGCCGTAATGCGCCGACAATCCATTAAGCGGCGCTGCTTGACAGATTTTTGAGCGCCGTGTACCACATAAAAATCGGTTCGAGGTTAATACATAAGGCGCACCGGATTATAAGGCGCACTGTCGATTTTTGAGAAAATTACAGGATTTTTAAGTGCGCCTTATAGTCCGAAAAATACGGTAAACAATTTCTTCTCTCTGTATATCCCGAAAGGTTCTTGAATCTTGAGATAGAGAGATAGAAAATTTGAAGTGTATAGAGACAGATAGATAATAGAGATAGATCTCTTAAACCCAAACAGTTTACTGGCCGTTGTTACTGGCAGGCTTTTACAGTATATGCTTCAGTAGCATTACTGCATAAGGTGATGCAGAAGGTTAAGACAGTTTCACCTTACACTTTACCACTTTCACTTTACCTCTACCACCTCAGGAGGAAGTTCAGAGTCTCCTGGAGGATCTTTCAGACCTTCTATGCCAGTGCGGTGGATAACATCCTGACAAGAAGCATCACTGCCTGGTTCGGCAACAGCTCCTCTCTGAGTGCACTATTGGCACTACACTACCCACCTTGCAGGACCTGTACTTGTGCAGGAGGTGCCGAACAAGAGCCTGCATGATCATGAAGGATCCTAACCACCCCAACAACAAAGTGTTCCAACTTCTGCAGTCAGGCAAGCGCCTCCGCAGTCACGCTGCTAGAACAGAGAAAAAAATAGATTTTCTTTCCGCAGGCCATCAGGACTGTGAACTCTGACCTCACTAGGGCCCCCTCACTGCCCTACATGCACACACTCACATACACACATAGGTAGTACACAGTACATGCACCCACATAGTCTTACAACATAACTTGATACTACATTTTTTATATTACCTTGTTGATATGCCTACTTGTTCACAGTATATGAGAATTTGCTATTTATTTGCCTATTTGCTGATTATTTGGCTATTTTGCCTAATTTTCTTATTTTGTCTATATTTCTCATTCCTAAAGAAAAAGTTAGAGGTAGTGAGAGAGATCATCATCAGAGTCTGATTTCCTCCATTTTCTCTGGAGGAGAGTGGAGGAGGCTTCCTCTGCGGACAGGAGGGAGAATCGTTCAGGTGGTGGTAGTCACGAGAGGACAGTTGCAGCGAGAGTAGAGAGAGAGAGAGAGAGAGAGAGAGAGAGAGAGTTTTCATGTTTCTGCGGGAGATGACGATGTGAGGAGTAGGGGGAGGGAAGTGGGAGATTTTAGTGAGAGGGAGAAAGCAACAAAATGGCGGTCAGACAGAGGGAGGGGGGAAACAGAGAGTGCTGAAGTGGCACAAGAAGACAAGGTTGAGTTGGTTCCCGGCTCTGTGGGTGGAGAGAGAAGGGGTGAGTGTCCGAATGTGGCAAAAAAGTTTATGAATTCAGGTGATTGTAACTTCTCTGGCTAGATGTTGAAGTCCCCTAGAATGACAAGTGGGGTGCCATCTTCAGAAAAACAGCTGAGGGCATCCATCTCGTCACAGAGTGGGCCTGGTGGTCGGTATATCACAGCAATTTTGACCTTGATCAGACGGGTAACAGACACAGGATGGAGTTCAAGTGCAGATCTGGTCAGGTTTTCCAGGGAAAGGACCTGGTATGACCACTTTGTGGAGATGAGAAGTCTCGTTCCCCCACCTCACCCAGTGGGTTTGGGAGAAAGAGTAGACAGTGGAGAGGGCGGCTGGAGTGGCAGTGTTTTCCGGGATGATCCAGGTCTCTGTGAGTGCCAGTAAGTGGAGAGACTGGAGGGCGGTGTAGGCCAGTTTTCTTGACCGCTGATTGGCAGGTTCCAGAGTCCCCCTCTCACATCAAGGTCTGTGTAGGTTGAGCTCATTGGGTAGAGGATATTGGAGGGGTTGCGGCACCGAGTGGAGGACCCTCGGCGACATCTGCTACGGTAGGATGTCCTGACTGTAATGGACTCTAGGCACATAACTAGGATGGGTGGAAGGACGGATGGATGTAGCTGTGGGTCTCCCTGGACGAACTCCCGCAGAAAGACTCTCGTCTTTGTTCGACTGCGTCTTGACTCCCGCAGAAATACTCCCTTGTCTTTGTTCGACTGGGTCTGGCGGTTTAGACCACGATTACTTTGAAGTTAGAGGTAAAGTTAAAGTTCAATTCAACAACAATACTCACACTGCAATAGGTTAGTTTGAGAGTAACTACTACAAGATTAGCTTTTAAGAAAGTATCAAGACGACCACTGCAACAGCAAATATGAACACTGCAATAGGTTAGTTTAAGATAAATAGCTCTGTCAACACTGCTACAAGATTAGCTTTAAGTATCCTCTACCACCACAGCAAAACCAACACTGAAATACTACTACAAGATTAGTTTGAAGAAAGTATCAACACTACCACAACAACAGCAAAAAACAACACTGCAATAGTTTAGTTTAAGAGAAATAGCTCTACCAGCACTGCTACAAGATTAGCGTAAATAGCTTAAATAATAGAAAATAGCACTACCAACTCTACAACAAGAATAGCTAAGAAATACAGCACTGATTCTGTTTCTCCACTCATCATCAGCTGAATACTATGCAGCCTTCATTAAAAAAAAAATGCAATTGCTAAATCCCTGCAAAATAACCAAGCAGGCCTGCCTTATTGCATTATCCAAACCTTGGATTGCATTGGCCATTTTCAATGTGTAATTTGCTAGCTCAGAGGATGTTGTTGTTTCACGTAGCAACGGTGACTTTGAAAACGGCAACACACAGATAGCAGAAGGGGATAATAATGCAGACAGAAATAATCGGCCATTGGCGGGCTTGTCCCCACAGCCTACGTCCTGCCAACATTCAAGATTCAAGATGTTTTAATTGTCATAATTGTTATAATTTTCTACCTCAGTAGTTCATTGCTCCCTGATCACACAGACCTCTCCAGAACTTTGGCTCTAATTTGTGCCAACAGTGAAATTGAATAGTTTGTTTTATTGTCAGAGGGCTTTGTAAAGTTCTTAAAATGCAATATGTTACACTAATAAACATGACATGTTTCTGAATTCACATGTCAAAAGTGACAAAATACTTGTTCCCTGGTCTTTGATAAATCTATTTGAAGGTAAGCAATGCCACATTTATAGTATTGACTTATGTTAATTCATAATGTCAAATGATTGTCTACTTTAAACAAGGAACTCTATCAGATTGTATCATATCCCATCAAATCGTATTGAATCGTATCGAATCCTACTGAATCGAATCGAACCGAATCGTTCCATTTTAAAAATGTATCGTCCCTGAATCGTATCGTACCCCATGTATCTAGATACGTATCGGATCGTCTTTTTTGGAGAGATGCACACCCCTAGTATGTAGTAAAACAATTTGGGAGCATGTACTGTGTAATACCGACAGTATATGTGTGTTCATGGGAGGGGCAGTGAGGTCAGAGTTCACAGTCCTGATGGCCTGCGGAAAGAAACTCCAGCACACCTAGCAGTGTGACTGTGGAGGCACTTGCACAGTTTGTTATTGGAGGATCCTTCATGATCCTGCAGACTCTGGTTAGACACCTCCTGGCGTACAGGGCCTGCAGGGTGTGGAGTGTAGTGCCAATAGTGCGCTCAGCCGGACGCACCACCCTCTGCAGAGCCATCCTGCCGAACCAGGCAGTGATGCTTCCTGTCCTTCGTGTCCTGTTCCTGATGCTCTCGACCACACCAGTGTAGAAGGTCTGAAGGATCCTCAGGGAGACTTGGAACTTCCTCAGCTGCCTGAGATGGTAGAGGCACTGTTTTGCCTTCCTCACCGGAGTGTCAATGTGTGTAGTCCAAGTCAGATCCTCTGTGATGTGGACTCCTAGGTACCTGAAGCTGCTCACCATCTCCACAGCAGTTCCATTAATCCCCAGGGGTGTGCAAGTCATCTGATGTTGTTGTGTCCTCCTAAAGTCCACAATCAGCTCCTTAGTTTTGGAGACATTCAGCATGAGGCTGTGGTCTTGGTACAAGAGTGACAGGTTAGCAACTTCCTCTAGGTAGGCCTTCTTGTTGTTACCGGAGATCAGGCCCACCACCACTGTGTCAGCCGCAAACTTGGCGATGGGGTTGGAGCTGGACCTGGCCACACAGTCGTGTGTGTACACGGAGTACAGCAGGGGGCTGAGGACGCAACTCTGGGGGGATCCTGTGTTCAGGGTGAGGGGTCTGGATGTGTGTTTGCCAACCCTGACGACCTGTGGTGAACACTGGAGCCAACTGGTTAGCACAGGTCTTCAGTACTCTGTCCAGATATGCCATCAGGACCTGCAGCTTTTCTGGTATTCACCCTCATCAGAACCCTTCTCACGTTGTGCTCGGTCACAGAGAGTGTGCTCGTCCCCAGCAATGGAACTCACTTTTAACTATTTAAAAAAAAAAATGTATTTAGTTTATTTGTCAGGGACAGTGCATATTAGTAGACAGTGTTGTAAATATGACTTAAATTACAGAACAGCTTAAAAAAACAGACATACGCAAAGACAGATATGAGCAGAGACCAACATAGCAGAGACAAATATGAGCAACAGCAGCACTAAGGTAAGTCAAGCAGCAGGGCAGTATAGCAGCATAACACATTGTGGGTTGACAGATATTTGGCAAATGATGAAGGCATCCAAACTTCAGCTACGGCCCCGCTAGCAGTGTTGCTCGCCTCAAACTGCGCATAGAAAGTTCAGATCATCCGCTAGGGATGCGTCGGCTCTCACAGTTGAGGGGGTTCTACCAGAGTAATCCATGATAGACCGTAGCCCCTACCATAGGCGTGTGTTGTTGCGCTGCTCCATCCGCGCCTCTACTCTGTCTCTGTACCTCCTTTTTGCATCCTTCACCACTCGCTGTAGTCCGTAGGACGCCTGTAGCTTCTCTTGAATGGCATATCGCAGTGGTCCAAATTTCTTTCTCCCCTGGTAGCACACATAATGTGCTGATGGAAGTTCGGCATTACTTTTTTAGATTGGCCCTATTGAAGTCCCCCGGCACCACCACAACCGCGTCAGAATGTTGGGTCTGATGCCAACATAGCACATCATGTAGGGCCGATAGTGCCACATTGGTGTCTGCTTGTGGCGGGATGTAGACGGCTGTAATGATGACCGTACTGAACTCCCGGGGAAGATATAATGGACGGCAAGAGATTGTCAGATACTCCTGATTGGGGGAGCAGGATCGAGAAAGAGTCTAAATATCCTTAGTGTTGCACCACTTGTTGTTGGTCATGAAGCAAACCCCTCCACCCCTGATTCTTCCGTCCTCTCCTCTCGGAAAACAGAGAAGGACTCTTTTGGACAAATGACTCTCGATTCGGCACCAGCAGGGTCTGCCATGTTTCCACCAGACAAAAAATATTCCAAAATATTTTACAGTCCCATTACAGTCCCGTGGGAACTTATTTTCCAGAGACTGGACATGAGCTAGAAGGATGCTGGGAGAGGTGGACGGTGTGCCTAGACTCTTAGCCTGTGCTGAACCCCGCTCCGTTTCCCCCAGTGTTTCCTTCTTTGTTTCCCTGGAGACGCATCGCCACTGTTGTTGTTTTTGTGGCCGGTCCGTACGATCTCTGCTGGTCACTCGGGATCGATGTAAAAAGTATCCCAGAACCTTTGTTGTAGACCAAAGCGTATCTCGCTTGTATGTTGTTAGTGCCAATACATGTGCAAAAGAAAATATTAAAGAAAAATTGAAATACTAAAAAAACGCACAATCTCCACGGAGCGGCGACTAGACACGGCCGCGCCATCTTGCCATGACTAGTCGACAGACTAGTGGAGAGATAGAGATGTAGATATGGGTATAGAGGTGTATACATGGAGGTAGGTTTAAAGGTGTATATACCTGGGGTGTGTTGGGATCCTTAATGATCTCCATGGGAGGGGGGAGGGGGGTGTGAGGATCCTCCTCCTGCTCCTCCTCTCCTCCACTCTGGACTGAATCGTCGCGGCGACTTTTCTGGAGAGAGACTGGAGAGTTAGTATGTGCATATGTGTGTGCGTATATGTGTGTGTGTGTGTGTGTATTTGGTCTGTGTGTAGTACCGTGTTTGTAGTAGCTGTGAGAGGTGTGATCAGATCTGGTCTGTTGTCCCTCGTACGCGAGGTGATTGGGGGCTTCTTGTTGGCGTCGGCCTTACCCTGACTCAGCCTGCGCACCGGACTGGTCAGCCATCTCTGGCCAATCACAACACAGTATACAGATTATATAATTAAGATTAACTTTATACGAACAACCATAATATTAATAATTATACACCTGGATTTCCCTTGTGGATAAATGAAGTGTCATCAATCTATTATATAAGAATTAGTAATGTTAGATAATGTTAGGTTATATTAATGAATGTTATCTTATTATTAATTCATGTATGCATTTTCTGATTTAATGTTAGGTTATATTATTAGGTTGCTATAAACTAATGTTAGATTGTTATTCATGAAAGTTAGGTAGTTAGTGTGTATTAATATGTATATTTGTATTAACTAATGTTCAAGTTATAAGAGTGGTGTAGTCTACTTTTCTGGAGTGGGTATACTGTGATGTGATACCCACGCACCCCATACACACCCGTCCCACCCAATAAGTAAAATTACCATAAATGTACAGTAGCACACACATAATTGAGGCCATTCCAAAGACACAACACAAAACTTTAACAGCCAAGAGCATTTACAGCTGGTGTCGATTTAAAAGGTTTTGTTTTCACAGTCCGTTACCAGTTCATACTGTTATTCTATAGTCACATGGTCACATAGTTATGTATCATGCTGCATGATGTTTTCAGGGGAATATGCTCCCACATCATTTAGGCTTATATAAACACTACTGTCATGTGTTTTGTATGCTCAGATAGATGAAGTTCCTGTGATGTCATATCAACTGTGTTTGAGATATCATGTACTTCGCACAACCTCGACTGCAGGTGCAGTCTGCAATTATTGACATAGAACGGTGCAGGTGATCCATGACCATGTTTGTATTCTGACGACAAACATGTTAGGTTGTCAAAATGTCAGGTTATTATACATTAATGTTAAGTTCTTATTGGGTTATTATTAACTAATGTTAGGTTGTTATGAACTAATATTAGATAATTATTCATTAATGTTAGGTAATTATTAACTAATGTTAGGCTTTTATTGTTTCATGTCACGTTATTACTCATTCCTTTTAGGTTATTAGTAAAGGGGAATTAAAACACTTCAGTGGGCATTTTCACAATTACTCAGGCTTATATGCAACCCAGATAGTTTTTAAGGTGCTTGCTTCAAAGTTTAGATAAACCCCACACATCTGATAGAGGCCCATTCAAAATCAAACTCTACGTTAGACTAATTGTAATTGTAATATTAGATTAATAGAATACATAGCAATCACTAAAGCCACCCACTACCGAGGCGACCGCCTGAAGCCTGGAGCAGTACCCACCGAACCCATTGAGTTACAAAGTGGGCTGACTATCAAGATTGCGTCTGTCTGTGATGGATGTCTGTAGTAACAGTTAGACAGCTTGTTAGCTGTTGTTAAAGGGTTGTCACCATCCATTGACTACATAGTAGTATTATAGTAGTAATGCAACACTATTAACCTAATGTTATTGTTGCGCAACGATATGATTTCTCAAGTTTGACACCAAACGTGCCTTGTTCTACTTCCTGCATTTGTAAACAAAAGCAACAAAACAGCATAAAATATTAACATAATGAAATAACTAATCAGTAAATGAATGTCGACGTGTTCATTAGAAGGACAATATCAGTCATGAGAAACTGGAATGTGTGTTTTACAATATATTGAAGCAAGCAACCTACAAAATCCTGGGTAGATGGGAAAATGACCCCAGACGTGTTTTAAAGTGAAATTCCCCTTTAATTAATGTTGTTGTTATTAACTAGGTTAGGTTGTCATTATTTAATGTAAGGCTGTTATGAACTAATGTTAGATTATTATTAATTGATGTTAGGTTGTTCTTATTTAATGTCATTAGGTGCATCTCATGTTCATACCTTCAGTGTGTTCCCTGTTCCAGAGGTGCTGCTGCGTTTGGGTCCTGGGGAGCTGACACTGCCCCCAGGTGGCCCGGCCACGCCACTCACTACAGGAGCTGTAATATAATATAACAATATAGATATATACACTGTGTAACTATGTGTCATTCACACAGCACACAGGCAGGTAGTGGTATAACGTCTGGTTGTTAAGTTTGCGCTCTCTGAGTGTGTGTGCTGGTGGCTGACTTAACCTGTGGTCTACTGACTAACCAATACACCACAGGCTTGTAGCCTCACCCCCAGACTCTAACTGGGCCAGGTGAGGCCAATTAAGCCAGCCAGCCACCAAACACACACACTCCCCCCCCCCCTACACACACACACACACACATATATATACTGTATATATATATATATAATAGTATAGTAAGAATAATTATTATTATTTGTGTTACCAACCTGGAGGTCCAGACTGAATAACAGCAGAACTCTCTGAACTAGAGAGAGAGGTAGCTTCTACAAACACACACACACACACACACACACACACACACACAAACAAAATGTCAGAATATTCACCTGTAAACAATTACATTTACATTATTATTACATTTACATTTAGGGCATTAGCCAGACGCTTTTATCCAAAGCGACTTACAATAAGTACATTTGTCGAAAAGAGTACATTACCAACACCTAAGAACATACAATATGCTAAATAATGCTAAGTACTATTATTCAGTGCCAAGACGTACAAAACAATCCTGGTCGAAATAGAAGAGTGACCATTATTCACACACACCCACACGACACACAGACACACACACACAGACACAGATAAACTGACAGACAGACACCCACCTGTCTCCAGTCTATCTCCATGCATCCAGCCCCAGACTGCAGAACAATCCCAGCATGCACCTCTGCCCCTCAGACACCCCAATTCCCACCCCATACCCTTAACCCTAATACTACCACTAACTAGCCTCCTAACTCCTAACCCTAATACAGACCCACAGAGACCAGGAGAGAGTGACCGTCACAGTGAAATGTTTCAAATGAAGTTGACTGCAGGACTCAGTGGGAGGAGCTAGGAAGAGGGTGTGTTGGAGATTATTGTTTTGTTGTATATTTTCCAGGAGGTAGCGCTCCCTCCCACACACACACACACACACACACACACACACACACACACACACACACACACACACGGCCAGGATGTTGAACTTTGGATTCCTGTTGAGACTAAAACTGTGTAACGTTTAACTCTAGACCCTCACACTGTGTGTGTGTGTGTGTGTGGTTTGCAAACATTTCACAGATTAAGAATCAGGCTCAGTGGTCTCTCTCTCTCTCTCTCTCTCTCTCTCTCTCTCTCTCTCTCTCTCTCTCTCTCTCTCTCTCTGAAACTTTCTCAGTGTTCAATATTTAACAGACACCACTTCACACACACACACACACACATACACACACACACACATACACATGTACACACAGACACACATACGCACGAGCACATGCAAGGTTGAGGATGTTTAACAGGAAGTGACATAATATGGACAGGAAGAGGTGGTACCGGTGGAGGAGGAAGGGGGTAGCAAGGAGTCCATGTCGGCCGCACTGTGGGAGTGTGACAGACAGAGGGCGCTGAGGGGCAGCCAACCCTCCTGAAACACAGGTAATACATTACTATTAGTACTACTATTACTAGTACGAATATTAGTAGTATTGTAGAAAGAATATGAAACCTATGAAACATTAAATGTGTACCTGTGTGTGTGTGTGTGTGGGGGGGATCTGTCCCTTTGAGGGAGAGGGGTCTATACCTGAGGGGGGGAGGGGTCTATACCTGAGGGGGGAGGGGTCTGTGTCCGGGCCAGACACCAGCCGGGTCGTTTTCTGAGCTCCTCTCCACCACCTCCACCGTCTGACCACACCGGACACTGAGCTCCCCGGCACCAAGCTGCCTGCACGTCCAGCAGCACACCACTAGCTCACAGCCTCCAGACAACTGGCAGATTAAGCACATTATTATATTATTATATTATTATATTATGAACACACCACCAGTAGCTCACAGCCTCCAGACAACTAGGAGATTAACCAGATTAACAATATTATTAGATAATTAACACCCACCAAGTACTCACAGCGCCAGATAACTGGGAGATTAAACACGATTATTAGATTATTATACCATGATCTGGGTGAATACTATTCTTTAAATTGCACCTTTTTATTTTGTATATTTTTTGTATATTTTTTATGTATCTTTTTTCTCTATTTTCTGGGGAATTTCTATCTTATTACTCTCTGTTTAATGTTCAATGTTAGGCACCAATTGCAATTAAAACTGTTCAATGCACAAATACTTGTTGATTATCCCTTACTTAATACACCACCATGAGCTCACTGCCTCCAGATAACTAGGAGATTAACCAGATTAATCGTTTAATATGACCAGAGTGTGTCAGTGTGTTATATATTACGTGTGTGTTGACTTTCTTTCACTTCAAATTAGTTTTGACCAATCATGTTCCTGGGGGCGGGGTCTCGACTGGAAACAAATTGACCGGTGGAACCACAACAAACGTGATATGGCTGACCAGTGATTTGAAGGGAGCAAAAACGTCAAGCAAAAAGTTGATATATCTGCAGATTATGTCATGGCTTCGACCTCTCAAAAAAGAAACGCATTACTACGAGGCCAAAACACAGATGTGAAACCAGACTAGATTTTGCTTTAGAAGCATTAATGGGACCGGTTGACATAAGAGACGATGCCCCGGTGGTGGGCACCGATTGCAAGATTCTTCTTCAGCACTACCACCATAGTGTTGCCACAAACTGATCGTATTGGAGGTCTAATTATTAAGATCAAATAACATAAGATAAAACTTTATTTATCCCGAAGGAAATTCTTGTGCCAGAGGTTGCATAGCAATAGAATAGAAAAATAAACAATAGAGAAATAAACAATCGAATAATAAAAATAAAATAACACATTTACAGTGAATAAGCACATAAGAAATACAGAAACTCAGCCAGCACTGATAAACCACTCATAGACAGTGGAACGACAAGCTAAATCGTCCTGCCCTGCCAGGAATTGTGTTTGGAGCATTGTTAGGTATTTAGTAACCTTGTCACTGTTCTGCGAGGTGCGGGAGGCGATGGAGACACTATCTGGTTGGCTGCTGGCGTCTCCAAGACTGTCAGCATCCTCACTGGTGTCCCTGCACACACACACAGACATGCGCACAACACACACACCAACGCACACACACACACACACACACACACACATACACACACATACGTGAATGGATGCATGCACACACACGCGTGCACGCACACACACACAAAAACACACACACACACACACTATACATATTATACATGACCCACATATACACTACAATATACACACACATGTGTATATTGTCTGTAGCTAGTGTGGGAATAGTGTGTGTATACACACCCACCTGGACTTGCTTATTTGTCTTCCATGTGTTATTGTTTGTTTTCATGCGCCAAGTGTTCTGTTGTGTTTCTGCCCCCACCTGTCATAGGTTACCTCCTTCCTGTATGTTTAGTTTACATCCGTTTTAGTTATTGTTTCATGTTTTATCTAATAGGCTGTTCCCCATGTGTTTTAATTTGTATCTGGTTAGTTGTTTCATGTTTAATTTGTTAGTCTGCTTTTAGTCTGCCTGACAGATCCTCGTCGTTGCTATGTGTTGTTCTGGCTGTTCGTTTTGTGTCCCTATTAGTCATGTGCTCAGGTTTGCCGTGCTCAGTTTTGTTATTCGGGTTCTGTTAGTTTTTTGATTAATATAATTGAAGTTCATTGTGTATATATGATGTGTAGTTGTGTAGTTAGTGTGTAGTGCGTACCTGCGGTTACGCTGCCTGGGGAGGGTGGGCCCGGGGGTCTTGGGGAGAGGGATGGGCTCTCTCAGCGCCCCCCTCAGGTGACCCCGCCTCTCCTGGATCACCTGGCGCACGCTACGCACCCACTCCTGCTTCAGCTCCAGAGACGCAGCCTACAAGTTACATTACTACATTTACATTTACATTTACACTTAGGGCATTTGGCAGTGGTGGCTGGTGATAAATGTTAGGGGGCGCAAAAAAAAAATCTGCATCTGCATCAATGACTCAACCACACAAAGGGTTTGCAAATAATTTTCCCTCCAAGGATATGGCTGGCTGGGTCGGTCTGGGTCATGGTCTTGTCATCAGGTTGGTCAGTTAGTCTGCGTAGTCTATGTCACCCCCACACAAGCAACACAACACACACTACAGACGCCTAACTCTTAATTAACTGTTAATAAAACACACATTAATTTCCCACCCATAATCCTTTGCCCCCAGAATCGTCCAATCAATCATCAGAACACGAACACGAAAACAATACTGTTTAGCTGCCAATTAAAGTGGGAGTGTCCGGGGCACAGAGAACTGCTCTCCGGATACTCCCACGTGGTAAAATCAGAAGCCGCCAATCAGAGAGCAGCTTCTGGTCATGTGCTTGCCAAAAGGTTACTTTCTCCCATACACACTCATTTGGTAGGTGTTCGTCGACCAGGAAGTAACCGAAGTACGTATTCACACAAAAATAAACGGAAAACATTTTTTTATGAATTCAGACTACCATGCTGGTGTATTGTAAAAGTAAAGAAGTTTATTTCATAATTATTTCGCATTATCTAAATAACTTCTTCTCGAGATATGGTCGGTGCCCCCTATTGATGAGCCACCACTCGCATTTGGTACATTTGTAGGAAGAGAGACAACAATATATCGGCTAATATTTAGTTCCAAGTCGTTCAGGGATGGGATTCCAACCCTGGTTGGGTAGGTGGGAATGGGTTAGGGAGGGGGGGGGGGGGGGGGGGGGGTTGAGGTCCAGTCCAGGTGAACTCTGCATAGGTGACTCTTTAGTCTCTTGTGGGAGCTGGTGAGCAACTCTGCTGTCCTGACATCAGCCTAGAAAACAGAGAAGAGTTGAGACTTGGCAGAGCGATGTTTGCCTGCTCTTAGTGATGGTGGTACCAGATGCCCGTACCAGTGTCTCAAGCCTAATATGAGCAATTACCAGGGGCCAGTGGAGGTTGCGGAAGAGGGGGTCACATGGGAGAATTTTAGTAGGTTGAACACAAGGCGCGATGCGGCATTCTGGATGCGTTGCCTGCGGATGTTGTAGAGAGAGAGCAATTCTACCAGATCGTGCCACTGAGGTGATGTTGGTGTTGCAGCACAGCTGGTCGTCCAGGTTCCTCGCAGTTGGTAAAGGAGAGACATAGTCATAGTTCAGTCCATCCTCAATGGTGACGAGTAGGTCCATGTGAGGGTCTTTCCCCAGGATGAAGAGAAGCTTATCTAGGATAAGCTTCAGGTGATTAGCAGTCGTCCATTTGCTGATGAAGCTAGGCATTTAGAGATGCGTGATGCGATTTGCGTGTCAGAGGGGGGAAGGAAAGGAGCAGTTGGGTGTCATCTGCATAACAGTGATAGGAGAAGCCATGAGATGTAATTAGAGACTGGATATCTAGTGTATAGGGAGAACCGAAGGGTCCTAGGACTGAGCCTTGAGGGACTCCGGTGTCAATGGAGAAGGGTCTGGACAGGCAGCCATTCCATGTGACCTTCTAGGTGCGATCTGTCAGGTCGGAATTGAACCAGGATAGCACAGATCCAGCAATGCCAAGTTCTGTGAGAGTGGAGAGGAGGATCTGGTGGTTCACTGTGTCAAACATGGTGGACAAGAAGGATGAGAGGGAGAGGGAGAGGGACGAGGCCTTGCGACACGGAGGGCCTGATGGGTGTCTAGCAGGTTGTTTTGAGAGAGATAGGAAGACAGTTGGATATAGATGGCACATTCCAGAGTAGGAATACAGGTCTGTAGTTCCGGATGTCGGCAGTGTCAAGGGTGGGTTTCTGGCAAAATGCTGAAGTGGTTGGAAACAGGCGTGAATTGAGGGAAGATTTGATTAGGGGAGTGAGGAATGGCAGGATGTCACACAATATGTCTTGGAGAAGGGAGGAGGGGATCAGGTCAAGGGAGCAGGTAGTGGTATGAGTGGGGGGCAAAGCAGGTAAGGCTAACCAAGTTGGGTGTTGGGGGAGTGAGGATAGCAGCAGGAGTGAAAGAGGAGGTGATGTCCTTCACCTTCTTCGTAAATGATGTAACAAAGTCATCAGCTGTAAGGGAGGAGGGGGGGAGAGGCTTGAGGAGGGAAGAGTACTGTACATAGAGAACAGTTTCCTGTGGTTGGAGGCGGAGAGTTGATCTTTGTCAGTTAGAAAGCAGATTTGGCTGCTGACACAGTAGAGCTGAAGTCTGAGAGGAGGTGGGGTTAATGAGAGAGATCATCAGCATCTGATTGCCTCCGTTTTCTCTCAGCTGTCCGTAGCTCTCCTCTACAAGCCTGCAGAGATTCTTACAGCCAAGGAGGGGGAGGAGAGGCTTGTTCTGGTCTGGAGGTGAGTGGACAGAGAGAGTCCAAGGAGGAGGAGAGAGAGGATAGCAAAGTGGAGGTGGCTTCCACTGTGGACAGGAGGGAAAATCGTTCAGGAGGTGGTAATGACATTTCGGGCGACATCCTGCCATGCCTCACTACCCTAATCAACACCTCCCTCAATTCAGGCCTTTTTTCAACTGCCTTCAAGACTGCCAGAATCAAGCCACTCCTCAAGAAACTCACCTATCCCTCCTTTCATTCCTCTCCAAAATGTGAGAATGTGCTGTCTCTACCCAACTATCCTCCTATCTCTTTCAAAACAACCTGCTAGACCCTCATCAGTCAGGCTTCAAGGCTGCACACTCCATGGAGACAGCCCTGCTCATGGTAACCAAGTCCCTCTGCATTGCCAGAGGATCGTCTCCCTCACATCTGTGCGCATCCGTCTTGACTTGTCTGCCGAGTTCGACACAGTGAACTACCAGATCCTCCTGTCCACTCTGGCAGAGCTTGACCTTGCTGGATCTGTATTATCCTACCTGACAGATTGCACCTATCATGTCACATGGAATGGCTCTCTGTCCCTGCACCCTTGCCACTGGAGTCCTCCAAAGTTCAGCACTAGTTCTCCTTATACACTAGATCTCTAGGCTCTGTATTTACATCTCACTGTTATGCAGATGACACCCCACTGTTCCTTTCCTTCCCCCCCTTTGACACCCAAATCGCAACACGCATCTCTAAATGCCTGGCTGACATCAGCAAATGGATGCCTGCCACAGATCACAGATCTTGGTCCAAGCGATCGTCATCACTTGCCTCGGCTACTGCTACACTCTCGTGGCTGGACACACTGCCTCCACAATCAAACCCTTACAACGCATCCAGAATGCATCAGCGCAACCTCCACTGGCTCTCGGTAATCACTCGCATTTGATTCAAGACACTGGTATTGGCCTACAAGGCTGTCAGCAGAACTGATTGTACTGTAATGAGGAGAGGACAGTTGCGGAGTGCAAATGTGAGGAAGATGAAGGACTTTAAGGGGAGGGACATTACTCGTTACATTATAGGTACACTACAAATTACACTTGCAGTTACACAACGTTGTAGTATGGTAGTACTGTAGTATTGCTTATTTGCTGTTTATTTGCCTTATATCATATTTCATGCTCATATTTCCCATTTTTGCTCATATTTCTCATTCCGAAAAATAAAAAAGCTGCTCCTTTTGCTGTAAAGACTGTAAATAGTGTGGATATTAGATTTTTTTCACTTCATCCATCCCTCCATCCATCCATTCATTCTCTTCCGCTTATCCAGGGCCGGGAAAATCAGAAAATCAGAATCAGTGACAAGGGACAACCTTGTCGGAGTCCAACACCCACTGAGAACGTGCTTGACTTTGTGCCGAGAATACGGACCGAATGGCACATACCAACAGCCCTGGTACTCCATACTCTGGCAGTACCCCCCACAAGATTCCCCAGGGGACACAGTCATAAGCCTTCTCCAAATCCACAAAGGACATGTAGACTGGATGGGCAAACTCCCATGAGTTTGCCCATCCCCCCACAACCCTGCATGGGTAAAGAGCTGGTCCACTGTTCCATGGCCAGGACAGAATCCACATTGTTCCTCCTGAAGCTGAGGTTCAACAATCGGCCGGAGCCGCCTTTCCAGCACCCTGGAATAAACTTTCCCGGGGAGGCTGAGCAGTGTGATTCCCCAATAATTAGAGTACAGCCTCCAGCCCCTTCTTTTGAAAATGGGGACCACCACCCCGGCCTGCCACTCCACAGGTACAGTATGTTCCTGACTTTCATGCGTCACTGAATAGGCGTGTCAGCCAAGACAGCCCACGAGCCATGTCCATAGCCTTCAGCATCTCAGGGCAAATCTTATCCACACCTGGCGCCTTGCCACTGAAGAGCTTTTTGACTACTTCAGTGACCGCTACCAAGGATATGGGTGGGGCTTCCCCTGAGTCTTCAGACTCTGCCTCTTCTTCGGATGACGTGCTGGACGGGTTCACGAGTTCCTCAAAGTGTTCTTTCTACCGCCCGCAAAATATCCTCAGTCTGGGTCAGCAGTTCTCCTTCCCGACTGAGCACAGCCTGAGCCATGCTTTCCCTTATGGTGTTGCTGATTTTTGCCTCGGCGACCGCTGAATCCGCAACCCTTCTGGCCTCCCGGTACCGGTCTGCTAGTTCAGGAGACCCCTGGGCCAACCAAGCCCAAAAGGCCTCCTTTTTCAGCCTGACTGCTTCCTTCACTGTTGGTGTCCACCAACAGATGCTTAGACAGCCTTTTGACCACAGCTCCTAGCCACAGCCTCTACAATGGAGGCTCTGAACATGGTCCACTCGGATTTCATGTCCCCAACCTCCGTCCGGGATGCACGAGAAGTCCTTCTGGAGGTGAGAGTTAAAGACCTCACGGACAGGGGCTTCCATCAGACATTCCCAGTTCACCCTCACTGCATGTTTGGGTTTACCAGGTCTGTCGGGCAGCCTCCCCCGCCATCTGATCCAACTCACCAACAAGTGGTGATCAGTTGCCAGCTCTGCTCCTGTATTCATCCGTGCCCAAAACATGCAGCTGCAGATCTGCTGATACGACTACAAAGTCGATCTTTGGCCTCAGGTGTTCTGGTACCAGGTACCCTCAACCTCATCTCTGATCAGATTATGCTCGGTTGATTACATTCTGATGGAGTTTCACTTGTTAATCATGTGTAAAATTGTGTAGTGATGGGGGATGAAAGGGATTATAATATACAATTATAATATATCATAAGTGTGTGTCTCGATGTGCATTTCAAGTGATCTTTCATAATACATAATAAGGCAGCAAGATGAACTTGATTTTTAATTAAAAAAGGCAAAAAAACATACGAGAACACAGCAGCCAGAATACCACATGAAACAACAGGCACGGCTAATGATATGAAATTACATACAACAGGGATCTGACGGAGAACACAGGAGTAGGGCAGATATGAATAGTGAACCACTGACGAGGGAAGTGAACACAGGTGAGACTAAAAGGAACAGGTGAAGACAATCACAAGGGAGGGAAAACACACAAGGCAGGAATAAACAGAAGGGCAGACTACAAAATAAAACATGAAATGATGAATAAACGGATGCACACTAAAACATACGGGGAACAACACAAGAGCAGACTAAAATAAAACATGAAAACTGCATGGACAGATACACACTAATATCCGAGGGGAAAAAAACACAAGGAAGGAGGTAACCTATGACAGGTGGGGGCGGAGTCAAAACACAACAGAACATGTGGTGCATGAAAACAAACAAGAACACATGGTAGACAAATAATTAAAATGTCCAGCAGGGTGTACCAAGACCACAGAAACTATAGCAATTAGGAGAGGGACAGAGACAGACAGTGAAAACATCTATGTTTTGGAGACGTTAGTCTATGAAGTTTTTTGTTTGTTCGAACCGCCATGTCATCAAAGGCAACCTACCACATTGATCGTAGCGCCAACTATCACTATTACAGAGCAATACATACAACAGATATAGCATATTCTGTGAATGTAGTTTAGTACAACTAAGAGGACTGTTGAGAAAAATAAATGTGTATAGGCTAAGTACCACAGCACACAATTGGAACCTCGAAGCGGGTACTAAAAAAGTATGGGGTACCAGGTACCAGCTTTAGCCTCGTGGAAAAGCTCTATAGCGAGCCGAGTCATGTCGAGTCGAGCCAGTACTATGCAGTGGAAAATCGGCATTATATTGTAGAACTAGTAGCTTACCTTGAGGACTGTCTTGTTGTCAGAGGTGGGGGTTCGGCCGACCCACAGAGCCATCTTACAAGGGTCTCCTTCTATGTGCTCAGTCACACCCAGCTCTGACGTCTGGCCAATAATCAGAACAACCACAATACTATATCAATCCTGAAAATAACTATGTTAATCATGTTTATAATAACAACATACATATGAATCATAGTAGAACAACCATAATACTTATATAATGTGTGGATAATGTCTGTACTGTACTGTTTATATCCTGTGTGTATAATGTGTTTATAATAAGTGCATTATGTGTAATGTGTGTATAAAGTGTGTATAATGTGTAAAATATCTTTGTATAATGTGTATAATGTCTGTACTCTATGCTCTTGTGTGCTATTGCTCTTGTGTGCTCTTAGGTACAGTATGTGTGTGTGTGTGTGTGTACTGTGTATATAATGTGTGTAATGTACTGTGTGTATACCGTGTGCAGAATGTGTATATAATGCATGTACTGTGTGTATAATGTGAATAATGTGTTTATAATGTGTGTACTATGTGTATAATGTGTGTACTGTGTGTATTGTGTGTATAATGTGTATAATGTGCAATAATAATGTGTGTACTGCGTGTATAAGTACCCTCAGTCTGCTCTTGTAGAGGTATTTGGTTCGTCCGCATGAGTCTTTGATCTCCTTGCTGAAAATGAGTGATAGCTCAAACAGGAAGAGGTGTCTGTCCCGGCCCTTCCTGATCAGAGACTTGGGCTCCCACACCTGGAAGGAGTCCTGTAGGAGGAGCTCTCCCTGAACCTCCACCCCCTCCTCCACCCCTACAATGCACACACATACACATATACATCTATAGAGACTATATATGCATCTATATATATACACACTTATACACAATATGTGTGTGTGTGTGTGTGTGTGTGTGTGTGTGTTATAGAGCCGTTTATTCATTGCCAAGTGTAATAAGTACAATGGAATCCTTACTCCCCATTCACCTCCGCAGTATCATATCTAAGCATAAATTCTAAACAATTGTAAAAGTAAAGTAACAATAAGTAAGTAAGGACATAATAATTACAACAAAAAGTGACTGAGTAAGAGTAACAAAACTATGGCGGGTGGTTCAAACAATTTAGTAAAGTGCCCCTGTGCAGTCCAGTAATAATAATAGCATAACAAATGAGAAATAGTAAATAGTAACAGCAACATATAACAACGATACAATATAATGATAAATTATGTCGCCGAGTTCCTAGTGGAATTGTAAGTCCAATAATTGAGCGATTAACACTTCAGTAGGCGTACTGCCTGTGGGTAGAAACTGTTCTTGAACCTGCTGGTCCTGGTTCGAATGCTGCGGTACTGTCGACCGGACTGCAGGGGGAGAACATTTGGTGCCCAGGGAGATTGTGGTCGTGTATGATGGAGCTAGCCTTCCGAAAGATCTCCTTGATTGATGGAAGTGCACACCCGATGATCTTTTCCGCCATCCTAACGACCCCCCTGGATGACTTTCCTGTCTTGTGCAGTGGTATTGCCATGCCACACTGTGACACCACCCATCAGAACGCTCTCTATGGTGACACGGTAAAAGTTCACAAGCCATTGTGTGCTTATGCCACATTTCCTGAGGCTTAAGTCCATGATGAGCTCCTTGGTCTTGCTGACATTCAGTGCAAGGCTATTGTCCTTGCACCATTGCATCAGCTGGACTACCTCATCTCTTTACTCCGCTTTGTTGTCGTTGTTTATCAGGCGAACTTGATGATCCGCGTGCTGCCGTGCATTGCTGAACAGTCGAGTGTAAACAGAGAGTACAGGCAAACAGCAGCCTTGTGGCGGTCCTTCAGGACCAGCTTGGAGGGAACGATGGTGTTGAACGCAGAGCTGTAGTCAATAAACAACAGTCTGATATAGGTGTCCTGTCTGAGTGTTCCAGGGCAGTGTGTAGTGTCAGGGAGATGGGTGTGGGTCCAAGGAGTGGGGGATAACGCTGTTTATATGCGTCATGACCAACTTCTCCAGGCACTTCATGGCTATGGGTGTTAAAGCCACTGGACGATAGTCATTGAGGCCTGTTACCTTGGTCTTCTCAGGTAACGGTACAATGGTTGTCTTTTTGAAGCACACTGCGATGACAGACTGCTGTAGTGATGTGTTGGAAATGTCCAAGAACACAGGAGCCAGCTGGTCCACGCAGGTCTTGAAGACGCGTGGGGGAACGCCATCTGGCCGGCTGCTTTCCCTGCTTTCACCCTCCTGAAGTTTCTACGGATGTCAGACTCAGACAGTTGCAGTACGTAGTGCTCAGGATGGTTAGCCATTTTGGAGGTTGGCTCAGAGTTCTCCATGTCAAAGCGAGCATAAAACGAGTTCAGCTCGTCTAGTAGGGAGGGGACGGGGTTGGTGACTCCTCCTGAGCTCCCCTTGCAGTTGGTGATGGCCCGCTGTCCTTGCCACATGCGTCTGTTGTCTCAGCCTCCGTACTGTGATTCCAGTTTGTTTTTGTAATTGTTTTTGAAGTTTTGATGGCCTTCCTGAGGTCATACTTGGCTTTCTTGTAGAGATTTGTGTCCCTTTATTTATTTGTGATATTAGGGTTCATCTATGGTTTGCGTTTTGGAAATGAGAACAGTCTTGGTGGGACTGCACTGCACTGGGAATGCATTCCTCCACTAGCGTGTTAATGCATCCAGTGACATTATCTGCATACTGTAGGGCCTCAGCCATACAAGGTGGAGGTTGGGACTATATGCTTCTTTATTCTAAGGGTAAAGAGGTGCCACGGAGTCAGCTCCCCCACTGGGGCCAGTGAAACGCCACAAAGTCTGTTCCCCATGTGAAGATGAAAGAAACTCAATCAAGCCTGCCACCACAGGGGCTCATTGGTCGAATAGATTAGGTTGCATCATGCGTCAGGATACCTCTAAATCACCTAGCCTATATAAGATCGACACAGAGAGGGTCCTTGCTATCTCTCTTAAGTCCCAGTCGCCTGGTACTGATTTTTTTTCTTGTTGACTCTCTCGCTTGGTCCTTCAGTCACTTGATCATGTGTCCACTGTCCTGGCCGGTCACCATTGCACGGTTGCTCCTGATGCGTGTTTTGTAGTGTTAATTCTTGGTGATTAGACTACAGAAGTTAACTCTGAGGACAACTACCTTGTTTCTTTCAAACACAACCAGCCGCGCCGTAGTATAAACATTGCTTAGCTAAGTCTCAGTTTAGAATAACTATCACAAGAACATTGGTTGACTCCCTGCGAACCAAGCAGTTTTTATTTTGAGAGGATAAAGGGCGATCGATTTCCTTTTAATTCACGACATCGATGGACCGCTGTTTCTTTCGCTCCAAGTGAAATAGCACAAAAGACCCTTCCTAGCCCTGCTGCCGCTCCCCGGATCTTAGGACCACCAACATGCAAGCCCGCCGAATTCGACGCAGTTCTTTGGGAAAGACTGAACCGCCTCCTGATCGATATGCACACGATCTCCAGCAAGGCGAACCATGGGACCATCAACACGCAACCCCGCCAACCTCGAAGCAGTTCTTTGGGAAAGATTTGAACCACCTCCTGATCGCTACACACACGATTGCCAGCGAGGTAGATACTGTATCTGGGCATAGTTAGATAGAACTGTGTTATATGATTGCATGTTTAACTGTTTATTGATATTGTCGGATATTATTGTAAACACGTTTTGCCTCCTTCCCCTATGTTTTGATCTAAAGTCCGAGTGGATCCTCGTCCATTGTTAGATTTGTACATGCCCCTCTGTTTTGGTTTTCTCTCCCTTTTACTAACAAAGCGCATAGCAGTGAATGATTCAAACCCTCCCGCCTAGTCACTCACTGGTATGGTACATTGGTAACTTTGATTGTAATTATCAATGAATTATTGATCATAGTTTATTTATTTTTTTGCAATTTGATAGCTTAGTAGATTTAATCCATTGTACGGTTATTGGTCCTTGATTTCAGGGTAGTGCCCCGTTATTATTAATTCAGAATAATACTTTTTATATTTTAATAATTAATAATTATCTTTGATAATTGTTATTTCGCAGCTAATAACCGGCCGTAGGACCTACAATACACATCCAGGTCTGTGGTCTTGAATACACTCCAGTCGGTGATTTCCAGCCCACCCTGCAGCTGTATTATGTAGTACTCCGTCCAGCATCGCACTGTTCTCACAGTTGTAGGAGTGGACCGACCTGCCGAAAGCTGTGCGATAGTACGGTAGTCGTGCCGTATCGTGGTGTAGCAGTGGGTCCCTACATTTCCTGTCAGACAGGAGAGTTGATAATATGTTGGCATTACCTTCTTGCAGTGGTGGAAGTCGCCTGCTTTGATGGGGACTGCCTCGGGGTAGTGATTCTGAAGTTTTCTAACCTCACTGTAGAGTTCGCTCAATGCAGCGTTAGCATCGGCTCATGGTTAAACCGGCGCCATGAGAATAGCAGAGATTTCCCTCGGTAGATAAAAAGGGCGACACTTTGGCAGTAATTCCAGGACTCTCTAACCATTCGCGGCAGGGGCGAAGTACAAGACAGTGCGGTTTTGCCATCGGGATGTCCTCAATTATAATATGGACTTCCGGTGAAAATTCACACCCCACTTTCCCGGTCAAATAATTTATCATCATTTATATCGTTGTATCGCAATAAATACCATGAAATATTGTGAATATCAGTTTTTAGGTTCTACCTATCAGCTCAGCCCTAGTGATGTGTGTGTTGTGTGTGTTACCTTCTAAGGCATGCTAACCATGCATAGGGCATCGTTAGCTTCTCGTTCGGGGACCGCTGCAGGCCATAACCAATCCAGACCCTCCTTTGATTCTCCCCTTTCCCCCTCTTCACAACACGCAGCGAAGCTCCTATTAGCAAATTACAAACATTATATACCAGACGCCAAATATTCATATACTTAATACATAACCATACATACATCACACTACATACATACATTTACACATACACACAATATACCATTTACATGTGTATATCTGTATACAGTATATGTTTGTATACCTTGAGCAGCAGCTGGTATTTGGTGATTCTCTGGACCGGTTTAATCAGAGCTGAGGAGATGGAGTTAGCTAGACCATGCCGTCTCTGGACCTCCTACACAACAGACGCTACGGCACTCCTGGATTCCGGAAGCGCAGTAACCCTAGTGAGACCCGAGTTCGCCCAGGTGCCTCATCTACAGGGCACCATGAGTGTGACGTGCATCCATGGGGAGACCAGGGAATACCCCATTACCACCTTGGACCTCCAGACTACCAGAGGCAAATACGCGGGGACGGCCGGGGTGGTACCAGACCTCCCCGTACAGGTCCTTATCGGCCGGGACGCAGAAATATTCCCGAGACTGTGGCACAGTTGGGGAGAGAAGAGAGAGCGCCACGGGTCCCACAAGAGACCCAAAAAGCCGTCTCTCGAGGCGGCCCAGTTATGTGGGTTCCAGGAGGTGGATACAGAGGGGTCTACGGAACCCCTCTCAGAGGGGGCGGCCAGTGCGGCGGCAGACGCGGCCGAGGCAGCGACCTATGAAACGGCGAGGGAGGAAGAGAACCGGTCCGCGGAGGAAGAAGCGGAGTTCGGGGAGATATTCCCCCAGCAACCTGATGAACCGCCTCTACTCGGCCCTCTCGCCAAGGGGTTCGGCCGGGCGCAGTTAGAAGATCCCAACCTGAACAACGCGCTCCAGCAGGTGTCGGTGGTGGACGGCAAGGTGATGGACGGGGGAGACCACGTGAGTTTTCCTCATTTTGCCATGAAACATAACCGACTGTACCAGGTCATAATGAAAGCCGGAGTACGGCAGGAATTGTTGTTGGTTCCCCGCCCCTTCATTCCCCAGGCCCTACAGTTCGCCCACTCTCACCTGCTGGGTGGCCACCTGGGGGTGGAAAAGACCATGGAGAGGATCCGAGCCAGATTTCACTGGCCGGGCATGAAGAAAGCCGTGGAGGACTTCTGTCGTAGCTGCCCCGACTGCCAGCAGGTGGCGCCACGGCCGCACCTGAGAAATCCGCTCATCCCGTTACCCATTATTGACGTACCCTTCAGCCGGATTGGGATGGACCTGGTGGGGCCCTTACCCCGAAGCAGTCGAGGACACCAATATATTCTAGTCATCCTCGACTATGCCACGAGGTATCCAGAGGCGATACCGTTGCGAACCATGGCCACGAAGGGAATCGCCCGTGAACTAATGATGATGTTCTCCCGAGTGGGAATACCTGAGGAGATTCTCACCGACCAGGGCACGCCCTTCATGTCACGGATTATGAAGGATTTATGTGGACTAATGAAGATCACCCGACTCAGAACCTCGGTATATCACCCACAGACCGATGGACTAGTGGAACGATTCAACCAGACCCTGAAGCAGATGCTAAAAAAGACAATAGAGGCAGACGGGCGGAATTGGGATCAACTACTACCCTTTCTGCTCTTCTCAATCCGAGAGGTGCCCCAGGCATCCACCGGCTTCTCCCCATTCGAGTTAATATATGGAAGAAGACCGCGAGGAATCCTGGACCTGGTAAAAGAAGCCTGGGAGCACCAACCCTCTCATCACCGAACCATGGTGGAACATGTGGAGGAGCTAAGAGAGAGAATGGCCACCCTATGGCCTATGGTCCGAGAACATATGACGGAAGCACAAACTGCCCAAGCCCGGGTATACAATCGAGGGGCCCAACCCCGAGAGTTCGTCCCAGGAGACAGAGTATTGGTCCTGGTGCCTACCGTGGAGTGCAAGTTTCTGGCGAAGTGGAACGGACCCTATGAAATTCTGGAGAAGGTGGGAGAAGTCAACTATAAGGTGAGACAACCAGGACGACGACCGCCGACCAAGGTATACCACATTAATTTACTTAAAAAATGGGTGGCCCGAGAGGTGTTGTTCTCTCTCTCCCCTTCTCCATCTGTAGGGAACAAGACCCACCTGATCGAGGTCCCGATGGGAGATCAAATAACCCCCACCCAGAGACAAGATTTACGGGAGCTGGTCAACCGGAACCGAGATGTGTTTTCGACCGAGGCGGGACATACAGAACTCATCCAGCATCACATTGTTACGGAGACAGGAAAAAAGGTGAAACTCAGGCCCTACCGGATCCCGGAGGCCAGAAGAGAGGCCATCAAAGTGGAAGTAAGGAACATGCTGAGGGCGGGAATAATAGAAGAGTCCAACAGTGGATGGTGTAGCCCGATTGTTTTAGTAGCCAAGCCGGATGGCACGATCCGTTTTTGTAATGATTTTAGACAATTGAATGCCATATCTAAATTTGACGCCTATCCCATGCCCCGAGTAGATGAGCTAATCGAACGCCTGGGAAAGGCCCGATTCATTACAACCCTGGACCTGACTAAAGGGTACTGGCAGGTACCGCTGGCTCAGGGAGCCAGAGAAAAGACTGCATTCGCGACCCCGGATGGCTTATTCCATTATAGAATGCTACCCTTCGGACTACACGGAGCACCGGCCACATTCCAGAGGTTGATGGACCGGGTGCTCAGACCCCACCGTGAGTATGCGGCCGCATACTTGGATGACATCATAATACATGGGGAGGAATGGGGGACCCACCTACGAGACGTCGACGCCGTATTGGGGGCCCTGCGTGGAGCGGGGCTGACGGCCAACCCAAAGAAATGTCGTCTCGGCCTCCGAGACACAGACTATCTGGGGTACACCATCGGACGTGGATGTGTCAAACCCCAGGTAGGGAAGGTCGAGGCGATCCGGGAATGGCCCCGGCCCCGCACCAAGAAACAGGTACGGGTCTTCATTGGACTGGCGAGCTATTATCGGCGCTTTGTCCCCCATTTCTCCTCTCTGGCAGCCCCCTTGACGGACCTAACCAGAAGTCGACTGCCAGACCGGGTCCTGTGGACGGCCGAGACAGAGGCCGCCTTCGTGGGCATCAAGGAGGTCCTGTGTGCGGAACCAGTGCTGGTGACCCCCGACTTTACCAAACCGCTAGTGGTGCAGACCGATGCATCGGAAACCGGGGTGGGTGCCGTCCTTTCACAGCTACGTGAAGGGGAAGAACATCCCATCACCTTCATCAGCCGGAAACTGTTACCCCGAGAACAAAATTACTCCACAGTGGAAAAAGAATGCTTGGCGATAAAGTGGGCCCTGGAGGAACTGAAATATTATTTATTGGGAAGGCACTTCACCCTGGTAACGGATCATGCACCACTAGTCTGGATGTCGAGGAATAAAGAGAACAATGCCAGGGTCACCCGCTGGTTCCTAACACTCCAACCATATGCTTTTAATGTCGTTCACAGGTCCGGAGCTGCCCATGGGAACGCGGATGCGCTGTCTCGGCGGGATGCGCTGGGTTCATGGATCGCCCCTCCCCTCAGGTCGGAGCTAAGGAGGGGGGTGTGTGGCAGCCGGAGGCAAGTGCCCCATGGAGAGGTGAGGAATGGACGATATTGCCGATGGCCGCCAGAGGCCGCTCGCGTCTATCGCGAGGAGGAATGACGTCAGCGGAGAATTAGCCGCACCCGCGGAAAGGGGACAGGTGCGGCTGATTAATGCAATCACGAATAAAGGATAAAAAGGACTGCATGATATCAAAGGGGAGGAGTAGCTGAGGCGAAACTGGAGGTGCGTGCTGTGTGCAGAGGGAGGAGAGAAAGAGTTGGCTGTGTGCCCGTGGATTAATGAGACCCCGCTTCGTGAATGACCCCCGCCTGTCCGACAACCCGCATCCAAGCCCCACCCTGGACTGTACGAGAATCTGCCTACGTGTACCGACCCCTGCTTACGGACAACGACGATTCTCGAGGATTACGGACTGGCCACTAATGATCTATATCTCTCACGCACCTGGTAATATAATAAATGAGTTAACTAAACGATATTATATTGGTGTGGACAGTGAACTTATTATACTCAGTCGTGTGACCCTTCCCATTCCCTGGAAGAGTGTCACAATATATATATTGGCCCTGTGGTTGTACTGCGTTGCATCAAGGAGGATAGCGACGACTCTGTTGCACAGATAGGGGGATCGAGGCTAACAGCCCCCTCACCACTTCTCTTGTGATTTACTCTTGAAATCACAAAAAACGAAGCACTGGAGAATATAAGGGTTCGATTCAGTTGACTAAGTAGGTTGATGCTAAAGCTTGTAGTGTTTTAAAAACCAGAAGAAGAACCTTGAAGTCTTTTTAAAAATGCACAGGTTGTCATGGTTGCGACCGTGTCATCGGGGTTGCCCGACGTGTTGGTGGGCGTGGCGCCAAACTCTGGTGCCGCTCCCGCGTCATCAGCGGCACCTGCCCGGTGTCCACACCTGTCACCGTTTGGCAATCAACCACCACATAAGAACCCCGGCTTCCCAACCACTCATCGCTAGATCGTTGTTTCAACCAGTATGGTTAGAGAGCCGTCACATATGGTATCTCTATGTGTTTCACCTTGGAGTGTAACCCGTTTTCCCTCTGCCCAGGATCACGACCTGTCTCCCGCCAGCCCGCTCCGCTACCCGCCTGTCTACCAGCCTGACTGCCTGTCTGCCTACCCGTCTGCCCGCCTGCCTGTCTGCCAGCCAGCCTGGCTGCCTACCCGCCTGCCTGTCGGCCAGCCCGCCCGCCAGCCTGTCTGCCAGCCTGCCTGTCTACCAGCCTGCTGCTGACTACCTGTCTTTCGCTCGTGTGCCAGTCATATTACCTGCCTGTCACATTGTTTGTATCCTGTTCCTCCCTGCGACACATTCCAATTAAAGGACAATTTGTGTCTGAACTCCGAGTCTGGGTCCTGCGTTTGGGTTCTCCGCTACCCCCTAACACAGGTAGCCAGTGTAGTTTACAGAGTGCTGGGGTAATGTGGTTCTCTCTTTTGTGGCAAGTCAAAACCCTTGCAGCCACGACACTGACTGCTATCAAGATTAAATATAATACATATAACATATAATATAGCAATAATTATAGGTCTATGGATGTAGTTATACCACTATGGAGGCAAAGAGGACTGTTGAGAAACGCCATTTCCTACATGTTCACTGGAGATCTTCTTGAATTAATTATATATGAATTAATTATATACACTGTATATATACAGTATATATAGACTTATATACAGTATATATGTACTTATATGTATATTTGTACCTGTTGTGGAACTCGTGGATGTCCTGGAGGTTTCCAAACACGACGTCATCTTTGTTGGACAGTCCGAGTGGAACATCACAGCCATAGTCATCTCCCATAGGTAAATCTGGTAAACATAGCCACAGATTAAACAGGTACAGTACATTATAGAGCACAGATTAAGGATTGCAGTAGATTATAGATCACATATTAATTCATTTTATATAATCCTAATCTACTGTAATCTTTCATCTGGATCTATAATCTCCTGTAATACATTCATCTGTGTTCTATAATCTACTATAATTTGGGTAACAGATTAACCGATTACAGTAGAATACATTAGAATGCAGTATAATGTAGTAGCAGTGTACCTCAATGCACTCCTGCAGATCTCTGACATAAACTCTCTCCGTCTGCAGCAGTTCAGCCATGATGACCTAACACACACACACACACACACACACACACGCACAGCACACACACACACACACACACACACACACCAGCACACACACACACACACACACACACACAGCACATACATAGATTTAGTGACTGGGGCTGGGGGGGGGATAACATCCTTTTTGTTGTTGTCCGGCTTGGAGCAAAGGGTTACCTAATCTACAATATCTGATCTGTAATGTGTAATCTCTCTCACACTCTAGTATATATATATCTATATATATATATATATGCAGTATATATACTGTATATATATCCAATGTGCTGTTACAGTATTGGGACCACCACGCCACTAACGGTGCTTTTCCAATGCATAGTAATAGCTCGACTCGACTTGACTCGGCTCACTTTGGGCAATTTTCCACGAGGCAAAAACTCATACCTGGTCCCTCCTACTATTTTAGTACCCACTCCATGGGGACTCGACATCGCCCCCCGCGCATGCATAATGGGATTCACTAATAGGCTACGTTACATTGCATTGTCATTTAGCAGCTGCTCACAGGCTAAATCTCTAATAAAAATTAGCTTACTTAGGTATTTTCCGAGGAAAAGAAAGACAGAGGAGTTAAGTTGGGTAAGTGTTGAAACGATTCCTTGAATAGCTAGAGTAACTCGATGACTAAAAATCCTCGATGCAAATTTGCTGCATCGAAGCTTCATTTTCAACTACTTGTATACAGCCAGCGTGCTGTGTTTCACACGGATGATTAAAGCCCTGTGCACACATAGTGCCTGTTTCTGCACACAAGCATCTCTTTTTCAATTGTTCCCAATGAGAAGAGAGCGTATGCGCCGCTGAAAACATCGAAACCTTTCATAAATGCACTGATGTCGTCATGATCGCATTTCTGTCATGTCGAGGGGAGAGGGGGCGATACATTTGAATAAAAACCGATATACACGCGGACAAGGTACTGTAGACCTCTCAATTCTTGACTTGCAACCACGTGACCAAAACCGGTTATGTCACGATCGTCCGCCATGATGGTGGATATAAAAACAATCCAGATAATCCAATTTTCACTATTTTACGATAATCTCTGCAGTCCAGCAAAGGCTTGATACAAGGAAAGTAGAAATATGTGGTATCGACCCATATAACTGAGAATAAGATGCATTTACCAGTGGTTGTATACCTCGATATCTCCAACTATCTTCTATTACACACCTCGTGGGCGACTAAAAAACAAATGAACGGTTTTTCGAATTGGCTTTGAACATCACTTGCAATGTTTCAGCGTCTGAGCACAACGCACCCAGTCCACAGAGTGGACCCGACACATCATTAACGTTGGCATTTAACGTGAATCAACATGATACAGTAAGTTGATAAGTCAGTAAGTTGAGTTGAAGGCTAGAAAAGAATGTACGTTAAAAAAATGCTGATATAAACAGGCACGGTTAGTCTTTCCAATGTTCCAACAATCACCAACTTGGTGTAAAAGGGTTTGTTTATTCCAACTTGTTTGTTCCAACTTTCCTGTCCACTCGTTTTTGCGTCCTACAAATGCCAGAGCCTTCCAGGAAGACAGTAGGCTTACGTTATGCTGAGCTGTATGTCCTGAAAGTTAAATTGCATAACTTAAAGGAATGGGTTCATTATTATTTAGATTGTATGTCTTAGTTTAAGGTTGTATCTATGTAAACCTTTTTAAAGTCATTTGAAATTAAATTCTCAATGATTATTTTTTGCATTTCCGGAAATGTTGAACCCAAGATATTGTACGGCACTAAAATGCACGAAATGGGCTTAGTTTTGAGTTGACAGATATTATTGCAATTTAAGCAATAATGATGTAGAATTTTTAATGTTATCTTTGTCAGTATTTCTCAACTAATCAATTGGTAGAATACTCTCTGGCGCACCGCCCGCCAACCCGCGCACTGCCTAACCCTTGATCCACAGGAAACCATACCCGGTGAGCCACCGGGGCGCCCCCATATGTATTGATCTTTAATCTTGATTGCACAAAAGCACATTCCTTGTTTGCAAAAACTAAGGCAATAAAGCTGTTTCTGATTCTGATTCTGATAGTTTGGCGTTACAAGCCAATGTTTACTTGCACAGCAGTAGGTTGCTTTTGATAACATGACAGTTTATTTTGGTTATGAACAAACAACCACATAAACTAACGTTTCCAAAACATGGTCCACACTCCAAAAGCGCATTGAGACACACACACTTATATATATATATATAGTATATATATATATTATAAAATATTATATATCCCCCACATTTGCGAACTGCCATCACTACACTATTTTACACATGATTACCACATAAAACTCTATATGAGTTTGAGGGTTGAACCGTTCATTTTTCACCATCACGATTCTTATCGAAAATGCTGCATATTCGCCTCGTTGTAAATAGTTGAGGCAATTTTGTTGTTTGTCCAATTTTATCTTCTTCTCCTCTCTTTCTCTCTCTCTCTCTCTCTCTTCTCTCTCCTCTCTCTCTCTCTCTCTCTCTCTCTCTCTCTCTCTCTCTCCTTTCTCTCTCCTTCTCTCTCTCTTCTCTCTCCTTCTCTCTCTCTCTCTCTCTCTCTTTCTCTCTCTTTCTCTCTTCTCTCTCTCTCTCTCTCTCTCTCTCTCTCTCTCTCTCTCTCTCTCTTTCTTTCTCTCTCTCTCTCTCTCTCTCTCTCTCTTGTCTCCACACACACACAGACACACACAGTGAGGACACACACACACACACACACACACACACACACACACACACACACACACACACACACACACACACACACACACACACACACACACACACACACACACACAAAGTGTATGGTGTGTGGTGTTGTTGTCATGGTGATATAGTGGGTGTGTTTTGTGAGTGTTGTTGGTGTGAGAAAAGGGGTGCTGATTGTATGTTGTTTCCATGGTGATGTTGCATTTCTGACCTGAAAGAAGGCTGAGCCGTGCTGCTGGACCAATAAGCTGGAGTCTGGCTTGTTACGGCAGTACGTCACGTACATCTGGAACTTATCAGCCTATCAGAGACAAGCATCTTATCAGCCTATCAGAGAGAGGCAGTGAATATAAAACATAAATAGACACTCACACACACACACATCCATCCCAGTATCAGATTACCCAGGTTACGAAGCAGTGTCCAACATCTTCTGGTAGCTGTTCATAGTTTTCCAGTTCCTTCAGAAATATACTGAAAATAGACACAAATACACATATATAACATATATAATACATACTGAATACTGTGATGCACATGGATGTATACTATACTAGAGAAAACATATATAATACATATATATAGAGTATATAGAGTATATATATATATTGGCCCTGTGGTTGTACTGCGTTGCATCAAGGAGGATAGCGACGACTCTGTTGCACAGATAGGGGGATCGAGGCTAACAGTAGTGTTTTAAAAACCAGAAGAAGAACCTTGAAGTCTTTTTAAAAATGCACAGGTTGTCACGGTTGCGACCGTGTCATCGGGGTTGCCCGACGTGTTGGTGGGCGTGGCGCCAAACTCTGGTGCCGCTCCCGCGTCATCAGCGGCACCTGCCCGGTGTCCACACCTGTCACCGTTTGGCAATCAACCACCATATAAGAACCCCGGCTTCCCAACCACTCATCGCCAGATCGTTGTTTCAACCAGTATGGTTAGAGAGCCGTCACATATGGTATCTCTATGTGTTTCACCTTGGAGTGTAACCCGTTTTTCCTCTGCCCAGGATCGCGACCTGTCTCCCGCCAGCCCGCTCCGCTACCCGCCTGTCTACCAGCCTGACTGCCTGTCTGCCTACCCGTCTGCCCGCCTGCCTGTCTGCCAGCCAGCCTGGCTGCCTACCCGTCAGTCTGCCTACCCGCCTGCCTGTCTGCCAGCCTGCCTGTCTACCAGCCTGCCTGCCTGACTACCTGTCTTTCGCTCGTGTGCCAGTCACATTACCTGCCTGTCACATTGTTTGTATCCTGGTTCCTCCCTGCGACACATTCCAATTAAAGGACAATTTGTGTCTGAACTCCGAGTCTGGGTCCTGCGTTTGGGTTCTCCGCTACCCCCTAACACAGGTAGCCAGTGTAGTTTACAGAGTGCTGGGGTAATGTGGTCTCTCTTTTTGTGCAAGTCAAAACCCTTGCAGCCACGACACTGACTGCTATCAAGATTAAATATAAATACATATAACATATAATATAGCAATAATTATAGGTCTATGGATGTAGTTTACCACTATGGAGGCAAAGAGGACTGTTGAGAAACGCCATTTCCTACATGTTCACTGGAGATCTTCTTGAATTAATTATATATGAATTAATTATATACACTGTATATATACAGTATATATAGACTTATATACAGTATATATGTACTTATATGTATATTTGTACCTGTTGTGGAACTCGTGGATGTCCTGGAGGTTTCCAAACACGACGTCATCTTTGTTGGACAGTCCGAGTGGAACATCACAGCCACTAGTCATCTCCCATAGGTAAATCTGGTAACATAGCCACAGATTAACAGGTTACAGTACATTATAGAGCACAGATTAAGGATTGCAGTAGATTATAGATCACATATTAATTCATTTTATATAATCCATAATCTACTGTAATCTTTCAATCTGGGATCTATAATCTCCTGTAATACATTCATCTGTGTTCTATAATCTACTATAATTGGGTAACAGATTAACCGATTACAGTAGAATACATTAGAATGCAGTATAATGTAGTAGCAGTGTACCTCAATGCACTCCTGCAGATCTCTGACATAAACTCTCTCCGTCTGCAGCAGTTCAGCCATGATGTACCTACACGCACACACACACGCACACACACACGCACACGCACACGCACACACACACACACACACACACACACACACACACACACACGCACATACACACGCACATACATAGATTTAGTGACTGGGGCTGGGTGGGGGGGGGGGATAACATCCTTTTTGTTGTTGTCCGGCTTGGAGCAAAGGGTTACCTAATCTACAATATCTGATCTGTAATGTGTAATCTCTCTCACACTCTAGTATATATATATCTATATATATATATATATGCAGTATATATACTGTATATATATCCAATGTGCTGTTACAGTATTGGGACCACCACGCCACTAACGGTGCTTTTCCAATGCATAGTAATAGCTCGACTCGACTTGACTCGGCTCACTTTGGGCAATTTTCCACGAGGCAAAAACTCATACCTGGTCCCTCCTACTATTTTAGTACCCACTCCATGGGGACTCGACATCGCCCCCCGCGCATGCATAATGGGATTCACTAATAGGCTACGTTACATTGCATTGTCATTTAGCAGCTGCTCACAGGCTAAAGCTCTAATAAAAATGAGCTTACTTAGGTATTTTCCGAGGAAAAGAAAGACAGAGGAGTTAAGTTGGGTAAGTGTTGAAACGATTCCTTGAATAGCTAGAGTAACTCGATGACTAAAAATCCTCGATGCAAATTTGCTGCATCGAAGCTTCATTTTCAACTACTTGTATACAGCCAGCGTGCTGTGTTTCACACGGATGATTAAAGCCCTGTGCACACATAGTGCCTGTTTCTGCACACAAGCATCTCTTTTTCAATTGTTCCCAATGAGAAGAGAGCGTATGCGCCGCTGAAAACATCGAAACCTTTCATAAATGCACTGATGTCGTCATGATCGCATTTCTGTCATGTCGAGGGGAGAGGGGGCGATACATTTGAATAAAAACCGATATACACGCGGACAAGGTACTGTAGACCTCTCAATTCTTGACTTGCAACCACGTGACCAAAACCGGTTATGTCACGATCGTCCACCATGATGGTGGATATAAAAACAATCCAGATAATCCAATAATATAATCTCTGCAGTCCAGCAAAGGCTTGATACAAGGAAAGTAGAAATATGTGGTATCGACCCATATAACTTAAAACAATCAGATTTCTCTGAGAATAAGATGCATTTACCAGTGGTTGTATACCTCGATATCTCCAACTACCTTGTATTACAGACCTCGTGGGCGACTAAAAAACAAATGAACGGTTTTTCGAATTGGCTTTGAACATCACTTGCAATGTTTCAGCGTCTGAGCACAACGCTTGGTGGTCGGGGTCACTGAGGTTCACCTCGGGGTCAGAGTCTGACAGACTGTTGGGGATCAGGTCCAGCTCCAGGTCCTTGTTGTCCTGACAACCACACAGGTACCTTGGTTAGCATGACACACATAACCACACAGTTACCATGGTTACAAAAACACACACATTCACACAGTTAACATGGTTACCACAAAACACATAACCACACAGTTACCATGGTTACCAGCACAAACACACATACACACAGTTGCCACAGTTACCACCATAAACACATACAGTTAAGATGACAAACACATTGTGAGGGCCTGATCCCTAATTCATGCCCCACATGGTGACTGCAGAGGCATGGTGTGGTACTGCAGGGGTGGAACTATCCTGGAAGCTGCGCCCCTAACCGGGGTCTCTCATTACCTCTGCCCAGGTGTGGCAGAGGTAATGAGGTGGGGCAATCAAGAGCTGTTTTTAATCAGAGGAGTACACAGGCAGATTGGCTTGGGCTGGAGGACAGTGGAGACCAGGGGTCTCATTTATAACCGTAGCGTATGCTCAAGACGGGGCCTGAAAGGAGTGTACGCAACCTTCCACAGAAAAAACATTGTCAGAAATAGCATACCTGTACGGTAACTCTGACCCTGGCGTACACAATCTTTGGAGATAATGGAAATTGGCGATGCAGATGGTGAGGTTGTGAACTGAAGGCAGATTATGCCTCTCACCCATTGAATACGTTATAGACCCACATTATCATAAACATTCAAACTAGCAATGTTATTTGTAATTGCGTGTTAGATTTGAAAAGGATATAGCCTAACCTAAGTATAACCAACTCAAAATCTTAATTCAAATCTTAAAGTCTGATCAATATCTTCCCCCGCAAGGCCCCCCAGGGGAGATGTCGGTGTTATGAAACACTGCAGAACATTAGTTTAAGACAACATTCAACATTCATCCTTAGGACGCTATAGATATGATGTGTGATCAACTTTTATTAACACCCAGCACGGTAACTGGTGAAATTATCCTCATCAGTAGAAACCTCATCATCACATAACATACTGTAAATAGCTGTAAAGCATTGCAGAACAGAGCACTGTGGCATGTGGCCCCGTACCGGTACTTTTGGGCCAGGACAGTCCACTGTTTTCCCACTACTGGTCAGAGAAACTGAGTGGTCCGAGGCAGCCAGCCAGAGGACGCCCCAGAAGGGGAATGAGGCCCTCTACCCCCCAGCCAGCTTGTGCTGCCCTCTCCCCTGGTGAGGATGATAGCCCTGCAGAGATCACCGGTGACAAGGCAGTCCACACAGGAAGAACCGCCACCGACCGTCAACGGGCAGTCGAGGAGGAGCTTCTAGAGGACATAGAATCTGCTGAGATATTTTCCTAATTTCCTCAACTGGAAGTAGCTGCCTGTCTCGGGTCTGGACTTGGCTCAGCCCAGTTACGGGATCCAAATCTGACCCAAGCCTGGAGGGACATCTAGGTGATTGTGGACCCGTGATATGAGCCTGTCACATTTCCTCCTAATGTCCTTGTAGCGTATGTGCCTACCCAGGTTACACTGTCGGTGAAGATGGAAGATTGCCAATCGGCGGTCAAGAAAACTGAGACCATTCTGGCCTATGCCACCCTCAACTCTCTCTACTTCTTGGTTCTCACAGAGACCTGGATCATCCCAGAAATCCCTGCCACTCCAGCCACCCTCTCCACTACCTACACTTACCCCCACACCCCCGACCCTCTGGGCGATGTGGGAGAACGGGACTTCCCATCCCTCCAAAGTGGTCATATCAGGTCCTTTCCCTGGGACACCTGACCAGATTTGCACTTGAACTCCATGCTGTGCCTGCTGGTACCCTTCCAATCAAGCTCAACATTGCCGTGATCTACCGACCACCAGGCCCACTCGGCGACTTCTTCGATGAGATGGATGCCCTCATCATCACCAGTTTTCTGGGGGACTTCAACATCCAGCCATACAAGTTATAATCACCTGAATTCAGACAATTTTGTCCCACATTCAGCCTGACGCTCAGCCCTTCTCCCCCCACCCACAGAGGCGGGAACCAACATGTGTGTTAGCGGTATCTACCTGCCCAGGTGACGGACTGAGTCCCGAGTGTCTAGCGGTGTCTACCTGCCCACGTGTGGTGACTGTGGTGACCAGGTGACTGGGCTTCTGAGCGAAGTCATCGGGCAGCAGCACTCCTGACTATTGTTTGGTCAATATTTCTACATATTTCTATTTCTACTGCCCTAAACTAGCCAGCTATGTCTTATGTTTCAAAATGTCTTGAATCGATATAGCATTAAAATAGTTGCTTAGAAGTGTATTCCACGAGCTCTGCAACAGTAAAAAGCCAGTAGAAAATATGTTATGAATATAACACAGATAGACTGTACAACGGACACGTAAAACGGACTTTCGATGTGTGTACATTGGTTGAAAACTATCAGACTTTTTATTGCGAACATACAAAACAGCAGTACAGCAGTACTCGTTCAGATGTGGAGCCGTGTATGTTATGCAATGCTCTGACATTGCTTTGGTATGTCTTCTTCTCGACCAATACACCCGCAGCGTTGGCACTACACTGGGGGAAAACAAGGGCACACACACAGGAGGCTAGTCGCATACACTATTCGATTTTTGTGCTGATATATTGTTTTTGCAAGTTTTGTCAAGCAATAAAAGCAATCCCAGTTCTCTTCAGATTTTTTGCTCATTTTGTCTTTCCATCAAATAATAGAAAAGTATCGATAGTGGTATCGATAAAGACTTTTGTTAAGCAGTCTTGAAAATGGTATCAATAATTGAAAATTAACAGTCCCCATCCCTAGCAAGCACTGTGCATCACGTGTTGCTTATGCTAGCGGCAACACGTCCAATATGTTGGCTCATATATGGAGACCTCACCCCAGTGTGTCAATTGACAGCACAAGGAGGAGAGAGGAAGGAGCAAGGAACAAGCTTTAACTTAAGAGTGTCACAATGATGGGCCTAATGTCAAACTGCCTCATTCTTTCAGTTTTTGAGAATAACTTATTTTGGAAAAACTGTAAATGGTGGATTATTATGCTATATATGGTATTTCTGGAATGTTCAAATAAAAAAAATAAAATAAAAAAAACAGTGTATGCCAAACCGAACCGCAAACCGTGATGCCAAAACCGTGAACCAAACCATGGATTTTGTGATCCGTTCCACCCCTAGTTACCATAGTATCAGGTAAGAGGTGAACATGGTTAGAGGTAAATCAGAAGGTAACCATGGTAACTGGTAGAGGAGGGAGGGGGCAATCATGGTAACGGTAGGGGAGGGGGTAACCGTGGTTACAGGTAGAGGACTTGGTAATAAGGCTGTTCCAATGAGCAATATGAGAATGTAGTCGGAGGAGTGTTACGGTAGGTTATAAACACTGTCTACAGTGGAGTTGTATGCATCAACAGTGTTTCCCATACATTGTTTTATTTATTTGTGGCAACACGCCACAATATCAACATTGACCTTCACATATTGATAAAAAAAGGTTTTACTATTTAAAAATGCAGTGCGTTGATCCACTCAGCATCTCTTTGACCCAAGCTCTCTCCCCCTCTCGCTCACACACACACACACATTGACAACAGAACCACAATGTGTAGTGTGAACTGCTTATGACGCGATCAAGAGGCTCGTCGATGTGTCGGAGGACATGTAGCATGTTAAGTATGTGGACCTGTCGGAGAGTTCAACCCATGTAGAACATACAGACAATCCTTGCTCCATGCGTTTCTCTAACCATTTGTGCCAGGTGTGTACAGACGGTGGTCCCAGTGCGGTTGCACTGGGTAACAGTTGTGTGGTGCAATGAAAAAGTTCAGTACTGTTAAAATGTACATTTGATGCTTTGAGGGGACATTTGGCATGGCCAATGGATATTACTTCAGATAATAAAGATATAATCCCAATATAATCTGACGTCCGGTGTAAACGACACTCACTTCCGGTCTAATCATTTATCGTCATTTATATCGTTATTGGCAATATATACCATGAAATATTGTGATATAGTTTTATGCCTATATCACCCAGCCCTACTGGGTAACCATGCCAGGAGCTAGAGGAGGGGTGAGTTACCATGGTAGCAAGTAAAGGATGGAGTAACCATGGCAGCAGATAGAGGAGGGGGTAACCGTGGCAGCAGGTAGAGGATGGGGTAACCATGGTTGCTGGTAGAAGTAACCATGGTATGGGATGGAGGAGGGGTGAGTTACCATGGTATTGGATAGAGGAGGGGTGAGTTACCATGGTATCGGATAGAGGAGGGGTTATTTACCTGGCTACAGCCCCCCAGTGCTGTGTCCAGTAGGTGGCGGTATTGGCCCATCCTGCCGCTGAAGTCACGGTAGCGCTTGTCCACTCCGGACACACATCGGCGCAGCTCCACTCGGTGTGCGTGGCCTTTAGACAGCATACTCTCAGCCAACTGGATCAACAAATGCACCTTCTCCTGGATACGCTAGAAAGAGGTAGTGTTAGAGTAGGGAGAGAGAGAGGTCGGGTTAGAGGTAGAGAGAAAGAGTTTGGGTTAGAGGTAGAGGTAGAGAGAGGTAGAGAGAGAGCGCTGTGATAGATAGGAAGAAGAGATAGGACCCCCACTGATCCCCACCGATTTCCACACCCTATGGACAGCATACTCCACGTTATATTGTTTATATTGTAATGTTTAAACCCCACTGACACCCACTCACACGTGTTGCTTATGCTAGCGGCAACACGTCCAATATGTTGGCTCATCTATGGAGACCTCACCCCAGTGTGTGAGGAACAAGCTTTAACTTAAGAGTGTCACAATGATGGGCCTAATGTCAAACTGCCTCATTCTTTCAGTTTTTGAGAATAACTTATTTTGGAAAAACTGTAAATGGTGGATTATTATGCTGATATATGGTATTTCTGGAATGTTCAAATAAAAAAAATAAAATAAAAAAAACAGTGTATGCCAAACCGAACCGCAAACCGTGATGCCAAAACCGTGAAACAAACCATGGATTTTGTGATCCGTTCCACCCCTAGTTACCATAGTATCAGGTAAGAGGTGAACATGGTTAGAGGTAAATCAGAAGGTAACCATGGTAACTGGTAGAGGAGGGAGGGGGCAATCATGGTAACGGTAGGGGAGGGGGTAACCGTGGTTACAGGTAGAGGACTTGGTAATAAGGCTGTTCCAATGAGCAATATGAGAATGTAGTCGGAGGAGTGTTGCGGTAGGTTATAAACACTGTCTACAGTGGAGTTGTATGCATCAACAGTGTTTCCCATACATTGTTTTATTTATTTGTGGCAACACGCCACAATATCAACATTGACCTTCACATATTGATAAAAAAAGGTTTTACTATTTAAAAATGCAGTGCGTTGATCCACTCAGCATCTCTTTGACCCAAGCTCTCTCCCCCTCTCGCTCACACACACACACACACATTGACAACCAGAACCACAATGGTGTAGTGTGAACTGCTTATGACGCGATCAAGAGGCTCGTCGATGTGTCGGAGGACATGTAGCATGTTAAGTATGTGGACCTGTCGGAGAGGTTCAAACCCATGTAGAACATACAGACAATCCTTGCTCCATGCGTTTCTCCTAACCATTCTGTGCCAGGTGTGTACAGACGGTGGTCCCAGTGCGGTTGCACTGGGCTAACATTGTGTGGTGCAATGAAAAAGTTCAGTACTGTTTAAAATGTACATTTGATGCTTTGAGGGGACATTTGGCATGGCCAATGGATATTACTTCAGATAATAAAGATATAATCCCAATATAATCCGACGTCCGGGTGTAAACGACACTCACTTCCGGTCTAATCAATTTATCGTCATTTATATCGTTATTGCAATATATACCATGAAATATTGTGATATAGTGTTTATGCCTATATCGCCCAGCGCCTACTGGGTAACCATGCAGGAGCTAGAGGAGGGGTGAGTTACCATGCGTAGCAAGTAGAGGATGGAGTAACCATGGGCAGGCAGATAGAGGAGGGGGTAACCGTGGCAGCAGGTAGAGGATGGGGTAACCATGGTTGCTGGTAGAAGTACCATAGGTATGGGATGGAGGAGGGGTTGAGTTACCATGGTATTCGGATAGAGGAGGGGTCGAGTTACCATGGTATCGGATAGAGGAGGGGTTATTTACCTGGCTACAGCCCCCCAGTGCTGTGTCCAGTAGGTGGCGGTATTGGCCCATCCTGCCGCTGAAGTCACGGTAGCGCTTGTCCACTCCGGACACACATCGGCGCAGCTCCACTCGGTGTGCGTGGCCTTTAGACAGCATACTCTCAGCCAACTGGATCAACAAATGCACCTTCTCCTGGATACGCTAGAAAGAGGTAGTGTTAGAGTAGGGAGAGAGAGAGGTCGGGTTAGAGGTAGAGAGAAAGAGCTCGGGTTAGAGGTAGAGAGAAAGAGTTTGGGTTAGAGGTAGAGGTAGAGGTAGAGAGAGAGCGCTATGATAGAGAGAAAGAAGAGTATACGGACCCCCACTGATCCCCACCAATTCCCACACCCTATGGACAGTATACTCCACGTTATATTGTTTATATTGTAATGTTTAACATAATTTCTATATTATTACTTCTGTTTAATGTTCAATGTTATGCACCAATTTCACAAAAGCTAATTCCTTGTTTGTAAAAACTATGGCAATAAAGATGATTCTGATTCTGATAGAGTTAGGGAGAGAGAGGTAGGGTTAGAGGTAGAGAGAGAAAGAGAGAGCGAGAGAGAGGTTTACAGGTAGGGAGACAGAGATAGGAAGGGCTAGAGGTGTAGAGAGTGAAGGGGGTAAGAGGTGTAGAGAGAAAGGTAGGGAGAGAGAGAGAGAGAGAGAGAGAGAGAGGTATGGTAGAGGTAGAGAGAGAGAGGAAGAGAGAGAGGTATGGTAGAGGTAGAGAGAGAGAGGAAGAGAGAGAGAGAGAGAGATGTAGGGGGAGAGAGAGAGAGGTATGGTAGAGGTAGAGAGAGAGAGGAAGAGAGAGAGAGAGAGAGATGTAGGGAGAGAGAGAGAGGTATGGTAGAGGTAGAGAGAGACAGGAAGAGAGAGAGAGAGAAAGGGAGAGAGAGATGTAGGGAGAGAGAGAGAGATGTTAAGAGAGATAGAGGGAGAGAGAGGTACCTTGGCTGACACACAGAACTGTCGGTGCTCAGCCAGTAGTTCCTGAGTCTGAGTGACGGTTGCCCCAGGCGACGTGTGTGTGGCCAGGTAGTGGTCACCTGATTGCTGCAGCCAATCCAACGCCTGTAGAGCATGTCCTCGTTAGAGAGTTAATTAGTTCAAGGTGGGTAAGATTTCAGACCTATTAAATGAATGTTATTTGTTAGAAATGGCCATGGCAGCTATTAGCCATTCACTACTAGCTAGTCAGCTATTCGTGAGTGAAATGCTCTCTGAGAATATCAGTTTCTAGTTGACGGCGCCTGCCTCTGTATGAGACTTTCATTTCGATTTTACACAGCTCCCGGCTCATTTCATACCGATCTTTCCCTGATTTCGAGTTCAGGGAATCCATCTTGCCTGTCAATCACGAACACTTCTCAATGGTGGAGAAACTTAGGGACGGAGCAGAGAAGGTGGGGATGTTTTTTGGGTTGTTTAGTTGAAATCTTGCTCTCTTCTTCTCTTTTCTTTTCTCTCTCTTTAAAACTCTCAAATCTTACCTACTACAGCTATGGGCTATTGTGTGTCTGGCGTGTGTGTGTGTGTGTGTGTGTGTGTGTGTGTGTGTGTGTGTGTGTGTGTGTACCTGCTGTGTGTGGTTTTGGAACATTAAGAACTGCTGGCACTGGTCCAGCCGGCGTTTCTTCAGCGTCCAGAAATGAAGAACTCTGTTCTCTCTCTGTAGTAATTCACTAAGTATACCTAGTAATACACACAATATTCTCATTATAATACATTATAATACACTATAATATACACTAATGAACACTAACATACACTCTGTTGTCTTTCTGGAATAGTTATCAAGGTATATCTAGTAAGACACACAATACACTCATTATAATACACAATAATAACTAATATACACTATGTTCTCCCTGTGGGGTATTCCACTAAGAATACAGACAAGACTAATACACACTATACAAATGCTCAGATCACCTAACAAACACAATGAACGCACACACACACACACACAAAAATAACATTTGCATACATTAAAACGAGGGTTGTCAATGTTAAAGTGTTAACGCGTGTGATTAATCTAGCTAGCAGAGAGCATCCAAGTCTCTCAACAAAGTGACAACAGCTAAATTAATCAACGCAATCATTAAATAGATTGCCATGGACTGTAGGTCCATCAACATTGTTGAAGACCGGGGCTACAAGACATTATCCAGATCTCCTCAGGCGACCCATCATCCAAGCCACCTTCGAGGGGAACTATTGTCGCTAGAATTCATCAATTACATGGCAGTGAAAAGGCAAAGAAAGCGGAGGAATTGGCACAAGTTACATGTATTGCACTGACTGGAGACCACTGGACATCAGTAAACAACCGTAACTACCTCGGTGTAACGGCACACCTAATTGATTACAAATGGCAACTGCACTCATTCACTTTAGGTGTGGTGAAAACGGATGAAAGACATTTTGCCGAAGCATGTGCAAGCCACTTTATTGAGGTTGCACAGGAGTGGTAGATCGTGGACAAGTTCACCACTGTAGGAACAGATAGTGCTCGCAATATGATAGCGACAGCATGAATACTACCATAGGAGCATATGCCCTGTGTAGCGCACATTATACAGAGGGTAATCACAGTGGCTGTCCTTGACATCAGGTTTGTCGATGCTTTAGCCAAGTGTCGGACATTTCACAGTCCAGCAAACCCACAGAGCTGAAAGTTCAGCAAGCCTCTCATGGGCAAGAAGAGGAGTCACTCGTCCAGGATGTACCAATAAGCTGGAATTCAACTCTCGAGATGATAAAGCGGGTGCAAGACAAGACCATGTTAACCATGCTAACCTCAGCTGAATATGACAGGCTGGCAAAGTCGGAAACACTGCTGGAGCCATGCAGGTAAGGTGATTTCCCTATCCTCTTCCATTTTAATTTCTGACAAATCCAATTAGTATAATATATTATTATATTTTAGAAATAATTTTAGCCTGTCCCCTAAATGGGTGTTATCTGAATGAAAAGTGTAGTTCTTAATTCTGTTGGTCTTGTGTTTGTAGTTACATCACTGAGCTCCTGGGTGGTGACAAATATGTGTCCTGCACTGTGGGTGCTGCCTGCACTCTGTCACCTCTTGCGTACAATGGAGGCCTCAGATGTTGACCCTGCCTATGTAGTGAGCTTCAAGACTGCATTCATTGAGGACCAAAAAGACTGTAGGAGCTATTTCATTAGTTTGATTATTTAAGTATTATTTGTTATTTTTGTACTTGTTTGTATTTTATTTTTGTAGACACCAGGGGGCACTAAGCACCAGACCACTAGGGGCATGAAGCATCAGAAACACGAGGGGCACTAAGCACCAGACCAATCACTTGCTGGCGTGAATGATAGGATAAAAAGCCATAGTGTGTCAATGTCTGTGATGCACCAGGAAGGGACATGGTTTTTTACCAGAGCAAGAGATAGGCACATGACATGGTATTTTGCTGTTTGAACTGGGAATAAATCAGCCGAAACGTGGATCTTTCCTGGAAATTGCCTGAGTACAATCCAACTGAAATGCTTGCCATCAGTGGTCATTTTAAGTTTTTTATTTTTTGAAGAAAATCCTTTTCACAAATAGCCATTACACAGACAAAAGGAGAACATGAACATGTCCTGGCTTAAGGTAGCGACAGCTCTAGATCCCAGATTCAAGGACCTCAGATGCCTGCCCAGAGCAGAGAGGGAAGAGGTGTGGGGAAAGCTGACTGAGATGGGGACAGGGAACCTGAACCACAGCCCTCCACAGAAGAAATGGAATCTGAGCCACCAAAGAAGAAGATGGCCCTCCTACTGATGGAGTCAGAGTCTGATGATGAGGCACCGTCTATAGACAACACTCTAGACAGGTATAGGGCAGAGCCCAGTGTCAGCATAGAGGCATGTCCACTACAGTGGTGGTCGGCACACAAAGGTGCCCATACCAAGCTGGCCCATATTACACAAAGGTACTTAGCTACACCTGCTTCAACAGTGCCGTGTGAGAGACTGTTTTCTCTGGCAGACCACATTGTGCAGAAGAAGAGGTCAGCTCTGTCATCTGAAAATATCAACAAGCTAGTCTGCCTGAAGAATAGAACAGTAGACTTTAGGTTGACTGGAGTCATGTCATACAAGTTCACACTGTGAGATGTTATAATAAAGTAAAAAACCCTCTTTCTCTTACCAGTTTGGGATGCATTTCTTTATTACACAACACATGTATTTGTTTTATCTCCCCCCAAAATATAAAATAAAAGTAAATACTAGTATTTTAAACTTGTGATTAATCATGATTAATCACAGATTATTATTGTGATTTACTCGATTAATTTTTTAGATCGATTGACACCACTAATTAAAACACATGTGTGTGTTCACCTTTGACCTGCTGCTCTGGGACCCTAGAGTGTCCGGTGACCTCGCTGATCCCGCTTACTCCTGAAACGGTGAGGCTGTGGCCGGATATGGTTGCCATGGTGACGCTGTTGCGGTGAATATACTTCAGGAAGACCTCTGCATTTCTCCTGGCCAGAGTACAGGCCTGCACACACACACATGGGCGTGCATACAACACACACACACACACACACACACACACACATGGGCGTGCATACAACACACACACACACACACACACACACACACACACACATACACACACATACAAACAAACACTCTCACACACACACACTCACAAACACACACACACACACCCACACACACACATACACACAAACAAACAAACAAACAAACAAACACCCACACCCACACCCACACAAATATATTTAATATTGAGTCGATCAATATTGTTCTGCCTACCTACAGTATGTCTGTCTGTCTATGTGTCTGTCTGCCTCACCTTCAGGAAGGCTTCTTTCTGGTCCATGTGTTTGTTGATGAGGGGGTTGAGATCATTCTGGCCCCTCCCCCTCTCTCCACTCCCACACCAGTCTTCATCCCGCCGGTACTCCTGCTCCAGGCTTTCCAGCACGCCACATACCTACACACGCACACGCACACACACACACACACACACACACACACAGACACACACAATATAACACTATCTATTCACATCCTCATCTATATTCTAGTTCATGCAATGTGCATTGCTTTTCAAGTAGCACATGCTTTGGAGTTTTCCTACTAGTGCGTTGAAGTAGCATCCTTCAGCCAAAGTGTATAGGCCAATAGCATTTAGTATAATGTAACTGCTGCAATATAATATTTAAATAATAACAATTTAAGCTTAACCAACCAAAACCCTATATAAGGTGTAATACATGATCATAACACAATACTAATGCTATAACTTGATACAGTTCTATATGACATTGCCCATATAACATTCCCCTGGAGAACTCTGGTAAGTGAATGAAAAAAGGTTGACAAAACCATTGATTATTGCATGAATTATTGCAATGAAATTATAGGATTAAATGATTGTGTAACTGATTGTGACATATATACAATACAGATGTCCATCTGATCTGTTGCCGTAGTGCTCAGTCCATAGAGCTTGTCAGTCTCGATGGACAAGTGATGATTGCGTTGCCTGAACCTTACCAAGTAGTTTTGTTGCCTACAAGTAACCAAGCAGTTGTGTTGCCTAAAACTAACCAAACTGAATGTCTCCTGGGTGACCATCCAGCCACCACAACATTGTATATCCAGGTGAAATATTGACGTCCTACTGACCACTTTTAAATTGTATGAAACAAAAAATATATAAGATATCGAATATCAGTATAAAATGTGATCATTTGTTCATTGTCTAAAAATGTTTAAAAGTTAAACAGAATTCTTACGGTCAATTGTAACAGACAGACAAGCTTGCGCGCAGTCTTCTCATTGACTTCCATTATACATTTTAAAAGTTTAATATTTTATAAAGTATATAATATTTCAATGACAAAAGTAATAGTGCATGTTCCAAGCCACAATTACTGTTAAAACTGTTTTGTCACAACCCACTCCATTGTTTTCCTCCGGAGAAAGCGACACAGCGATGTCCGGGCCGGGGGGAATGGGTTACACCCGACCTCGCAACATATCAGTGGAGTACGTGGAGTCACCTCCCTGTGGGCTCACCATCTGCAGGGAGAGTCATTGGGGTCGGGTGCGTTGTATACCGGGCGGTAGGCAAAAGCGGGGTCCTGGGCGTGCGGATCCCCAGCATCGCCGACTGGTTCTAGGGACGTGGAACGTCACCTCACTGGCGGGGAAGGAGCCTGAGCTGGTGCGGGAGGTGGAGCGGTACCAACTAGATATGGTTGGGCTCACCTCCACGCACAGCACCGGTTCTGGAACCAAACTCCTGGAGAGGGGCTGGACCCTCTCCTTTTCCGGAGTTGCCCAGGGTGTGAGGCGCCAGGCGGGTGTGGGGATACTCACAAGTCCCCGGCTGAGCGCCGCTGTGTTGGAGTTCTCTCCGGTGAACGAGAGGGTCGCCTCCATGCGGCTCTGAGTTGTGTGTGCTCTGACTGTTGTGTGCCCGTTTGACTTATGCTTGCGATAGGTGGGTCGGACCTTTTCCAATTGCGTCTTTTTAGGGTGGCAAGGCAGGGTGGGTATTATTGTCTTTCTTGGGACTGTGTTGTGTGGGTGTCTTTTACGGCATCCTTACACAGGCAATTCACGTTTCAGATTTACTGTTCCGGTTGTTTTGGATAATTCTGGGTGTGGTGAGATCTGTATCTTGGACAATGGGGTCCTATTACTGGGTGACTCCATAGTGGTCACATTCGTGGGTAGTTCTTTTTTTTTTTTCAACGAGGCTCTACACTGTTGGGGCATAAGGCGTGATGATACCTATGGTATTGTGGTAGGTTTGATGTTTAGGGAGGTGAAGCGGGCGTGCATCGTTGTGTCGTGAACCAGGAGAGGTTGTGTTGAGTTGTTGTTTGTAATTTTGTTTCGCGACTTTTGCTGTGGTTGCTAGTTTTCTGTTTTGGTGGACTGGGTGTGCTATATATCAGAGTGCATTCCTGTCTGAGAGTTGTGCGGGAGATGTAATATTAGGGGGTGGGTCCAGTCAGAGTGGTGTTTTCCGGTTGTACTTGAGTGGTGATATACCACAGCCGTTTAGGTGCCAAGGTCGCGATCGGCTGTTGTCTTTTGCTGTTCGTTGATATCAGTAGATTCTCGGCGTGCATGATTATTTTTTTGGTCTGAAACAATCTGGGTATGTGTTGTGAAAGGAGCGAGGAGCAGTGCTGCAACGTGTTACACGCGGACCTTTTTTGTGTTGAATTGGAGCGAGAGTTTGCTTGGACGTGCTGCGAAGAGAGGAGTTGGTAAGTATAGCGTCCATATGGAAGATGTTAGTGAGAAGTGATAGGACTGTGTGGGAACTGTCGGTTGTAAGTCGCTCTGGTTCATTGGGGAAGGTTTAATCGTGTTCCACCTTTGCCGGGAGAGACTTGGCGGAGGCCATTGCGCTGGGAGTGCGGTGTGGTGACAATTGGAATTTTGGAGTGGGACGCAATCGTTGTCATTTTAGCGTGCGCATTTGTTTGTGGTAGTCTCTCCAGTAGTCTCAGTAGTCGTGGTGTGTCAAAATAGGGCTTTGCGTGTGTGCTTTTAACTGGCGGGCGAACTCGTGGAGTGGCTTGGCGCTGATGACCCGTTTTGTTGGGACATCGCGCAGTCGCAAGGAGGAGGCCAGTGTCTAGATTTTATATTAAGGTGTAGATCTCTTTCGGCGTCTTGGTGCGCCAGGGCTTCCCTGAATATCTGCTAGACTGGTTGTGTATGTGTGGTGTGTATGGTGTGTGTAGCCTGGTGTGTGTGTGTGTGTGTGTGTTTCGTGGTGTGTGTGTGATGTGTGTGTGTGTGTGTGGTTGGGAGGAGTTTGGGGAGACCATGGAGAAGGACTTTCGGTTGGCCTCAAGGAAGTTCTGGCAAACTGTCCGGCGACTCAGGAAGGGAAAGCAGGGCTTGGCTCAGGCTGTGCTCAGTCGGGGAGGAGAACTGCTGACCCAGACTGAGGATATTGTCGGGCGGTGGAAAGAACACTTTGAGGAACTCCTGAACCCGACCAGTACGTCCTCTGTGGAAGAGGCAGAGTCTGAAGACTCGGGGGAAGCCTCACCCATATCCTTGGTAGAGGTCACTGAAGTAGTCAAAAAGCTCTTCAGTGGCAAGGCGCCAGGTGTGGATGAGATTCGCCCTGAGATGCTGAAGGCTCTGGACATTGTCGGGCTGTCGTGGCTGACACGCCTAGTCAATGTCGCGTGGAGGTCGGGGACAGTACCTGTGGAATGGCAGACCGGGGTGGTGGTCCCCATTTTCAAAAAAGGGGACAGGAGGGTGTGCTCCAATTATCAAGGTATCACACTGCTCAGCCTCCCCGGGAAAGTTTATTCCAGGGTGCTGGAAAGGAGGCTCCGGCCGATTGTCGAACCTCAGCTTCAGGAGGAACAATGCGGATTCCGTCCTGGCCGTGGAACAGTGGACCAGCTCTTTACCCTTGCAGGGTTGTTGGGGGGGGCATGGGAGTTTGCCCATCCAGTCTACATGTGCTTTGTGGACTTGGAGAAGGCTTATGACCGTGTCCCCCGGGGAATCCTGTGGGGGGTACTACGGGAGTATGGGGTACCGGGGCCGTTGGTATGTGCCATTCGGTCCTTGTACGAACAAAGTGCGAGCTGCGTCCGTATTCTCGGCACAAAGTCAAGCACGTTCTCAGTGGGTGTTGGACTCCGCCAAGGTTGTCCCTTGTCACCGATTCTGTTCGTGATCTTCATTTAATTGTCACAATGTATGTGACAATTAAACTTCTTGAATCTTGAATCTTGAGTATTTAAATATAGCATAGCATACATATGTATATGCACTAGATGTTGAGAATTCTCCCTGTATGGTGCAGCAAAACCCTCGTCCACCGGATAGAGCCCAACATAATTCAAGCCACTAAATCAATTAAACTAGGCTCAGTTGTTGCACTCACCATAAGAACCACCTGCAGCATGCCCTCCTGACACACAGATATCCCGTGTTCTCCTGACAACATGCTCTCCTGACCACTTCATGCGTTCATGAAACTGTGAGTTACTTTGACTAAAATGTTTAAAGGAGACATAATATACCACCAGGTGTGAGCACGATTAGCCATTCCAAGCGGTTTCAAAAAACGGTTTTCGACATTAACAAGTGGCAGTGTACACCCAGATGTCTGCTGTATAGATCAGTAGGCTGATCTATCCAGCAGACATCTGGGTTGACACCTCCACTTGTGATGTCAAAAACTGGAGATTCTGAAAGATTCTGAAACCGTAAAATAGGAGTCCTTTAACATTTGTTTAATGTTTAATGATGTTTAATGATGTTTAATCTATGTTTAGCTATTAAACTATGGTCATGGAAACTGTTCATTAGATATCATTCTTTCTTGTATCCATGTTCTGCCCAGCTTCGATTGTTGAAACAGTTCTTTGTTTATTGCAAAAACAATGAAAAGAGGAAGCGGTTCTCATTGTAGAGACCTAAATAAACATCTTGCATTTCACAGACTCAAGCCTCTTTACCGGGAGGATGATTTGATGGGCCAGCATCCAAATCCACCACCATCAAAATACAGTTTACTCTTCTGAACATATCTAATAAAAGTCAAATGTATAATACCTGTTGAGATGTCCGGTAGAAGGCAGCTGAAGCGTTCACTAGCTTCAGCCGGTCTTCAATTCTCAACATGAGACTCTGCCAGTGAAGCGCTACTGTCTGGGCACAGGCCCGCACCGCCTCCGGGTCATAGTGCCCTGCCCTGGAAACATTGAAGACATTAACATATATTCAAAAAACATTCATTCAACAAGCAGTATCAGTGAATACTGAAGTGCTTTTATTAACTAGCAGTAGTAGTGTATTAACACTTTGAACTGACTTTAGTAACTAGTCAGGGTAGTGTATTAAAACTACGTATGCTAACTAGCAGTAAAAGTGTATTAACCTTTAACCGGTTTGTTGATAAGGAACAATAGTGTATTGATAAGCAGCAATAATACTTAACTAATTTTACTAACTAGCAGTAGAATTTTAACTATTAATAGTAATAGTTGGAAGCAGTAGTTCGTAGTTCACAGTACTAGTTTGTAGTATTAGTGAGTAGTTAAGACTGCTAATTGGTTGTAGTTGGTAGTACTAGTTAGTAGATATTAGTAGTACTATCCATCATTTTAGGGGAACCTGCAAATGTAGTCCAGCAGTGCAAATACCTGGGAACCATCCTGGATGACAAACTTAACTTTGATGCCAACACACTATTTAATTTATAAAAAGGCAAACCAAAGTTTGTTTTTCTTAAGGAAACTCACAATTTGAAAGACCTTTTTCCACCAGTTGACACAATTCCTTGAGGTCTTAATGAAATGTCTGTGACATGCTTTGATCAAAACACCAAAAGGATCAAGCACCACACCCCTCTTCAGCGTGGCATGCTTACACCAATAAAGTTCAGCGCTGTACCTCTTTTCCACTGCATAGTACTGGCTCGACTCGACTTGTACACACTCCTTTTCCACTACAGATCTAGTTCCCCTATAGTACCCCCTCTGTGTAGCAGGACGTCACAGTGACGCCACTATTTAGCTGGCTATTTGTCACAGCAAGGAGACCAAAACACATAAAATCACCTCAACTATTTACAAAGTTAATACAATTTACGAAGCGAATATGCAGCATGTTCGTTAAGAATCGCGATGGTGAACAAAACGCTCAACCCTCAACCTCATATAGCATCAGGTAATGCTCCATCCATTCAATTCTAATTACTTGATAATCATGTGTAAAATATAGGAAATGGTAGATGAGGGGGATCTAATATATTATTATTAGGGCTGTCAAAATTACACGTCAAATAAATTAACAAAGATTAATCACGCTCCATGATCAACAGTGACCATGTACAGCAGTACAACTAAAGGTGTGTCGTAAGTTAGGCGACAGCCAGCTATGTTTTCTCCACAACAGTAATGGGCAAGGCAGGGGTGTTGATTCAATATTCAAGATTCAAGAAATGTAATTGTCACATACACATGGGATATGCATTGAAATTAAAAAGTGCCAATGCGCAGCGGAATGTGCAACAGAATAAATACAAAAATTACAGAATATTCACACTATTTAGAGTCTTTACAGCAGCTAATCTTTTTTTTGAGAATGAGAAATAAGAGCAAATAAGCAAAAAAACAACAGGCAATATAAAAAATTGATTAATAAGTGATGTGATGCACTATGTGAGTGCATTTACTGTGTACTATCTATTTGTGTGTGTGTGTGTGTGTGTGTGTGTGTGTGTGTGTGTGTGCGTGTGTGTGTGAGTGTGTGCATGGGAGGGGGCAGTGGGGCAGCCCTAGTGAGGTCAGAGTTCACAGTCCTGATGGCCTGTGGAAAGAAACTCAGATTTAGTCTCTCTGTTCTAGCAGCGTGACTGCGCAGGCGCTTGCCTGACCGCAGATGTTGGAAGAGTTTGTTGTTGGGGGGTGAGGATCCTTCATGATCCTGCAGGCTCTGGTTGGACACCTCCTGGAGTACAGGTCCTGCAGGCTGGGGAGTATAGTGCCAATAGTGCGCTCAGCCGAACGCACTACCCTCTGCAGAGCCCTCCTTTCCTGAGAGGAGCTGTTGCCGAACCAGGCAGTGATGCTTCCTGTCAGGATGCTCCACCGCACCAGCGTAGAAGGTCTGAAGGATCCTCTGAGAGACTCTGAACTTCTTCAGCTGCCTGAGGAGGTAGAGGCACCTTCCTCACCAGTGTCAATTTGTGTAGTCCAAGTCAGATCCTCCCAGGTACCTGAAGCTGTCCCATTAATTCCCAGTGGTGTGTAAGTCTTCTGATGGTGTGTACTCCTCAAGTCCACAATCAGTTCGGGCCAGTTCTGAGTTTTCGGGCCATTCAGCATGAGGCTGTTGTCTTGGCACCGAGTGATAGGTTAGCAACTTCCTCTAGGTAGACCTTCTCATCGTTACCGGAGATCCCACCACCACTGTGTCATCCGCAAACTTGACCGGACTGTTGGAGATTAACCTGGCCACACAGTCATGCGTGTATAGGGAGTACAGTAGGGGGCTCAGGATTCAACCCTGGGAGTAAGATGGCACACAGATGTAGCCCTTGATCAGCTCTCAAAACATTTCATGATCACCGAGGTGAGGGACCATAGTCATTCGGTCATGCTGGAGAAGGCAGTCTTGGGCACAGGGAAAATTGTGGACCACTTGAAGGCAGGCTGGGACTACAGACTCAGCCAGGGATAGGTTGAAATATTGAATACTGGAGCTAGCTGGTTTAGCACTTGTCCAGATATGCCATCCGCACTGCAGCTTTTCTGGTGTTCACCTCATTAGAGCCCATCCTCAACGTCATGCTCGGTCACAGAGGGAGTATGCTCGTCCCTAGCAATGGAACTCACTTCAGCTACGGTCCCCACTAGCAGTATTGTTGCTCACCTGGAAAACAAAGCATAGAATGTGCTCAGACGTCCACTAGGGATGGCGTCGGAACTCACAGTTGAGGGGTTCTGCCCCGGTAATCTGTGATAGTCCATAGTCCTGTCATAGGCACCTGGTGTCGCGCTGCTCCATCTGCCAACATCTGACCCTCCACTCTGTCTCTGTAACCTCCTCTTTCAAAGAGGAGGTCCGTAGGCAGCTAAAGGTCCATAGGCGGTGTGGGTGGATCCAAAGGTTTTGACAAAGGAAAGGGATCCTACCTTAACTGTGGAGACGATGATACCGCTTGTGTGCTATGAAGTTCGTCACCACGTCCGCAAACTCACTGAAGTCACTGGAGCTGCAGGAAAATAGTCGCATGGTAATGGACTTTGCCAAAGCCGGGGGAAGAGAGGCAGCCTGTAGCCTTGAATGGCATATAGCAGTGGTCCAAAGTTCTTTCTCCCCTGTAGCAACAAATAATGTGATGGAAGTTCGGCATGGACTTTCTTGAGATTGGCCCTATTAAAAGTCCCCACACCACAGCTGCATCAGGATGTTGGGTCTGTTGCCGACACAGCACATCATGTAGGTCCGATAGCGCCACATTGCAGGTCCGCTAGTGGCGGGATGTAGACGGCTGTAATGATGCCGTGCTGAACTCCCGGGGAAGATCGTATGGACGGCAAAGAGATCGTCAGATGTTCCAAGGTTCGGCGAGCAGGAGCGAGAAAGAGTCTTAATATTCGTAGGGTTGCACCACTTTTGTTGTCCCAACTCTCCATCCTGTCCGCTCAGGATGACAGAGAAGGACTCAGACAAATGGCTAGATCTGGCACCAGCGGGTCAGCCATGTTTCTGTCAGACAAAAAATATTACAGTCCCGTATGTCCCTGTGGAATTTAATTCCTCGCCCCTAATATCATCAAAGTTATTTTCCAGAGACTGGACATTAGCTAGAAGGATGCTGGGCAGAGGTGGACAGTATGCCTGGACTCTCAGTCTGTGCCCGAACCCCGCACTGTTTCCCCCAGTTTTTCCTTCTTTGTTATACTGTAGGCGCACGTCAGCCAAATAAGAATGCAGCATTCCCTCGTTTCAGACTGGGTGGTTAATTAGGTAGTCCAATTTGTTGTCCAGGGAACAAACGTTGGCTAATAGGACTGATGGGAGCGCGGTTGGCTAGGGTTAGCCTTTAGAAAGCTCCCGACCACTTGCCTCGACTTCGCCTTCTCTCGCACCGCTTGCACGGCGCAAGCAGTGCAGGCTCCTCACCTGGGTGGCTGAGTCAAGCGGCGCTGTGGTGGTGAGGACCTTGTTCATGTCGTAGCAGGTCAATAGTGGGTGGGTTATTGATTTTTCCGGTGGTATTCCGTGAGCCCATGTCCAGAAAGGTCAGACGAGTAGGACAGAACTTTTGGCAAAGTTGGGAGGGGGTCATTAATGCATCTTGTTAATGACGTAGAGAACGGTGCCCGAATCTGAGCCACTCGCTGAAACATATGCTTTCTGACTTAGGCAGCCCACAAGGAAATGGGTTATTTCTTTCAGGGTTTTGGAGTTGGTAGGCACTCACAGATACCCAAATGTTACACTGAAGGACTGAAAAAGTCAGTTTTTCCATATTATGTTGACAAGTTGCTGTTCAAAGTATTTTACGCTTCATGTAATGAGTCTGTCTTAAAGGATTCTTATACCACCAGATGTGATTAGCCCTTCCAAGTTTTTTGACATCACACATGGGAGTGTCCACCCAGATGTAAGGGTGGATAGATCAGCCTACCAGTTGCTACAGTCCACTGGGTAAGCTGGTAGGCTGATCTATCCAGCATTCATCTGTGTGGAAACTCCCACTTGTGTCAAAAACCGGAGATTCTGAAACCGGTTTTTTGAATATGGTTGGAATGGCCTGATCACGCTCACACCTGGAGGTATAATATTTCTCCTTTAACATTTGCTATGATCTGTTGGTTTGGTCACATCACTATAAAAGAACAAAATGTGCTGGGAAAAATCGTGAATGTCTGCCGCAAAGTCACTGGCATAAATGATCTGTGCTTCCTGTACCAAGTCAGAGCCACACCGAAGACTCATGTCATCTTATTGGACTCCCAGCACCCACTTACACCCAATTACACAGTGAGTTTAATTTGCTCCCGTCAAGGTGGAGATTTTATCACCTTGGAGGTAAGACAAACAGATAGAACATCTTTTATCCCATCAGTAATTGCGTTTTTTTAAACAAAAGCCTGTAACTATGTGGGGATCCGATACGATGCGATACGGTGCTCCCCGCCCCACCGCCCCCTTTCTTCATGGCTTCTCTTGATAGCCTGGTGACAATTGGCAATGACAATAGTGACATTGGCGCTCGCTGTGTACGTATGTCTATGTACGTATGTACGTATGTGTATATTGTATGTACATATTGAATGGTTTCAATTTTGTATGACTATGCAGTTTGTGAGCCAAACTGCCCCTTGGGGACATTAAAGCTTTAATCTACTCTACTAACCTGACCAGCAGTTCAGCTCTCTGTTGTAGTGCCAACGCCACCTGGTGGGTCCTTTGCAGAGAATCAGCATGGAGGAGACCCTGTAGGACATTATATATTAGATATATAATCATGTGTGTGTGTGTGTGTGTGTGTGTGTGTGTGCATGTGTGTGTGTGTGTATGTATGTACCTCAATAGCCTGCTGGAGGTGCTCATGTTCTCTCTGTAGTTGTTCAGCTTCGGCCAAACAGCTGGAGTTCAACATACAGGAAGACAGCATGACCTCCCCTTCGGCTATCCATGACAACACCTGGAGAGACATAGAGACACACACACATGGTAAATGGATTGCATTTATATCGCACTTTTATCCAAAGCACTTTACAGTATTGCCTCACATTCACCCATTCATACACCGACGGCGGTGTCAACCATGCAAGGTAACAACCAACACGTCAGGAGCAGTTAGGGTTAGGTGGTGTCTTGCTCAGCTTGCTAAACACCTTGACACTAGGGGGAGCCCGGGGACCGAACCAGCACCCTTCCGGTTGCCATACAACTGCTCTTACCTCCTAAGCTACTGGCACCCCATATATATACAGTATATATACTGTATGTATTATGGATGTTCTGGAGACGCAAATATCACTCTTTTTGACACATTGATGCAGGTACTGTTAAGGCGCATTCACTTGAAGCCATCAGTTTAACCTGTGTTTTCCACAGTCCATGGGAGTTATATTCACACTGGAGCTGCACTGCCCACAATGATTTTTGCTGTTGTAAGTGCCAGCGGGATAGGCTTACACTTTTTGACTGATGTGAGCCGTATCCAGTATAACAGCGTTTTCGTTAGTATTGAAAGGATACTTTGTAATTTGCCTATTGTGTAGAAATATTGACCAAACAATAGCTTTATAGAGAGCCCAGTGCTATCCTGCCCAAGGGTTTGGCTTGTAAGCCCCGTCTGCTGGGAAGGTAAACACTGCTACACAGGACTCATATCAGTGGTCACATCTTCCCCCTGCCACACTGCTGTCATTCAGCACGTTTAGACTGTTAATGTAAACACAAATCAATGCAGCATGGTGTGCCTGTGTTAATGTGTCACAAAAGAGTGGTATGCGTGTTAACGTGTTGACAGCCCTAATATGTATACACAGTGTGTGTGTGTGTGTGTGTGTGTGTGTGTGTCTGTATATACCTGTTTAACCTGTGTGTGCAGGTGTGTGAGCTGCAAGCTTTGCTCGAGGTGTGTGTGTGTATGGTCGGAGATGAGCTGGAGGTCTTTCTGTTTCTCCTGCAGGGCCACCAGAGCCTCGTCCACCTGGGAGGAGAGGTCCACGCCGAGCTCCACACCTGGAGAGAAACACACACGTACAGTACACACATTCACTATAAACATAGCCTCGCCCGGTTACAGTCTGGGGCTTGTTTCAATTATGATTATGGCTTCCAACGATTATGAAAACTAAATAACTGAGAGAAAACGATTATTGGGCTACATTCCTTTTCGCCATGATGCTCTCATTTTGTCATTCCTCATTGCTCAGACGCAGTCCACAGCTCTTTTGCCAACATCGACGGGGTATCTCCCTCTCCGTCAGGGGTGGCATGTGAGAGTTTCTATGGTTATGTTGACACTCTCGCTCTTATCTCGCTCTGAAGTATTATCTCCAGATTATGGTGTTCCTATAGTTTGTAAACTAGTGGTGTAACGGAGCGTAGTGAACTGCGGTTTAACCATCACAGTGTGTAATACAGTTTTACTGCCGTTGTTACTTTTTAAAGTAATAATGCCCTAAATCTCGATGCAGTGTTGCAGTGAAACGATACAGACAACAGATGCGTGCTGTGTTTTACTCTGAAGCGCAATGATTGCGTTAGTGAAGGAAAAAAAAGGAAGATCGACTTAAGATTTAAAAGCCATCGCCTCCATTGAGTGAAATCCCGTAGGCTATGACTTTGGGCATTTTCAGTGGTGTAGGCTAACTGGGCATGCTTGTCATCATTGAAACAGGTCAGATTGTGATGTTTTTTGGAACTCCAGCAATATGCTGCGTTCCCTGCGACACACAGCTCCGCTCAGAGCAGCTCCAGTCTCTGCCTGTCTGTGGTGTGATGTGCAACCAATCAGATATCGCTGTGGGAAGGACATTGAGCGAGATTTTCGTGTGGTGGCTACAGACACGTAGGCAGCTGCATCAGAGCCAAAGTAGCACATTTATGACATTTACATAATGTGTTATTTATATATATATTTATATTATATATATATATATAAAAAATATATTTAAAGTTCAAGGAAATCCACTGATAAAAAGACAACTTAAATAACTTAACTTAACTTAAATAAATGCATGATGTTTCCAAAGTCAATGAGTAATTGCGTTATTGACCAAAATAATCATGATTATTATTTTTGCCATAATCGAGCAGCCCGTGTTAGTAGTATTATTAGTAGTACTATAGAAGTAATAGAAAACTGACCTGAAATGGTGAACTCATTTCCATTGCATTAGTAGTAGAGTTATTATTACTTAACTATTACTCAGAGTAATCTGAAGCGATGTCGTATTAGTGTTATTATTAGTAGTACTATAGTAGTATTATTAGTAGTACTGACCTGAAGCCGTGACTTTGATGCAGCAATAGTAGTACTATAGTCGTATTAGTAGTATTATTTATATGAGTAATATTATTGGTAGTACTATAGTAGTGTTAGTAGTGTTATTATGAGTACTGATCTGAAGCGGTGACCTCAGTGATGCAGTATTAGTTGTATTATCCGTAGTACTGACCTGAAGCGGTGACCTCAGTGATGTATTGCTGAAGGTCGTGTCCTTGTTGAATGACTTCAAAGGTCATGTTGTTGATGGCTAAGCGTCGCTCCATGTGCCTGTTAAGCCAATCAGATCACACAATGAACTAAAGTAACCAAGATGTAAGATTTACATCATCCAGCAGACCAAAATAGCGGGGGGTCCAGGCATCATGGAGGAAAGGTAAACATTGCTAATGTTCATATACAACCCACATTATAATGATACAAAGCCAGGTGAAAAGTGGTGAAGTTCCCCTTTAACTAAAGTAATAAATGGTAACCAACACAGTTAAATAAATTAAGTACATAGTGTTGAACCAATATACAACAAACAAGAAGGAAAGCATATATTGATATAATGTGTCAATTATTTTCTGGTAACTGGTAGCCGCTCAAGGGGAAGCGACATACTTCAGCACCAGGTGCCTTTACCTGTGGATCCGTTGCTGTGCTAATGTTAGCCCTTCTGTGCTAGCCTCCACTAGCCTGGACGGTGCTATGGCTAGCTTGTCTTGGGCTAGGTTGTCTGGTGTCTGGGCTAGCTGGTCCTGGTTAGCATCAGCAACCCGTGCTTGCGCTAGCTTCTCTGAAGAAAAGTCCTGTGACTGTTTCTGAAGATCCTGGTTCCATGCATCCATCTCCCCTGTCACCTAGACACACACACACACACACACACACACACACACACACACACACATATCAGAACCGCAAATTAACGGACCCCCCTCCCCATCAGAACCGCAAATTAACGAGACGTCGCTGACTCAGAGCCCGTCACGCGCCTCACGGTAGCGTCATTGTGCATCCTTGGCGCATCTGTGATATCCACCAATGTCCTAAACAACAACACGCCCTTGCTTGAAGTACTTCGGTGATAAACTAATCAAAAGGTCAAACTACGTAATTGCGCTAATGGCGTAATTTTTTTTTTTGGCAGGGGTTAAGTGTGTAAAATTAAGAGAGTGGGCTATAAATCGCACATCACTTCAATCTCGAAACGTTTCGATTGTTAACAAGAAGGAAAACCTTGGATTACAGTCATTTTGGATAACACCACATCAAGTTGAAAGAAGGTGGACTTGCAGCTGTGGGAGGAGTTAGCTAACCTGCCATATAGCAGGTTAGCTCCAGGTTAGGCTCACAGTATGAGTCGCCACGGTAACTGAACCAAGATCGGCCTAAGCTTGGTATCTGAAACCCAAAATTCTGGCATTCCCCGAATTCTGACTTAGCTTATCGGGTTAACCTGGAAATCCAACTTCTTCCCTGGTGTACTCGTTGTGTATGTTCGCAAAAAAAAAGGCTGCAATAGTTTTCCACCAATGTACACAAATCGAAAGTCAGTTTAACCCGTATGTTATACAGTCTATCTGCATTACATTCACACCGGAGCTGCACTGATCAGAGAGCGATGATGTCATGTCTCAGGGGGTGATGGTGTCATGGTTTAGGGGGTGATGACGTCATGGGTTACGCTGTGATGACACATGGATAAGGGTGTGAAGATGTAGAGTTTCAGTGTGTGATGACGTCACGGTAAAGGGTGTGGTGACATCATTACCTCCAGGCTACACTGCTGCAGGATGCGTAGCTGCAGGAACACGTCAAGGCGGAGCTTCCGGTGGTGAAACCCATCCTCCAGCTGCACCTGGGCCTCCTCCAGCTGCTGTAGCACAGCCTCCACGTGGGCCACCGAACTGCCCTGAGGCCTGAAACAAACACACCGTCAATTAACACACGACTAGTCTCATGAATCAGACTGTAGCTCAGATCTGTGTGAATGGAGCGTTTCACTTTCTTGCGTTTCAAATTAGTTTCGACCAATCATGTTCCTGGGGATGGGGTCTCGACTGGAACAACCTGACTGGCGGAACCACAACAAACGTGATATGGCTGACCAGCCATTGAAAAGGACCAAAAAACACTGGCTTTGATCTTTTGAAAAAGAAACTAATTACGACCAGGGAGAAATGAGTGAAACCAGACTACATTGTTGCTTTCCAAGATGTAATGGGACCTGTTGACTTAAGAGACGATGCCCAGGTGGTGTGCACTGATTGCAAGACCTCTACAGCACTACCACCATAGTGCTACCACATCTCATCCGATTGGAGGTCTAATTCATAATACGTGTGCACTAATGTTTCAGGAGATCCGAACACAACAGCAATGTTCCCATTAGCTATCTCACAAACTCAGTTTATTGATGTCCCTCATATGCAAAGGGATGATAACTAAAACGATAGCAGTCTTGCCATTGTCAGTATTCTCCTTGGTCAGCAATGAACACAAACTCAGCACTGATCAACTCAACTAAACCGCCCGTAGCCAGTGGGACAATAAGCTAAAATTACCTGTCCGTGTAGTACCCCGGTAAATACATTAAAATCATATTATGAAACGAGTTAATCTCCGAGTCCAGATAAATATCTGGACTCCAAACTCCACCGAGCTGCCCTGAGGCAGGCTGTGTGTGTGTGTGTGTGTGTGTGTGTGTGTGTGTGTGTGTGTGTGTGTGTGTGTGTGTGTGTGTGTGTGTGTGTGTGTGTGTGTGTGCATGTGTACCTTAACTGCAGGATGAGATCTTCTCCCTCTCGGATGACACTGAGTAATGCATCCTAGAAACCAGATTACATCAAGAATTTTGTTACATGTCGGATTACATCAAGATTAGCATGTTGTACCTGAGTGTTAGCATGGTTGTTAGCATGATGTAAGTGAGTGTTAGCCTGTGTGTAGTGGTGGACAAAGTACTTTTTTTGTTGTATTATTGCCATAATGCATTCACAGAACCTAATGAGACAACCTACTGAATTTCTTATGCAACCTGTGGAATAAAAAGCTTGTAGAATATGCTACAAATCCTACAGATTTAGGATTTAGAAACACAATTTAATCGGCAAAAGGACAACCATTGTAGTTTATTTTTCTATTGAACCCCCCACCCCATAAAACAGCATGACAGTGGTTTTTTTTGCTTGTGTCTGCATGTAAACTTGGGGATTTTCCCATGTGTAAAATCCCAGTTACAGACCTGCAGAGTGTGTACACACCCTTAGCCCTCGACGCCAGTAACATTTTACCAATAATAATATAACCATTGCTGCTGTTCTCTAATGCAGCCATCAAGTTGTAATCAGGCTTTAACCTACACTTAAAATACTCAAGACCAATAGCGTTTTAAGGGAAGAGCTTGTCTATTGACAGCTTACTTTTATGTAATTTCAGTGCTATTTTCAATCTATGACATAGGGTTTTACTCATACAAATAATCAACCATCTACATAACTTTTCAATGCATGTTTTTATTTATCATTATAAAACCAAACTAAACAATGTCAGAAAAAGATCAAATAAAACCAAAACAGAACCAGCATTAAAGAGCAATGGACCTTTCCCTATTCAAGCGGCAAGTCCCGCCCCCCCTAGTTACTGTTGCTATGGCCCACAAGCTTTCCCACAGCTCTGCAGCATGTTAGTAATGTCCACTGAACAACGCCCCCCTGCTGATGATTCTCTCTCAAGGATTCCTGACAATATCGCTGTATGTTATTTACCAAATGCCGCTACTTTATCTAAGAGTTCTACAGAAAGGTCTGAACTATTTGACACAAGGATATATCCATGACATTCGGATTTCGGACGGAGCAGATGACAACATAAAACTTGATGCTAAGTGTTGGCGATCTATGCGGAAGACACAAACGCCTCACAAACTCCACAATGAAATTCGTCAGGACAAAATGGTGGAGTCCTACTGCACATGTAAAGCAGGGTGAGTACGTTAGTGATGTGTTTACAATGAAAATAAGCCTAAGATCTGCTAACTACTAGCTACAATGGGCTAATCACCTAGCTATGCTAATCACACGATGGCGCGGTAACAATCTGGTCCGAGCGAAAAAAACATTTCACTGCTCAATGTACCTGTACACTGAAATAGGTGACAAATAAACCTTTGAATTTTAACTCATTAGCTAGCTTTGTAGCTTTTTGTGTCGGCGCTGCTGTAAATTGATGTGTGGAGTCGCTATCAACCATTTGATTGTTGCACTTGTGAACTTTCAGTGTTTTAAGTACATCATAAAAACCACTGTGTTCAGTAATTGTCTTATCAGATACAGCACCTGTAAATAACTCAGACACAAAAATGACAACCACTTGGATCACATCCAGTCAATGCTTTGAGGTTGTGCTTGACTTATAGTCACTATAAAGCTGACTCTGTTAAAGCCAGTGCAGATGACACCTGGGTCTTACATTTCAGTACCATCAATAATGACTCAAGTAGAAGGAAATTATTTTCTAAAGTTTTCAGGCATGTTTTTAATAATAATGTCTCTATGAGGCCATATGTAGTTGTCCAAATGTAAAATACATAAGCTCTATCCATGTATTAAAAACAAGTCCTGCAGACTGCATGGATACTCCAAATCTCGATGAAACGCGCTCCCTGTAATCTCTGTGGATATCTGTGGTCATTATTGCACGTTCCCCAAGCGCATCTAAGAACCATGTTGTTCTAACTAAATGTAGCTGTAGTCTAATCTATGAACACAACAACGCGGGACAAGCTTTGTTTGTGGGACATCATGGCGGCTCTATTGCAAGGGGCATGGCCTTAAGAAATCAGGCAATCTTATTGGTTATTATTCTCCGCGTGACTGACAGGGTGGAAAGGTCCATTGTGCAATTCCTGCAATAAGTGCAATTCTTGAAGCAGACACAGAGAGAGGTGGTTTATAATTGCCCGGACAAGGGAATTTGTAATCGTGATTCAACTTAATCCATGTGCCAGTTAAAGCCAAAAGGCACACAATTAGATGTAACGGTATAAAGATGTCACATCAAGATTATCGTGACCAAAATTATCATGGTTATCAGTATTATCGTGGTATTGTTAAAATCTACTGAAATTGCTAATTTCAATGGCAATATAATGGCATTTTCTCTAAATAACAACATCGCCAATATTTTAGTTGTCTTTGGTATTTTTCTAGGCTTACTGAAACTTAAAATGGTGAGGGGGGTTGGGGCATAAAATACAACTGAGGGCCGGGTCTGGCTTCTCTCCCATACTGTAAGGTTTACGTGTTTTCTCTAAATCTGCAGTAGAGGCTAATTATAATAAATAATACATTAATTTGTCATCACTGAACAGCCATTGATGTCTTGAATTTGCAGTCGTTTATTAAGTTAAGAAACTCTGTTGTACGCATGTTGTTGGATGGTACACGCTATGACGGCGATAGTGTTCTAACGATTAACTTTTACTGAGCACACTAGCAGTTCACCGTAACACACATGCATAAAGAACTTCTTCCCCACTTTCCACACATCATGCATTCAGCAAGGGTCCATCTTCAACCAACTTTCCATCAGCACTCTTGCAATACCCCAAATGTGCCCACACTTCATATTTAGTCCTCTTCGATGGATGAAAAATATCCGGAACGCTGTCACCGCCTTCCGCCATGTTATCTGATAATGATATTGTAAACAAACCGACGTTGCATGCAGCGCCTGCGCACATGCATCTCGGTTTGTTTGTTGCTGGGCAGTATTTACAGTCAGTTTTAGCATGATAATCAACCACGTGACTATTTTTATGGCAATTACATTTTGAAAAGTTACTAACTGTCTGTCTATTTTACACCGGTTTATTATGAAACTGGTAACCGTAACATCCGGACACACCATAACATGTGGTGGAGCACGTAATCAACCAATGACACAACAACACTGTCAACAACGCCTCCCATCCCCTGCACGCCACACTGGTGTCATACCAGAGCACCTTCAGCCGTAGACTGAGATTACCGAGGTGCACCACAGAACGCCACAGGAGGTCCTTTCTGCCTGCGGCCATCTAACTCTATAACTCCTCCCCCCTCTGTGGCCATCAAACTCTATAACTCCTCCCTTTAACTCCCCCCTACAAGACAATGAACACAGCAATATAATGTGCAATATTACCTTTCAACATCATGTGCATTTTTCTCAGTATTACGTGCAATATTTATTACTGCCCAACATCATGTGCAATACTCTCTATCATGTGCTATCTTATTATTATTAATATCATGTTATCTATAAATATTATCTGTAATACTACCTCTCTCTCCTCTCTCCTCTCATCATCGTGTGCAATATTCTTAATGTCATGTGCAATACCTCTTCTACATTACCTTTCAACATTATGTGCAATATTCTTAATATTGTTTCTATTAGGTGCAATATGTCCCCTAACCATTATTATTATCACAGGATTACACTTCAATTATGCCAAATTGTTTTCGCCGTCTGAAGATATTATCTTGCCTATATATTTGTATATTTTGACTGTACATTTGTAAATCTGTTAGTTTATTGTTATTATTCTGTTGATTTCCATATTGTTTTATTGTATTGCTATGCAACCTGGCACAAGAATTTCCTTCGGGATTAATAAAGTTCTATCTTATCTTATCTTAACAACAAGAAACAATACTGGCTGTCTGTGAATCGTGAATGATGTAGGCTACAGTAAAGGCTATTAATTACCGACATCCAGCCAGATAGAATGTATGCCTCTACAAATCAGCTATTTATCAACCCCCACCCCCCCTTAATTGTTTTCTCTTCAGATCTACACTGACCTCATTCATGGCCTCTCTGGAATCTAATTGACAGAAATCTGTCATGGTGAGGGATAACTTTAATCCCTGTGTTCTAAGATGTTATGGAACTTTGGAACTATGGAATTACTATTGAACTATGGTAACTAGGGTTGGGTATCGTTTAGATTTATCCGATACCGGTGCCAAACCGATACTTTTAAAACGATACCGGTGCCAAAACGGTGCCAGAACTGATACCTTCTTTAAAAAGAGCAAACAACAACCAGTGTTAATTTCGTTAACGAAATGTTTGACGAAAAATATGCGTTAACGACCTTTTTCCCATGACTAAGACGTGACGTTGACGTGACGAAAACGGATCTTTGAAAATAAAAACTGTGACTAAATCTATTTTTACTTTCGTTGACGAGACGAGACGAGACGAAAATGTTAGTGGTGGACGAACGGACATTCAAAATTGAATTAATTATTAAAGAGTTTGATTCCAAAACGCGATAAGCGCCATTAAAAAAAAAAAAAAAAGAATCGTTTCCGCAAACGCGACAACCGGCTAGTTTCTCTCATTATATTATTATATTATATATTATTATATTATTATATTATTCCCTTTCTTTCCAAACGTGTGATAAACGCCACGACAGATTTTCAGCAGACTCAGATATATCCGCTCGGCCAATCACAGCGCGCCATTCCCGTTACTTAACTAGCCTAGTGACAGCTGTCAAAAGGTCCTGTCAGAGACAACACACACATATCGTAAGAGATTTTAAGCGAAATTATTCATTGAATGAAATATGAATAACTTTGATGAACAGAGGAGACGGTGGTTGTTTCTACAGTGGGAAAAAAAGAACCATCAAAAGATCATCATAGACGAGAATGTGAAGAAAATGCGACATTCCTGGCGTGGTCGCTAGACCTTATTAAGACGCAGAAGCGCCTGGTCCACACACCCACACCCACACCCACACCCACACCCACACACACACACACACACACAATAAGACGGAGCCTGTAGTCCCACTTATCAACCATTCTGGTGATCTTGATCCAAAACGTCCAGTCCTTTCTAACGCTCATTCAAGTAAAGTTGAACAGGACCAGGCGCTTCTGCGTCTTATAACAGGAGGGGGGGGGGGGGGGGGGCAGGCACGCATTGTCGGGTTTTTATCAATCAGATGAATGCATCGAAATCTTCGCGCAGTATGACGATCTATGCAATCACTAGAAGGATACCCGGTCTGTTGTTCACAGCAGTTCCGGTCATCTTGTTTTTTAAATGTGACTAAAACTAGACTAACATTTTATGAGTTTTCGTCGAAGAAAACAGACTGACAAATGTTCTGAGTTTCCGTCGACGGAAAACTAGACTAAAACTAAGAAGGTTTTTAAACATTTGTTGCAGGTACTATTGTTCGCGTTTTTTGGGGTAAAATGCAGCCAGACTTTCGACCGTCGTGGTTTCGGCATTTTGCGGGTACTTGCTGTCACTGTCTGATTGAAATGTTTACTAAAGTTAGGTGTGGGTTGGGCAGCGTGACGTGAGCATCAGCGATATTTCGTTTCGAGCACTAGAGGGCGCTGAAATGCGGTGGATATTTCAAATGGCATTTTAACTACTGGCACCGAAATGAGGCACCGAAATATGCGTTTTGATTCGGTACGGTTAGTACCGGTTGTACGGGAACCGGTTCCATAGTGGTACCGGTTCTCGGTACCCATCCCTAATGTAACTTTACTCACTTACCATCCTGCAACTCACTCTGGCTGCAGCTAACAACACAATCACTTCCAACTACATCACCCGCGCAGGTTACCCACACAAGCCACTTTTTTAATGGGGAAAAGCTCGATAAGAGCTATGCCAGATTTTTTTTTCAATGTCAACTTTTTCCCCCAATATCATGCAGTCCTATTTTGTTGTGACTGACTTCTACTGTACTGTCCATCTTGCAGTTTACATGTCTGGTCAGGCGACTCAAACTTCAGGGGAGTCTTAATTGAACTTCAGTAGAAGCTGGTTTTTGAAATTACTTGAGAGAATGCTTGCCCTTCTTGGGCTGAAGATCAATCCAGCTGCACTAAAAAGTATTTTGCAGGCAGGTTGGATACAGGTTTGATACAGCTGGGAAAGATGTCAATATGTCCATATCTTCAGCTGTACACATCATGTATGCATCCAGTTGTTTGGTTGTTTCCTGGATAGGGTTGGTTATCGAATTTCAATACCTTTAAGGCACCGACCGAAATACTTCAATACCATCAAGTGTCAAGAAATGCCTCGTCATTCGGTTCCAAATTTCGATACCTCAAAAAAAATCTGTGAATCTCACCCGCGTCAGTGAGCCATTAATCATACAGCATGGTTGTACCAAGGGAGACACACATTCACTTTCACAACTCATCGATCATGTTGATAGTTTTTACTTGGAAATATATTGGATATTCGAAAGATATTCATGCTCTGAATTACGGTCTATATCGGTCTGGTGTGGGGACCTAAAGACGCGAACCCTGGTGAGTCCCGAGTGTCTAGCGGTGTCTACCTGTCCAGGAGACAGGGCTTCCGAGCGAAAATTGTCGGGCAGCAGCACTCCTCTCTATTGTCTGGTCAATATTTCTACACAATAGGTGAATTACTGAGTACCCTGCCCTAATCTAGCCAGCTATGTCTTACATTTCAAAATGTCTCGAATCGATATGGCATTAAATAGTTGTTTAGAAGTGTATCCTGGGAGCTCTGCAACACTAAAAAGCCAATAGAAAATCGAATGTGAATGTAACGCAAATGGACTGTACAACGGACAGGTTAAACAGACTTTCGATGTGTGTACATTGGTGGACTTTTTTATTGCGAACATACAAAACGAGTACAGCAGTACTTTGTATGCTATGCCATGCTGTGTTATGACGTTGTATTGGTCTTCTTCCTCAGCCTTATTTGCATAAATGGCATCCATCGTTTAGCAAATGGCAAAGGCACCGATGATGCTTTGGGAGTTGGTACTGAAGGCCACCATCTTCAGCCATAAGATCTTCAACATTGAAGTATTCCGCTTCCATCTCCTCCTCATCAGGCCCATCATATTGAGTGGCTTGTTCCTCGGTTACATCTTCAGCAGAAATTCTGTTGTTTTCATCTTCTCCAAACACATGAAAGGCTTCAATAAAGATTGAGCCATTATCAGTTGTGGTTCTGACTATTTTATCAGGGATTTCATACTCTGAATGTATCTCATTCAGCATGTCCGCCAAGACATCGAATGTATGAAATCCCTTCAACTGCTTGCATGCAAGACCAACAGAACGGCTCTGAAAACTGCTGGGATCCAGCAGTCAAGAAATCAGTTGAATTCATCAATGCTGTGGCTTTATCCATCTTGTGCTGCACAGTGGTTCGAGACATGAGTGCACTTTGGCTGTAGATCTTTGACAAGGCTTTGGAATGACGGCTGTTCAACAAGAGCGAAGGGGTGGAGACCTTGAACTATACCATCTGTCATAATTACAGCTGTAGCCATCATTAGCCGCCAACTTTTCAAAGAGACTGCTATCGCAATATTAGCTCTGCTCAAAAACACACACAGAACTGCAGCCGAAGACTACAGAGCCCGGGAGGTAACAAATGACGTCACCTCCCGGGCTCCGTAGAAGACTGTATGAGCAGAGAGAAAATTGATCTGCTGACTTCAAAGCCATGTTAAAAAAATTCTCATAAACAGTCACGAGTAGCGAGGACCTTAATAAAAATGTAGCTAAAAGTACAATATTTGTATTTCAAATGTAGTGGAGTGAAATTTACTCTGTTTCCAAAAAAATATTAAGTACAGAACTCAAAAAAATGGAAATTTACTCTGTTACTGTCCACCACTGCCTGTGTGTTAGCATGTTGTACCTGAGCGTGAGCATGGTTTTAATCATGTCGTATCTCAGTGTTAGCCTGTTAGCATGAAGTACCTAAGTGTTGGCCTGTGTGTTAACATATTGTACCTGAGTGTTTGCTTGCTGTTGCTGCTGTTGGCTGATCATGCTCTGCAGAGCATCCACGGTGTCTGGACAGAGGCTCAGCTCAGCAGACATTTGCTTCTGCAGACCATCCATCCAGGCTGACAACTGAATATATATATAAATATAATATACATAAATATAAACACATATAGCTACACAACACAGTGAATAACTAAATATATATATATATGTGTGTGTGTGTGTGTGTGTGTGTGTGTGTTACCTCTTTGGTGTGTGTGTAGAAGGAAACAGCAAGGTCAAGGAGAAGCTTCCTTTGTTCCACACGTTGGATAAACGCCTATAAAAACAAAATGTACATATCTTACATGTTACACACGTAATTCAACATATATAACGTATATACATATACATACCACATGCATATATGTCATGTAATATATAAATATTATTTAACTGTTTGTTTGTGTATATGTGTGTGTGTGTGTGTGTGTGTGTGTGTTGTTGTGTGTGTGGGTTTGTATGTGCATCTGTGGGTGTGTATGTGCATGTGTGTGTACCTGCATGCGTGTCTCTAAGTCGCTTGCTGCCTGGTAAATCTCTCTCTCCTCACAATCCCCAGAGCGAGCCAGCTGACCGGCAGCCTCCAGAAGCTTCTCTGCATTAGTGTAAGTGTTCTACACACACACACACACACACACACACACACACACACACACACACACACACACACACAAACACAAACACAAACACAAACAAACACATATATTTAGTGATAAAGTGTGTTGAGTAGCTATATGCGTGTATATTTCTATACTATTTATAGAGAGACGGGAAGGAGAGACAAGCAAGGTGTGACAGGTAGGGTTAGACAGGTAGAGTTAGACGGGTAGAGTGAGACAAGTATGGTGACACAGGTAGGGTTAGACAGGTAGAGTTAGACAGGTAGAGTGAGACAAGTATGGTGACACAGGTAGGGTTAGACAGGTAGGTTAGACAGGTAGGGTTAGACAGGTAGAGTCAGACAGGTAGAGTTAGGCGGGTAGAATGAGACAAGTATGGTGAGGCAGGGAGGGTTAGACAGGCAGGTGAGACAGGTTGGGTGAGACAGGTAGGTTAGACAGGTAGGGTGAGACAGGTAGGTTAGACAGGTAGGGTGGGACAGGTAGGTTAGACAGGTAGGGTGGGACAGGTAGGGTTAGACAGGGAGGTTAGACAGGTAGGGTGGGACAGGCAGGTGAGACAGGTAGGGTGGGACAGATAGGTTAGACAGGTAGGGTGGGACAGGTAGGTTAGACAGGTATGGTGGGACAGGTAGGTTGGACAGGTAGGGTGGGACAGGTAGAGTTAGACAGGTAGGTTAGACAGGTAGGGTGAGACAGGTAGGTTAGACAGGTAGGGTGGGACAGGTAGGTTAGACAGGTAGGGTGGGACAGGTAGGGTTAGACAGGTAGGTTAGACAGGTAGGGTGGGACAGGCAGGTGAGACAGGTAGGGTGGGACAGGTAGGTTAAACAGGTAGGGTGGGACAGGTAGGTTAGACAGGGTAGGGTGGGAAGGTTAGGTTGGACAGTAGGGTGGGACAGGTAGGTTAGACAGGTAGGGTGGGACAGGTAGGTTGGACAGGTAGGGGGACAGGTTAGACAGGTAGGTTAGACAGGTAGGGTGAGACAGGTAGGTTAGACAGGTAGGGTGGGACAGGTAGAGTTAGACAGGTAGGTTAGACAGGTAGGGTGGGACAGGTGGGTTAGACAGGTAGGGTGGGACAGGCAGGTGAGACAGGTAGGGTGAGACAGGTGGGTTAGACAGGTAGGGTGGGACAGGTAGGTTAGACAGGTAGGTTAGACAGGTAGGTTAAACAGGTAAGGTGAGACAGGTACCTGTGCTACTTGTTGGAAGTCGTCGTGGCGTCTCTGCAGAGCTCTAGCTCGGTGGAGCGACTTGCCGACGCCGGTGTGTTTATTAAGAAACACCTCGCCATGCTTCTCCACCCAGTCCTCTACCTGCAGAGAGACAGACATCGATATACACTACACCTGGAGGGAGAGAGAGGCCTTGATATACACTACACCTGGAGAGAGACAGACATTGATATACACTACACCTGGAGGGAGAGAGAGGCATTGATATACACTACACCTGGAGAGAGACAGACATTGATATACACTACAATCCTGGAGAGAGACATGACATTGATATACACTACACCCTGGAGGGAGAAGAGAGGCCTTGGATATACACTACACCTGGAGAGAGACAGCACATTGATATACACTTACAGCCTGGAGGGAGAGAGAGGCCTTGATAATACACTACACCCTGGAGAGAGGACAGACATTGATATACACTACCACCTGGAGCGAGAGAGGAGGCTTGAACACTACACCTGTAGAAGAAATGATATACACTACACCTGGAGAGAGGACAGACATGATATACACTACACCTGGAGAGAGACAGACATTGATATACACTACACCTGGAGAGAGACAGACATTGATATACACTACACCTGGAGAGAGACAGACATTGATATACACTACACCTGGAGAGAGACAGACATTGATATACACTACACCTGGAGAGAGACAGACATTGATATACACTACACCTGGAGAGAGACAGACATTGATATACACTACACCTGGAGGGAGAGAGAGGCCTTGATATACACTACACCTGGAGAGAGACAGACATTGATATACACTACACCTGGAGAGAGACAGACATTGATATACACTACACCTGGAGAGAGACAGACATTGATATACACTACACCTGGAGGGAGAGAGAGGCCTTGATATACACTACACCTGGAGAGAGAGAGAGGCCTTGGTATACACTACACCTGGGGAGAGACAGACATTGATATACACTACACCTGGAGGGAGAGAGAGGCCTTGATAAACACTACACCTGGAGGGAGAGAGAGGCCTTGATATACACTACACCTGGAGAGAGAGAGGCCTTGATATACACTACACCTGGAGAGGAGAGGCCTTGATATACACTACACCTGGAGAGAAAGAGGGGCCTTGATATACACTACACCTGTGTGTGTGTGTGTGTGTGTGTGTGTGTGTGTGTGTGTGTGTGTGTGTGTGTGTGTGTGTGTGTGTGTGTGTGTGTGTGTGTGTGTGTGTGTGTGTGTGTGTGTGTGAGAGTGTGTGTGTGTGTGTGAGTGTGCGTGGGTGTAGTACCTGTCTGGCATCTTGTTGGAATACACAGAGTTGAAGACGCTGATGGAGGCGGAGCTTACGGTGCTGCCATGCCCCCTCAACCTCATGGTGACCCTGTAGACAGACAGGTAGAGAGACACACACACACACACACAGACAGTCAGACAAACAGTCACACAATGCAGCAGATAAGAAACTGCTGCACCTCGCCTATGTGACGTGCCACATCCTTGTCCCGTGTATTGTGGTTGTTACCTGCATGACATTGTGCAGAACCCCCATGATGCCGTGCGACGCTGAGGTGTGATGGGTTACGTTTGTGAAGTCAGGCTCCGTCAGCGAATCGTCACATTCTGTTGTTGCCGGGCAACGCTTAAGGATGTCCAAAAGGGCTTTCCCACTCTCACTGACCTGAGACACACACACACACACACACACACACGTGATGATGTTTGTTTCTATGGAAACAAACATCACTGAAACACACAGAAACAGACAGACAGACAGACAGGTACCCAGGTACAGACAGACAGGTACCTGGGTGTAGGCAGCAGACATATCTTCATACAGCTCCTGGTGTTTCTGGATAGATGACTGCAGCTCTGGTATCGCCATTGGCAACGAGCTGTCCCCACATGACTCCACCCACCCCGGGATCCGCTGAATAAACTACAAAGATGCAGAGATAAGAGACAGGTAAACAGACAGGTAGACAGACAGGGAGACAGACATGTAGACATGTAGCTGGACACAGACTGGTGGACAGACATACACAGGTAGATAGACTCCATTTCCATTTAGGGCATTTGGCAGATATTATATATATATATAAATAAAAAGTTTAGTTCATTTTATGTGTATAGACCTTTTCTGCCCCCTGGTGGAAGCCTGTGGACATTGCCAGCGTGTTGCTTCGTTCTTCCAGCACCGTCGTCAACGACTTCCAGTCCTCCTGTAACCGTGATGACACCTCGGCGATGCGCGCCGCGCCATAGTGCCCACCCTCCGCCAGCCTTGTTGCCACGGTTACCACACTGTCTACATTTCCACTTCCGTTCTGAGAAAACAACCAGAAGCATTCTGGATAATGTCGGCCTGTATGTACCATTTCTATGGATACAAAAGTCTATATACCACAGTATTCCTAGACAGGGTTATGTATGCCAAGATCACACTACAGGACATCTGACTCTTTTTCCTAATCTGTGAAAATCTCAAATCTGGTCTCATCGGCTGGAAAGATGCTGAGGTGACTTAGTATTTAGCTGATTTATAGTGCCGATATCATGCCACACTCCGTAGCCTTGGCAATTGTACACAAAGATTCTAAATCTTTAGTCCTGTAGAATTGCTATGATGTGAGACCCCTGGGTTATTCTCTATTATCATGGCGCTTAGTGTGTGTTGAGCTACAGTGCTCTTCCACAATAAAGTGTTCCCTTCTTCCCTACTCTCCACACGTGTTCCCTTCTTCGCTACACCCTACACACCACAGTGTGCCCTTGTTCCCTACTCGACACACATGTCCCTACCATGCAGTTTGCGGTGAAGTGTTGGTGTTGGTTGTGGAGGTCGACAGAGTGCTGGTGATTCAGGCCAATGTCCCGAAGACTCTGAACAAACAGCTCCTTACTGTGGGCGATCCACTCCGACATCTGGGAGAGAGACATATGAGAGAATCATACTTTGGCAGCATCCTGAAGACACAGGTGTGTTAAACCCTACCCTACCTGTACATGTGTGTTAACCCCTGTCCCGTACCTTAGCAGCATCCTGAAGGTACAGGTGAGTTAAGATGCGCACCCTACCATAGCAGCATCCTGCAGGTACAGCTTAGTTCGGCTCCGCCCCCTACCTTAGAAGCATCCTGCAGGTACAGGTGAGTTAGGCCCCACCCCCTACCTTAGCAGCATCCTGCAGGTACAGGTGAGTTAGGCCCCACCCCCTACCTTAGCAGCATCCTGCAGGTACAGGTGAGTTAGGCCCCACCCCCTACCTTAGCAGCATCCTGCAGGTACAGGTGCAGCTGCAAGGCCTGGTCCAGGTGCAGCTTGTGGTGGTTCCAGCTCTGCAGGAAGTGTGTCCTGGCCCCCTGCAGTCGATCCAGCAAAGAGGAGACCCTGGGGGCGACGCTCTGGAAGTCCGTACCCCCAGACAGCCAGCTGCCATGGTTACCTCCCGAGTCACCGGCAAGCTCGCCAGGGTTGGGGCCGAGCCGCATGCGCTGGAGTAGGCTCTGGCCCTCGCGCTCAAGTGCATCGATGGGTGCCGTGGCAACGGTGCTACGGAGTCTACCATGTTCTTCGACAAGTCTAGAGACAATTACATATAATGTCACATATAGTTCTATACAAAGTGTACATGACGTACATAGGTGTACACATGCTGCTGGCCGTACCTGCGGGCCTCCTCTACATCCTGAGGCTCAGGGACGCAGGCCAGCCCAGTGTCCAGCTGCTCTAGCTGGGACAGCAGCTGACTGGCCGCACCGGAGAACTCCTCTAGACCCAGCCGGAGCTCTGTCCACTCCACATGGTCATACTCCAGGGACCCACCCAGGTCAGCGGTCAACTGGGAGGGGTCAATCAGCCGAGACAAACCCTCCACCGACACCAGGCTGGTCTGAACACATACACAGAGACTGATATCACCCACCCACACACCACACACACACACACACACACACACAGAAACACAAACGCACACACACACACACACACACACACAGACACACACATACACTCAACCACACACATACACACACACCTCGAAACTGAGCTTTGCACTGCCCAGGTTGGTCTTGTGTTTCTGCCAGAAGTTGTCAGGTTTGATGAGGAGGGCGGAGTGGATGTGGGTGGAAAAGGACTCCTGGAGTGTGCGGAGGAGAGGCTTCACACTCTCCCACTTGGAGCCCCGCATATCCACCACCACCGTGAAGCCCCGCGCACGCACCTCCTCACTAGGGTGGAGGACACCAGGTTTTGATTAGTTTATTTGGCATAATCGAGTAAAAACTGCATAACATACACTATGTATAAAACACCAGCGTAACACAAAAAAGCTCAAGCACTTATTTCCATTGTGGTCGAAAGGTTAGTGGGGAGGTGTTGGGGGGGGGAGGAGGTTAGGGTGGAGGTACGGGAGTGATGGTGGGGAGGTTAGGGTGGAGGTAAGGGGTCAGGTTGGAGGTAAGGGGTAAGGGTGGAGGTACGGGGGTCAGGGTGGGGGGGGTTCTGATGGAGGTAGAGAGGGAGAGCAATAGGTACCTGGGTATGGTTGACAGGTAAGTGACCAATCTGCTCAGGTCTTCCTGTTTTACTCGATCATGATTGGTCCTGGCAGGAAATGTAAGAATAGGTCCGCCTCTTTTGTCCCTCCCACCTGTAAGGGTCAAATTAGATTCAACAATTATGTTCTGAAAATGAATGAGACCTAACTAACCCTGAGCAGAACTAATTAACCCTTACTCAAGGATGAGAGAGGATCCTGATTCGTAGTGTTATCCCCATCTAACGCAACACAATTTCTGTTCTCTTAGTTCCTGTGTACGCCAGTTAACAATCTCACAAATCAGACTTCAAGATTCAAGAACTTTATTCATCACATACACACACAGGATATGCAGTGAAATGAAAAGTGGCGACGCTCAGCAGTATGTGCAAAAGAATACGACAAATAACACAAATTGGAGGGATCAGAATCAGAATATTTACAATATTTACAGTAAAGCATGAATGAGAAATATACAAATGCAAAAATTAAAAAAATGTGAAATACTGTATACATATAGAATAAAGTGAGTACAGACCATGTATGTCTGCATGTATGCATGTTGTAAGTTCTGTAATAAGTTACGAGGGTTCTTGACTGGAAACAACCGGACCGGCAGAACCACAACAAACTGGCTGACCAGCAATTGGAAGGGAGCAGAAAACGCTGTCAAAGTTTATATGTCTGTAGATTATGTTGTCATGGCTTTGATCTTTCAAAAAAAGAACCAAATTACTAGTAGGTCAAAACACAGATGTGAAACCAGACTACAGTCTTGCTTGAGAGAGATAATGATTGAGGACCTGTTGACATAAGAGACAATGTCCCAGCGATGGGCACCGATTGCAAGACTCTTCTACAGTGCTATTACTGTAGTGCTGCCAAAATTGATTGTATTGTAGGTATAATTGATAATATATCATCCGAATTGCACACTAAGGTTTCAGGAGATCCGAACACAGCAGTAATGTTCCCATTAGCTTAGTCATGTCCCACTGATGCAGCTCGTAAGGAATAAGTAATAGCCAGAAGGAATTGTACTTATTCGTTGCTATCGCACAACTGGCTTTCGGCAGGTCGGACCACAACTCCATGCTCCCATCTATTTACAAACAGAAGTTGGACAGAGAGTTTATTCAAGACTACAGACCTGAATGTGTATGCAGATCACGTCACCAGATACATTAACAGGCTGGTGGAGGAATGCATTCCCATCAAGACTGTTTCGCTCATGTCCAAACTGCAAGCCATGGATGAACCCTAACTAATAATAAACTAAGGGAACGGACGGGTACCGCTTTTAAATCAGGGGACTCTAATCTCGAGAAGAAGCCAAGTACGACCTCAGGAAGGCCATCAAAACAGCAAAAACGGATTACAAAAATAAACTGGAATCACAGGAACTAGAAAATCAGGTCCGTAGAACCTTCAGGAGGGTGAAAGCAGGGAAAGCAGCCATGGAGTTCCCCCCAAGTCTTCAAGACCGGTGCGGACCAGCTGGCTCCTGTGTTCACGGACATCTTCAACGCATCACTGCTGCTGTCTGTCGTCCCAGTGTGCTTCAAAGAGACAATCATTGTGCCGTTACCTAAGAAGACCAAGGTAACAGGCTGCCATCAATGACTATTGTCCAGTGGCCTTGAACACCTAGACAGGAGGGACACCTACGTCAGACTGCTGCTTACTGACTACAGCTCTGCGTTCAACACCATCGTTCCCTCCAAGCTGGTTCTAGGTCCAATGCTGTTCAACCACTATTTGCTACCGCTTGGGGACATCATCAGAAAGCATAAAATTGACTTTCTCTGTTACGCTGATGACAACCAAGTATACATTTCTGTATCCCCAGATGATTTTAGCTGTCTATGCACCTCCAGTCATTAGCCCTTTATACCAAGGACTAAGCCAAAAACCTTGAGGTTATACAGGATTCTGACCTCAGTTTCGAAGACCACATGAGAACTGTCAAAAATGTATAATTGTATCATCTTAGTAATATTGCGAAGATCAAACCATTTTTTTCTCAGGCTGACACAGAAAAACTAATGTATGCTTTTATAACCTCTAGGCTTGATTATTCTAATGCTCTCTTGTCTGGTTTACATGTTCAGACAACTTGTTCAGAACCCAGCAGCCCAAGTACTAACGAAGACCAGACAGAGAGCACATATTTTAAAGTCATTGCATTGGTTGCCCATCAGTTTTAGAATATTCCGTTTCAGACATTTAGTACCCAGCACGTGTACCCAGCACGTGTACCCAGCAGGTCTCTCAGATCCTCTGCAGCTGGTATCCTAGTTGTTCCTAGGGTTTAGCCATTGTGGCCCTAGTCTCTGGAACAGTCTTCCTGAGGATCTGAGAGATTACACCTCTGTGGACATTTTTCAAAGAAACCTTAAGACTCTTTAACTTGGCTTTTACTTAGGGGTGTCTCATCATTCCTTGCCCTGGTTCTTAATCTTTTTATGTTTGTATTGACTTGTTTTTTTATCTTCTGATTTCTATTTATTTTCCAAATATTTTATTGTTGTAATTTTTAGTCCTGCAAATTTCTATTCATTATTGTCTATTTCTGTTTTTCCTTTTTTGTCTGCAGTTGTAATCTTGCTTTGGACTGCATGTTGTATGAAAGGTGCAATAGAGTTGATTTGATTTGATTTTGAATCTGAAGGACCTAGGCCTGGGCACCCACATCTGCAATTTGATTATGGACTTCGTGACAGGCAGGCTTCAAGTGGTGATGACAGCAACACCTCATCCGCTCTGGTCCTCAACACCAGAGCGCCACAAAAGTCCTGCCTCAGCCAATGGCCGTAGACTTTTCAGACATAGACGGCAGCCACGGGATCATCAAGTTCGCAGACAACACCAGTTATCAGCCTGATAAGCAGCGACGAGTACAGAGAAACAGAGTACAGAGATGTGGTAGGCCAGCTGATGCGATGGTATAAGGACAACAGCCTTGCACTGAATGTCAGCAAGACCAAGGAGATCATTGTGGAACCACTGAGGGACCCACTCCCCGATCAGGTCAGACGAAATCGTCAGTTGCTTCCATTTCCTGGGACTACAGAGCTCAACGATCTAGCGAATATTACTGTACTGCACATGTACTACATTTTTGCACCACCATAGTATACTACTCTTACTTGTCACTATTTACTGTACTCATTACGTACTTATTTTCACTACTTGTTTCGAATTGTTTTAGGATTCATGTTTAGAAGAACACTGCAGGAGTGAATCGGGAGGAAGCATTCCATTGTACTTGTTACATATGGCAATAAAGGAATCTTGAATGTTGAATCTTATTCTTCCATATTTGCTCAAAGGACTGAGAACTAAAATGATAGCATTGTCTTGCTATTGTCTGTATCCGCCTTGGCCAACAGCCAACACAACACCAATCAACAACACCAATGTCCTTAGAAAACGTGTCTGTAAAGGTTTAAAATCAAACCCATGTTTTGGACAGGCCACTGTAGAATTTTATTTTTTTTATCATGTTATGAGTAGAGGGAAAATATCTGTGACAAAACAGGACAACAGAACATATAAATACATCTTTTTTTTTCAAATAAAAATAGCTTGAATAAGCTCTGAACTTAAGGTTACATTTATAAAATTTCTTACAAGGAAATACAACATAAATTCTTTCACAAAAATGACCTTTCATTTGAACAGAAATCATTTACAAACGTAAATCTGTATCCCATATAAATATTACATTTCAACCTCTTTTTGGTATTTTTTTACATACACAACATATTTACATCTCCTCAATCAGTCTCTTTGGTCTCACTATTTGTCTCTTTGAACCTTCTCTCTGTGTTACCACAGAAACCGGAGAAGATCCATACCTGGCTATTCTCAACTACCGGGCATCACCACTGGAAAATGGACTTACTCATGAAGCGAAAGCTAAGGACAAGACTCCCATCAGCAAAACATCAGATGGAGCGGAGTGCGCCGAGCTCTCCTGAAGTGAGTCGGACTGAATCCTACAACAGAACAGCCAAGCCACTAGCCCACTTGCACAGGAAGAAATAGTGCGGGTGAGATGTGATGGACAGTGGGGACCACTGGCTAAAGTGGTCAGAGAGACAAGACCCAGGTCATGAGGTGATCACAGAACACTTACAAACAATGAGGCAAAACAGAAGACACCGACTGAAAGTATCTCAGAAGGAAATCAGGACCATGGACAGCAACACAAAGGTCATGACAATTCCATGTCAAAGTGAACAACCAGAAAAAACAGACAGACATATTCCACCAGAGACAGATAAAAACAAAGATGGTGGCTTTTTTCAGCAGGCGTTTCACGATGTGTACTCCTTTCCCCGTTAACCCGTTGGATTGTGGGTAGAGAGGGCTTGATGTTATATGTGCAAATCCATATGTTTCTGCAAATTCTTGAAAGCATTGGCTGCTGAATTGCAGTCCATTGGCACTTATAACAGTCATTTGAATCCTGTCTTGTGTGTGCAATTACCTTTTCTGCTGTTGTGCCTGACAACAATGCGAATTCTGGGTAATTGGAATAATGGTCCATCAGTAGCAAGTAGTCTTTGCCTTTCCTGTCCATTCCAACTTTTCTCCACGGTTCCTGTGGTTTGTTGAGTGGTATCATTGGCTCCTTGGGTTGCTGATACCTATGTCGCTGGAAAACCTCACAGCGCTGCACCCAAGTTTCAATGTCTCTGTGAATGTAGGGCCAGTATATTACATCTTGTGCACGTCTTTTACATGTTTTGATACCCAAATGTCCTTCGCACACTCGTCTCATGGAGCTAGGGATGACTATTTTAACAGAAATCTGATAGCTGATAACACTGATAGTTCATCCTTGAAGTGCTGGTATGGCTTATCCAGCTTCACATGTCCAGGTAAGTGTATCTGTTCCATTACTCTCCTCAGTCTTCCATCCCTGTGTTTCTTTAGCTATTTCAGCCCATTTAGCATCAGACACTTGCACTTGACTCTGATACAGTCCGCATGAATCTGCACCTCTTCTTCTGTGGTGCTTTTGTTGTTGCATAAGCTAGTCCTACTCAGTGTGTTGGCTACTATTAGGTGTTTGCCAGGCTTGAATTCAAATGCCAGATCATACTTTTGGAGTCGCAGCATTAATCGCTTTAAGCGCAGTGGTGCTTCTCCCAGTGGTTTCTGTGAGATCACTATCAGTGGTTTGTGATCTGTCTCTCGTACTACTGACCTCCCAGACACACTCATGAAACTTTTCCCAGCCAAACACTGCTCCTAGTGTCTCTCTTTCTATTTGCGCGTAGTTTCTTTCCACTGATGTCATGGTGCGTGATGCGTAGCCGACTGGATACCACTCTGTGTCGTGTTTTTGGAGTAGCACTGCTCCTAGGCCTGCTTTGGAAGCGTCAGTAAATACCTTCAATGGTTTGTCTTGATCATAGGACTTTAGAACGGGCTCTTTAGTTAAGCTGTACTTTAGCCACTCCCATTCTTTTGCATTTTCTGACTTCCACTGCCACACTGTGTTCTCAACGCTCTTGTGACAAATTTCCCCGTCGTTAACTAACCCAAAGGCTCTTTGCAGGTCTTTTTTTTTCATCCGGCGCCGGTATTTCTTCAATTGCCCGGATTTTTTCTGGGTTCGGTTGCACCCCTGCCTCTCATAGTCTCTCTCCTAGGTAAATAATGTCTCTCACCCCAAATTGGCACTTTTCTTTGTTCAGTTTCAGACCTGAGCTTTTCACTTTATCGAGAACCTTGCGCAATCTTTTGTCATGTTCCTCTTTTGTGCTGCCCCAGACGACCACATTCAATTCAATTCAATTCAACATTTATTTATATAGCACATTTACAACAATCTAGGATTGATCAAAGTGCTGAACAGAGGTAAAAACAAAAGGAAGTCAATAGATAAAATAGAAATAAATAAATAAAATAAATACAAAGAGGTAGGACTTGAGTCGCAATTTAAAAGTGCCTAAGGTCTGGGCAGATCTTATGTGGATCACCGCAAAGGCTCGGTCACCCATAGTTTTTAGCTTGGATTGGGGAACCTTGAGCAGCAATTGGTTTGTTGACCTAAGTGCTCTAGCTGGTGTGTGACGACCACATCATCAATGAAGACGCCCACTCCCTCTATTCCATCAAACAGCTGCTGCAAATTTCTGTGGAAAACTTTGGGGGCCGAACTGATACCAAACGGCAGCCGCAAGAAACAATGCCTCCCGAAATGGCGTGTTAAAGGTGCAAGTTTAGCACTTTCCTCATCCAGGCACTATTTGCTGGAAAACCCTGATGAGGCATCTAGTTGAGGATAAATAATTAGCACTGATTTATATCCGATTTTGTTGGTAGCCGTTAGTGCTGCACGTTGGATCCGTTTAATTAAAATCCTTAAGATCTATGCACCAGTCTCAGGTCACGCATTTGTTTTGTGCTAGAGATGACCAAACACAATTTTGTGGGTGCCTCAATTTTCCTGACAACTCCTTCCTCAACCAGAGAATACAATTTCTCTCTGTCTCTTTTTTAGTGCAACTGGCACTTCTTGCTGGATGTATCACTGGTGCCGCATTTTCTTTCAGCTTGATTTTATGTTCACCTGGTAAGCGGCCTCGTCCTTTGAACACCTCTTTTTTTGTATTTTTTAACCCAGTCACTGTGTGTAGCCCTGTGCACAGAGGTTTATTTGTCCTCTTTTTGTCCACATGATGTCACTTTCTCTTTATTTATGACATGGACTCTTTTTATTAGACCTAGCTGTTTACATGCTTCCAGCCCTAGTATGGCTTGTCTATTTCCCTCCACTAGTACAAATAGAGCATTCACTTTTTGTCCATTGTTAGACAGGGTAACTCTACACACTGCCTTGGCGGGTAGAGGCTTGTCATCATATATCCTTATCTTTTTTTCTTTCATGGTCAGGACGTTTACCTGTGTGCCTGTGTCCAGTTTCAGTGGAACATCCATGCCGTTCACATCCAGGTATGCTATCCACTCGTCCTCTGAAGCACTCTCGTCATCAACAATTGTTCCCACGTAGAACGGTGTCCCCCCCCGTCCTCACTGTCACTCATCTTTTCTACGAGCTGCACTTATTTCTTGGAGAAACAGCATTTAGCGTCGTCATTCTTTCCCCAGCATGTTTTGCAGTCCTTTCCAAATGCTGGACACTGTTTTGGTGCGTGTTTGTTGTCTCGTACTTGTCCTTTTCCTCCACAAACATGTTGTACACGTCCAGTGTGCTGAGGCCTGCTACTGTTAGCAGTAATGCTATTTTCGGTCGTACATCTCCTGATAGCGAGTGGATAAAGCTCAAAACTCTGTTTGAAAGCTTTACCCAACTTTAACTCATCTGGTTGAAGGATGGAATTAATTTTTTCATACTTTTCCTTTTGTTTTCTCCTGGTATCATGTATTGACAAGGCTTACACACCGAGTACTTTTGTCAGAATGCTGACAATGCAGAAGGCC
>PIJE02000497.1:298886-320942 GCA_002895965.2 Coryphaenoides rupestris
AGAGAGACACACACAGAGAGAGAGAGAGCGAGAGAGAGCAAGAGAGAGAGAGAGAGAAACACAGAGAGAGAGAGAGAGAGAAACAGAGAGAGAGAGAGAGACTTAAGTGAAGGTTTAGGTGATGGGTGACAGTACACCGGAGACCGTAATGTTCGATGGTCAGACGGTGTACTCCGTTACACGGGGATGAGACAAGCCCGTAAAAGCCTACATTCCTCTGGTACACCACACACACACACACACACACATCCATCACACACATTTTACACATCCGGTGTACCGTGTCGACGGTGAAGATTCCTTTTTTGCGACAATCCCAACCGTCAACACGCTCCGTCCATTGATATTGATGGAGGATTCACGCGCACACGCACGCATGCACACGCAAACACACACACACACACACACACACACACTCGGCTCTCTCTCTAGCTCTCTCTCTTCTCTCTCTCTCTCTAACCTGCTCGAACCAGGCCGTCCTGGCCCGGCGCTCCGTTAGTCGCCGCGTCTCCCAGATTCATCTTCCGGCGCTCCGGTGAGGCTCCTCGGTCCCCGCGGGCGCCTCTTCTTCTTCTTCTTCTTCCTCTTCTTCTTCCTCTTCTTCTCGAGCTCTATCGGTCGGTGTGCTGCTCCTCGCGCCGCCCTATCCATCCATCCATCCACGCTGGTGCTTCTAAACGCCGTCCGCCCCGCCGCTATCACACGCGCTCAGCATCATCCCTCTCGGTCGGTCGGTCGGTGCGTCCGTCCGTCGGGCTGGCCCGTTCGCCGCAGCTCGCGTGTGCCGTGTGCCGTGATCCCGCGCGGCGTCACATCACCGCCTCGCCGCCTCGCCGTCCCGCCGCCCCGCCGCCGCCGCCTCGCTCCACGCCTCTGCTCCTCCTCGCGCTATTGTTGAACCCGCGGGTTCGGTGACTGCGGCTCCTCCGCGGCGGCGCGAGACTCCTCGCGAGCCGATTTACAATAGGCTCCCGTGCCACCGGAGCGCGTGTACGCAGGCGCACGCGGTCCTATAGAGCCGTGCACGGGCAACGCGTATAGCTCCGCTGCACCCTTCTTCCAGGTACAATACTGTATATGGCTACATTTAACTTATATAGAACCATATTACTAAATATATATTGTATTAATAATATAGACCTACTATCAAACATCCTCATATAGCCTATTTATACAACTATATATAACTATATTTCTAAATATATCACAAATAATATACTATCGTATATTATACCTATGAAACATCCTCACATATATATATATATACACAGTAAATAATATAATACACAACATCATATACAAATATGTCTGGCACTGTATGACATAGTAGTCAGCTTGTTCATCAGCAACACATAGGCCTACAGTAGGTCTAATATACTGTAGCTGCTATCATTCCGAAACAAAAGCAATGGATGACCTATAGGGAGCAAGATATTACATTTTCCACTTCTTATATTCATCACACAGAAATCAGTTTTGAACACATAAGTGAAAATGTAAGCAATGGCAAAGTAGTTACAGCAAAGACAAAAAGATTATGAGAAAAAACATTTACATTTACATATAGGATATTTAACAGACGCTTTTATCCAAAGCAACTTACAAAGAGTACATTTGTCGAAGGAGACAGCAATATATCACTGTGGTACATAAAGATAAGAATAGAGCAGGTTTCAAGCATTCATAATTACGATGCTAATAGAACGAGTTTCATAATTGCTAAGTTGCCTGCATAATAGCTGGGATAAGAGCAGACATACCATTCTAAATGCATTACCAACATCTAAGAACATAGAATATGCTAAGCAATGCTAAGTACTATTAATAATGCCAGGACAGGAGCTCATTCCACCACTGCTGTGCCAGAACAGAGAAGAAAAAAGAAGAAGAAGAAAAACATAAAACATGTATTGTGCGCCTCCCGGTGGCTATTTAAGTTATTCAACAAAACCGTCCCTACATTCACGAATAAACCCATGGAAGTCACCAGATGGCATTCCAGGCCGTGTCCTCAGAGGGTGCGCCGACGAGCTAGCGGAGGTATTTACCTCTATATCCAACCTCTCCCTGTACCAGTCTGCAGTCCCCACCTGCTTCAAACAGACCACCATTGTCCCCACACCGAATAAACCTTCCATCACCTGCCTGAATGACTACTTTCCCTGTAGCACGGACCTCCATGAACTCAAGTGCTTCGAGCGGCTAGTCAGAACCCACATCTGCTCCACCCTTCCTGACACTTTGGACCCCCTTCATTTGCATACCGCCCCCAGAGATCTACGGATGACGGCATCGCCCTGACAGTACACTCTGCCTTCTCCCACCTGGATAACAGAAACACATACGTGAGAATGCTATTCATAGATTACAGCTCAGCATTCCACACTATTGTGCCCACTAAGCTCATTCTCAAATTCAGGGGCCTGGGGTTTAACACCTCCCTTTGCAACTGGATCCTGGACTTCCTCACAAGCAGACCCCAGGTGGTGAGAATGGGCAGTCTCACCTCCTCTGTACTGACCCTGAGCACTGGAGCCCCTCAGGGCTGCGTACTCATACCACTCTTGTACGTCCTGTACACATATGACTGTGTAGCCACACACGGCTCTAACACCATCCGTAAATTTGCGGATGACACTACTATCCTGGGTCTCATCACTAACCATAATGAGACTGCCTACAGAGAGGAGGTCAGGGACTTGGCAACATGGTGCCAGGGCAATGACCTGCCTCTCAACGTCTGCAAGACTAAGGAGATGATCGTGGACTTCAGGAAGTGACATGGGGAGGTCATGCCCCCATACACATCAGCGGAGTTGAAGTGGAGAAAGTCTCCTGCTTCAAGTTCCTCTGTGTGTTAATCAAAGATGACCTCACCTGGTCCAGGCAAGCAGACTCGGCTGTAAGAACGGCCCAAAAGCGCCTTTACTGAGGTGACTCAAGAAGTTTGGCATGTCTGCAAAAAATCTCACTAACTTTTACAGGTGCCCCATCGAGAGCATCCTCTGCATTACTGCCTGGTTCGGCAGCTGCTCCGCTGCTGATCGCAAGGCCCTCCAGAGGGTGGTGAAGACAGTGGAGCACATCATCGGCTGCCATCTCCCAGACGTGCAAAGCATCTACAACACCACGATGCCTTAGGAAAGCACGGGAAATCATTGAGGACTAAAGCCACCCAGGCCATGGACTGTTCGCGATGTTGCCGTCTGATAGACACCGGAGCATCCAGGCATGGACTCCTACCAGACTCAAAAACAGTTTTTTTCCCCCGGGCCATCAGGCTTCTCAACCAGCAACACCAATCTCATTGATCATATTGATCAATTTACATGTACACTTATAATATTTATAATATTTAGATTATTCAACAACTTCTGGATACATATGCCATATTCCCTATACTATAATTAAATACTCTGGATACCTATGCTTCTGATTCTCTTATCTTATGTACAGTATATTTCTGCTATTCCATGCCATATGCCATATTTATGCGACTCCTGCCCTCACTTATACAATACTCAATATTCAATACCTTTTATAGGTTATATCCCCCATTCATACATCCCATATTTTTTATCTTTATGTATACTGTGTTATTCTTACCATGTATATTGTACCGTTGTCAATATACTCTATATCTATCTCTCTCTATATATATATATATATATATATATATATATATAGAGAGAGAGAGAGAGAGAGAGAGTCATATATATATATATATTGACAATGGTACAATATATAGGCTCATGGGAGTTAAGAATGTTCATGTTAAGTGCGGTTTACGTGTTCTAATCGTGTTATTTGTAGTGATGTTTTGTGTGTGTTTATCTGTTCCTTATCTGTGTTCATTGATCATTTGTGTTATGTTGCGCCATCATTGGGTAAAGGTGTATTGCCTGTGGTGACCCCTAGTAGGCGGGGGTTCGTGTTGTGTGGCTGTGAATAAACATTGTACCTGGAGTCGTGCGGTGTATGGGGCACAGGGCAACATAAAAATACTCCCATTGTCTGAGTTGTGGTCATTCCATTTGCTCTCTCCATGGTGCTTGCCACATTGGTGTCAGAAGTGGGATATGGAGCGAATAGAGGAAGAACACCGCATGATCGGGGACGCGATGCGGGAGTGTGAGCGGCAGGAGAGTGCAGCCTGGTGGAGGCCAGCTGTCACCCAGTGGCCGGAGGGACGCCGTCGGTTGCATGGAGTGGCAGCCAGGGGGCACACAGAGCCTTGTTTAAAGCTGCCACGGGACAGTGGGGGTACGATGTTGGAGCCATACCTCGCCCAGGTACGGCTGGCAGTGCGGTATAGCCGCTGTGAGGACGATGAGGCTGCTGTCCAGCTAGCCCTGGCCTTGGAGGGGCAGCGGCACAGGTTCTTCTCGACCTGGCTCCAGTGGACCGGACCAGCTTTGAGGGCCTCATCCCAGCGCTGAAGAGATGATTTGCAGGCCATCTTCCTCAGCCAAGCCACCCCCCAACGTGGACTCCCTGCCCGCCCACACATCAGAGCGGCTGGCCACAAGCTGGAGGAGGAGGACGAAGACGACGGGGATTGGGAGCCCGTCCACCAGATGCCACCCTCCGCTCCCCAGGCCTGGCAATGACCACCACAGGCTTCCACTTGCTGTCACCGATGTGACGAGCCTGGTCACCTCGCCCGGGACTGTCCGGCTTCCGCGCCCAAGCCTCGCGCCCAAGCCTCGATCCCGGCTGTGGTCTGGAAACCCTTTGCCAACCCCATCGCCCCTCCAAGGCCGATGCACCCTGGTGGCCATGCCAGGAGGTTCTATGTGGACTGTGAGTTGGATGGCCAGGTCTGCCGAGCCCTGGTGGACACCAGGTCCAACATCACCCTTGTCCATCCGGGGGTACTGCGGGGCACCAAGGGGTTGCTCTTCGCAACATGGACCCCTGCTACTGTCCAGATGAGTATGGTGATGGGAGAAAGGGCTGGCATGAAGGGCACAAAACCTGTGAGCATCCGTGTTGGGGGCTGGGAGATGGTGCATGAGGTCTGGCTAGCCCACATGCAGGACACATTGCATCATCGGCCTGAACCTGCTGGCCTGTTGGGTGGTCCAGGTCAATGTGCCCCGGGCTCACCATTGGCTCTGAGACCGTGGAGCTCCACCCCAGCTTGGGGAGGAGAGCTCGGTGGAACTCCCTTCAGAAGGCTGTGGTGTCACCATCCACCGCCAGGGTGGCCTCTGCACCAGCGCCGGCCACCAGAGGGTGGTCCACAATGCCAGCCGCCAGGGGGGTCCTCAACGCCAGCCGCCAGGGGGTCCTCAGCGCCAGCCGCCAGGGGGTCCTCAACACCAGCCACCGGTGTGGTCCATGAGTACATCCGCCAGGCACAGTCCAGTTAAGGGGTGCGGCAAAAGAGACACCCACTGTCGGGGGCAAGCCTTTGCGCCCGGGAACAAGGCATGGGTGTTCTGCCCAACCCGCGCCATGGGCGGATCCCCCAAGCTAAGCAGCCACTGGCATGAACCGGCCGACACACGGGGGAAGATCACGGGGGTCGTGTGCATGTCGGGACGGAGGTGTGCAGTGGTGTCGCACCGAGACAAACTTGCTGCCTACCGACCTCATGCCCCTCTTGTGGGTGGGGATGAGGTGGAGACCTATACCCTGCGACCCGGCCGGCACACCACGCACACAGAGACAGCTCCCGGACAACGGCAACGACGGTGGCAGCTCCAGCCACCAGGACACTTGGCAGACTGTCGTGGGTGATGGGGTCGTTGGGGGCGACTGACTCCTCAGGTGGGGGCTATGTGGCAATCACAGGGGTACGCCATGCAAAGGCTCATGGAAGTTAAGAATGTTCATGTTGTTCATGTTCATGTTGTTCATGTTCATGCTAAATGTGGTTTTTAGGTTAAAAAAACATGTTTACGTGTTCTAATCGTAGTGTTATTTGCAGTGTTTTTGTGTGTGTTTATCTGTTCCTTATCTGTGTTTATCATTTGTGTTATGTTACGCCATCATTGGGTGTATTGCCTGTGGTGACCCCCAGTAGGCGGGGGTTCGTGTTGTGTGGCTGTGAATAAACGTTGTACCTGGAGTCGTGCGGTGTGTGGGGCAACATAAAAATACTCCCATTGTCCGAGTTGTGATCATTCCATTCGCTCCCTCCGTGGTGCTCGCCACAATATGTATGTGTGTGTATGTATATTTTCATGTGTATATATGTATATTTTCAATGCATATATACATATTTCTCTCTCTCTTTCTCTTTTTTTTCCTACTTTTTTGTGTACTTCCATGTCACAAATGTCTCACTGTTCAGAATGGCCCTGTGTTATGATGTACATGTGACAATGAAACACCTTAAAAAGCCTATATAGAGACGAGACATTGAAACAAACACGACCATAGCTGAATAACTAATAACATAAATACTGTCAGACTGTCAAACGTTATGGACCAATTTTATTTCTTATATTATAATTATATTATGTATCTCCTGTATATTTATATATTATATATATTAAATGAATAGTAGCCGAAATACAGTGACCTATGGTGCTCTCTAGCGGCAGAGGGTGGTATCTACCGCGGCTGAGTTTTTCTCCGTAAATGGTCCAATCGGATATTTTGTCCGATTGTGTTGATCCAATTATCCCGACACACGACTGCATTTGTAAACACACACAAGTGATTGGTGATTAGGAAGTCTCCGAACTGAGTGAATTACCCGGGATAAGGAGTGGCAGCCATGATAAGGTCTGTTCGCATTCTCTACACAGGCTGAGGAAAGGCGCCACTTGGCCATCCATTATGAAAGGAAGGGAGATAGTGGCGTCCTACCGTCCCTTGCGGCGGGAACATTCGGCTGGTCACGGAAATAAACAACCGATCACGTGAACAATAACACTCGGGATTGGGATTCATGTATGAGCGGACAGGAGGACGGACGTAAGCAACCGCTCTCAATGTGACAAGCGTTTCAATTTTCATTTTTATTTCAATGTTAATGTAATGAATGAATATGTATTTTATTTATTTTTGTATCCCGCCTGGAACTGTATTGTACTTTGTGTTTGTCAATAAACGTGTACTGTGAACATTGTGTTCTGTTGCTGTATTAGTATTATTATATTGAAGTATTATTACATTATTATTCCTAATGTAGGCTAATAATAATAATAATAATAATAATAATGGAGTAATTTCCCGATGATCTGAGAGGTCTTAACAGCTTAATATCTGTTCGTTGTTATCTTGGAAACAGAGTCAGAGAGATGTTGTGGATTGCTGGAGGTTCCAGCTGGTCTGTGGGACGTAGGCATTAGAAATGTCCCCCTGGTTGACATGCGAGGAACCCCTGACTGTGGGCACTCAGATGTCACCAGAGGATCCGCAGAAGTCCCTCTGATTCTGTGGTTTTTCTTTTTTTTGATGAAGAAAAGAAAAACGGAAAAACGTCTCTCTCTCTATTTCCCTGTTAGAGCCGTTTGATGTGTATTTGCCTGTATCACCACTGGGTGGCAGTGTTAGACGGCGTGGCAGGTAATACACTGTACATACATAGGCAAAGGTGCAATAGATCACTAATGGTGGTGAGGTGACGGGGAGCTCACGCTATCATCATCATCATCAGGTCGTTTAGCTTGTTTGGTTTATTATTTTTCATTCAACAAAGTTATTATCCTGGAAACTGTTAAGATGCATTGAATGGGATCCTCCACCAATGAATGAATCCCCTTTGAACCCTCACTACATAATCTACTAAAGCAAATGCCTTCTTCACATTATTCAGGCTAAGATCTGCCCTGACTCCTTTGATCTTGACTGTAAATTCTACATGGTAATATAGTGTAGTCTGCTAGTAGGACAGGTCGTGGGTCATGGTAATATAGTGTAGTCTGCTAGTAGGACAGGTCGTGGGTCATGGTAATATAGTGTAGTCTGCTGGTAGGACAGGTCGTGGGTCATGCGTAAAGGTCGTGGGTTCATGGTATATAGTGTAGGTCTTGCGGTAGGACAGGTCGTGGGTCATGGTATATAGTGTAGTCTGCTGGTAGGACAGGTCGTGGTCATGGTAATATGACCGTGAGTCTGCTGGGTAGGACAGGTCGTGGGTCATGGTAATATGTGTAGTCTGCTAGTAGGACACGGTCGTGGGGTCATGGTAATATAGCTGTAGTCCTGCTACGGTCGGACAGGTCGTGGCCGTATGGTAATATGAGGTGGTAGTCCTGGCTTGTAGGACAGGTCCGTGGGTCATGGGTAATATAGGTGTAGTCTGCTGGGGTCCGGACAGGTTCCGTGGGTTCATGGTAATATAGTGTAGGTCTGCTAGTAGGACAGATCGTGGGTCATGGTAATATCAGGAGTCTGCTAGTAGGACAGGTCCGTGGGTCCATGGTAATTATTAGATGTAGTCCTGTAGTAGGACCAGGCTCGTGGGTCATGGTAATAATATTGTAGTCTGGCCTAGTAGGACAGGGCAATCGTGGGTTCATGGGTAATATTAGTGTAGTCTGCTTGGTTAGGACAGGTCGCTGGGGTCATGGTAATATTAGTGTAGTCTGCTAGTAGACAGGTCGTTGGGTCATGGGTAATAATAGTGTAGTCTGCTGTGTGTTGTGTATGCATAATGGGTGTCAGTGGGTCATGGTAATATAGGTGTAGTCTGCTAGGTCGGACAGGCGTGGTCATGGTAATATTGTTGTAGTCTTGCTAGTCGGGCAGGTCGGGGTCTGTATATAGTGTAGTCTGCTGGTAAGGAACAGGTCGTGGGTCTATGGTAATATAGTGTAGTCTGCTAGTAGGACAGGTCGTGGGTCATGGTAATATAGTGTAGTCTGCTAGTAGGACAGGTCGTGGGTCATGGTAATATAGTGTAGTCTGCTGGTAGGACAGGTCGTGGGTCATGGTAATATAGTGTAGTCTGCTAGTAGGACAGGTCGTGGGTCATGGTAATATAGTGTAGCTTCTGCTGGTAGGGACAGGTCGTGGGTCATTAATATAGTGATAGTCTGCTGGATGGTAGGACAGGTCGTGTGTCATGGTAATATAGTTAGTCTGCTGGTAGGACAGGTCGTGGGTCATGTAATATAGTGTTAGTCTGCTGGTTAGGACAGGTCGTGGGTCATGTGGTAATATAGTGTAGTCTGCTGTAGGACAGATCGTGGATCATGGGTAATATAGTTTAGTCTGCTAGTAGGACAGGTCGTGGTCATGGTAATATAGTGTAGTCTGCTAGTAGGACAGATCGTGGGTCATGGTATATAGTGTAGTCTGCTAGTAGGACAGGTGTGGGTCATGGTAATATAGTGTAGCATCTGCTAGTAGGACAGTCGTGGGTCATGGTAACTTAGCTGTAGTCTGCTGGTAGGACAGAGTCGTGGGTCTGGTTAATATAGTGTAGTACTGCTAGTTAGGACAGGTCGTGGGTCATGGTAATATCAGTGTAGTCTGCTAGTAGGACAGGTCGTGGGTCATGGTAATATAGTGTAGTCTGCTAGTAGGACAGACGTGGGTCATGGTAAATAGTGTAGTCTGCTGGTAGTACAGGTCGGTGGGTGATTGGTAATATAGTGTAGGTCTGCTAGTAGACAGATCGGGCGTCATGGTAATATAGGTGTAGTCTGCTAGTCGGACAGGTCGTGGTCATGCGTAATATAGTGTAGCTGCTAGTAGGACAGGTCGTGGGGTCTATCGGTAATATAGTGTAGTCTGCTTAGTAGGACAGGTCGTGGGTCATGGTAATAGTAGTGTAGTCTTGCTTGGTAGGGACAGATCGGTGGGTCATGGTAATATAGTGTAGTCTTGCTAGTAGGACAATCGTAGGGTCATGTTAAAAGTGTAGCTGCTAGTAGGACAGGTCGTGGGTCATGGTAATATAGTGTAGTCTGCTAGTCGGACAGGTCGTGGGTCATGGTAATATAGTGTGTCTGCTAGTAGGACCAGGTCGTGGGTCATGGTAAGTATAGTGGTAGGTCTGCTAGTAGGACAGGTCGGGTGGGGTCAATGGTAATATAGTGTAGTCTGCTGGTTAGGACAGGTCGTGGGCGGTCATGGTAATATTAGTGTAGTCTGCTAGTTAGGACAGGTCGTGGGTCATGGTAATATAGTTGTAGTCTGCTAGTAGGACAGCGTCGTGGGTCATGTAATATTAGTGTAGTCTGCTAGTAGGACAGGTCGTGGGGTCATGGTAATATAGTGTAGTCTGCTAGTAGGACAGGTCGTGGGTCATGGTAATATAGTGTAGTCTGCTAGTAGGACAGGTCGTGGGTCATGGTAATATAGTGTAGTCTGCTAGTAGGACAGATCGTGGGTCATGGTAATATAGTGTAGTCTGCTAGTAGGACAGGTCGTGGGTCATGGTAATATAGTGTAGTCTGCTGGTAGGACAGGTCGTAGGTCATGGTAATATAGTGTAGTCTGCTGGTAGGACAGGTCGTGGGTCATGGTAATATAGTGTAGTCTGCTGGTAGGACAGATCGTGGGTCATGGTAATATAGTGTAGTCTGCTAGTAGGACAGATCGTGGGTCATGTGGGTCATAATCACACAAAAAATGGTTGTAGCTCTTACAAATAACCACTAAGCTGCACGAGTTGTAAGAGTTTCATATGTATTTTCATGGTGTTTTGTTTATCCGGTCCCCGCTAAGTAGCATTTGGTCTGTTCCGGCCCTCAACCTCAAATGAGTTTGACACCTGCTCTAAGTCCTTCATTACTCCTGCTGTCAGGCTCTAAGTCCTTCATTACTCCTGACCTTGTGGGCTCTCTGGGTGGAGTAAAAACAATGCATTTGGGCAACAGAATCATATTTTGTACAGTTTATAATCACAATCATATTTCGGATGATTATTGCTGATGTATTACTCACCATTTGATGGAGGTATGTCCACTTTGGTTTCAGCTGGAAGGGCAAACATAACAGAGCACAGTAAGACCTACGCTGTCTAACGGACAGGTAGTAATATTCTCCCTCCCAGTAGACCTCCTGAAGGACTCTACTGGTATCTATTGTGTCATTCATCTCCAGGTGCTTTGATTCCCTAAGGATCCTAAGGAACAATATCTACCAACCAATAAGGAGGGCGTGGCTTAAAACATCAACATCAAGGTGGACTCCGATGACTTTGAGTCCAACACAAAAGTTGTTCAGGACAAAACTAATAAGAGGACATCCAGTTTTTGTCAAACTTTGGACAGGCATATCTCCTGTCCCGTTTGCTCGACGGTCATGAAACGTTGTACATAAATGCCGCTCCTCGCGATGAACAAATGGAACCCATAACCAGAAACAATATGGCCGCCGGAGGCTCAAAGTTGGTCCAATCAGCTTTAAGGGGCCAAACTGTGTGGTTACTTTAGGCCAATCATCACTCACCTTGGTAGACATAAAGAAACATGGATCAAGATTGATTGGGCCAAAGTTCATCCAAATCGGACCATAGGGCGATCGATTGAAAATGGAACACGTACCTGAACAATATAAACCTAAATAAACTGAAAGCTGAAAGTACTTCAAGTAAAGCTTGTAAAGTTGCTCTCGTATTGGGAATACAGTTCATGTCATTTTGGTTCTTGTGACGATGAAACTAACTTTATAACTTAAACATGAGACTGTCTGCTGGGGGCGGCGTTGCACCTGCTGGGAGAAGTCAATCAGTATGGTTAGATGTCTGCTCTTATCCCAGCTAATATGAAGGCTGTCACGGTTTCGACTGTGTCTCCGGGCTCCCGGGGTTGGTGGGCGTGACTCCGGGCTCCGGTGCCGCCCCTGCATGATTAGCGGCACCTGCGCTGCGCTCTCGGCTGCCGTCAATCGACAATCAGTGACTGTATAAGAACCGGCTTTCCACCCACTGGTTGTCGGATCAGTTGCAAAGTACCTGTTTCAGTCAAGGTTTGTTCGGAGGGGTGAGAGTATTGAAGATTCGAATAATTGTGTGTACTAGCGAAGATGAAAGCTTCGTAGCTGGTGGTGTTGAAAGATGAGACATAGCTTTGTGACGGTCGTCTTTTTTACTGTGTTGTTGTGTGTTTTTTGGTTGTGTTCAAGTAGTTCAATATTTTGAACTTCACAATTTACACGCTGAGATTAAACAGTGAGTTAAAAACTTTTTGTGCAAAACGCCGACAGCCGACATAATTATATAAGAATTACAATAATACAGTAAAAAGCCTACAAATAGAAAATACGAACTATAAATAGGATTCTATATAAAATACGTAAATGAAATCTAAAATGAAATGGAGTTGTTCTAAATATATACAGTAAAATATCCATACACATATTAAATGCCAGACCATGATACTAAACACTATACATTGTATATGCCTGTATCTGACATTCACAGATGTCACCGGAGTGACCTTCCCAAGACAGTCGACACAACACTAGCACCAGCAGTTGCACCAGACTAGCACTAACACCAGCACCAGCACTAGCAGGTAAACACTAGCCCAGGACAGCACTAGCAGTACACAGCACACAGGGGCGGAACAGGGGCACTAGCACCAACAGCTTAGCATGCTACCAGCACTAGCTCCGCAGTAACACTAGCACTTATCACCACGGACTACACTAGCAGTAACCACTAGCATAGCGATTAGACATGGATGCCGAACTTGTTCAGAGCCTATGGCCTGACTGTGGAAGCTGTCTGCTGAGTCTGCCGTCACTTTGCATACTGCGGTATCGCCTCCGCCTGACGGTAGAAGTAGTATACGTTCGTGGCTGGGGTGGTTAGTTGTCTTTAATTTAATCCGTTGTTTGGCCTTGCCACGCTACCGCCTGGTGTATATATCGGGGAGGGAAGCTATCCGTCCAACGATTGTACTGGGCCGATCCGCAACCACCCCTCTGTATGTTCTACGCTCCATGCGGTGCAGTTCCCGTACAGCGTTGATGCATCCGGTGTGAGGAAACACTCTCGATGCTACAGGGTGGAATTTCTGAGGAGTGCGGGGGCACATGTTGAATTTTCTGCACCTGAGGAAATCTAGCCGTCTTTGGCCTTTGTTCACCACATGTGTGGGTCGCGTGGGTCCATGTTGAGGTGCCTCGGAGATGTGTGCACGCCGAGTGAACTCTTGAAGTGCTTGACCCCTCTACTGTCAGCCACCGCGCGTCGATGGATGATGGGGGCGTGCTCTCCTCTCCGCTCCTGTAGTCCACGTCAGCTCCTTGAGTATTTTTGACGTTTTGAGGGCGAGTGTTGTTTTCTTGCACCCATTGTGCAAGGATCCAAACCTCTCCCTGTAGGCTGTCTCGTCGTCGTCGGCGATCAGGACCCAACACTGTCGTGTCCGTCAAGCAAACTTTGATGAAGACGTTGGAGCTGTGCATAGCATGCAGTCGTGGGTGTACAGGAGTAGAGGAGAGGGCGCTCACCACGCATCCCTGAGGGGCTCCAGTGTTGAGGCGTCAGCGGCTCTGACGGTGGGTGCTGCCCATCCTCACCACCTGGCGGCGGCCCTCAGGAAGTCAAGTATCCAGCTGCACATGGTCGCGGTGCAGGCCTAGACTCCTGAGCTTGGTGTCGAGCTTTGGCAGGAGCTATCGTTGTTGGAACGCTTGAGTGAAGTCCACAAACCAGCATTCTTCACAACAACAGTTCTTCCCTCCAGGTGAGAAGGCAGTGCTGAAGTGCCATGCAATGCGTGTCGTCGGTGGAATCTGTTTTGACGGTAAGCAAATTGCCATGGGTCCAGCTGGCAGGCAACATGGAAAAATGAAGCCTATTCCAGCCTCTCGAAGCATTTACTGGCAATCGAGTGAGGCTACAGGTCTCCAGTCATTCGGGCAGGTTACCTTGGGGTGTTTAGGTGACAGGCACGATGATGGACTCTTGAAGACCTCGAGGGAACAACAGCCTGGTGGACAGGGACGCCGTTGAAGTGTCGTGCCGAAGACTCCTGCCAGCTGTCTGCGCATGCTCGGAGGACGCGCCCCGGGCTGTTTGGTCTGGGCCGCGCCGGTTTCCTTCCGGATTTTTTCACCGCGCTTTGAAGGCTCTGCGCACGTCAGCCTCCTGAGATGTTAGCAGGCTGTGCCTCCTAGGCAGCGCTGACTTCGCGGGCTGCCGTTCACGTCGAACCGGGTGCGTGAAAAGAATGAAAAACCAAAAAGAACTGCCAGAAGAAGGAAAAGAGATAAAGAAAAGAAAGAAAGAAGCAGAAAGAAAAATCCGAAGAAGAATAAGAGTAGCAGCCGCTGAAAGAACGAAAGAGAATGAAAAAAGAGAAAAGATGATCAGAAAAATGAAGACCCGTTACAAACCCAAAAACGTAAAAGAAAAGAAAAAGAAAAATAAAAAGAAGAAATTGAAAATTGAAAGCCCCACGAAAAAAAGAAAAAACTATATGGAAAAGAACGAAATGACAGAAAAAGAATGTGAAAATAGAATGTCCCTTCTAAGAGAAGACCCCTTATACTAAAAGACATAAGAAAAAAAAAAGAAAAAGAACAGACAAATATCTCTTCATCTTGCGGAGGTAGATTCTCTACGCTTAGTGTCTCCCTCTAAGTTCGTTTTCTGTTACGCCTTCCCGAGCCACCCGCCTAGCCTCATTACGAATTGTTCACCCTGGTTTCTACTCCCCTCAGAGGCCGTGGTCTTGCGGGAGGTCGTAGCGCGGCTCTCGTATATTCCACCCATATTCCCGGATCGTCAAAGGCGAGGTTACGCGTGCGGAGTGCGGCGGCGAACATCGCCATTAATCCACGGTGTCTGGTTGGGATAAATCCGAACCGACTAGTAGAAACAACATCGTTATGGCATTTTATTGATGAACCCGGTGACTGAGGACGCGTACTTCACTGATGTTATTGCTCGAGACGCAACACCAGAACATACACCATCCGCGGTCACAAAGCAATCCTGCAGCATAGACTCCGATTGGTCCGACCAGCATTGGACCTCCTTCACAGCGATTTGGTTGCTGCTTCAGTCTTCTGCCTGTAGGCGGGGAGTAGTTGGATCGAGCGGTTGTGATCTTGATTGCCAACGGTGGGGCGGAAGGAGGGACTTGTAGCCGTCCCGGGAAAGGGGGTGTACCCCAGTCATACCACATCGACCGCCACCCCCATTCCCCAACAAGCACCGACAGTTCGATTCATTCGACCCCGTGTGTTGCTTGTGATGTGTTGTAGAACTCGGAGAACTTTCTTCAAGTTCGCCTTATTGAAGCCCCCGCCACGATGAAAAGCAGGCCTCCGGGGTGAGCCGACATCGCTGTTCGCTGATAGGCCCCATAAAGTTCCTTCAGCGCTTGTCCGTGTTTGGTTTGAGGGGGAATGCTACACAGCAGTCACGGTTACTGCTGTAAACTCCCGCCGGGTGCCAGAATGGTCCGGCACATAAGCCATCAGGTACTCCAGGCTCGGGGAAACAAGAAAGACTCTTGGAGGGTCTGCACATGACTCTTGTGCACCAAGATCTATTTATCATAGAACATGTACGCCCCCTCCACGATCTTTACCGAGAGAGCCTTTTTTTCTGTCACCGCGCGCGTGTGGACGGAAATCCTTGTCCGGTCGATGGCTGATTGGTCGGCGACCCCCTCCGACATCCAGTTCTCCGTAGCAGATGATGACAGTTCTCTCTTTGTTTTCCCGGTGGTAATTGGATACGAGACTGCTAGCTCGCAACTATTGCTCCAAGAGGACTGTATCAATTAGTCCAGCAGAAATGGTCGCAGGTGTGGAGGACTCGGATTGCACGACGTCTCAGTCCTGACTCAGCACGCCCGCGCTCGCTTCCCTCTCCGTCGGCGACGTCCTGCCGGCTGATCGCGTCCTAAATATGGTACACGGAGATAATCAACTCCGCTGACTGATGTCGGGCGGGGTTAGTCTCTACTGAAAGTTGGCGAAAAATTGAAAAAGGAGCGGGTGAGCGAACTGTCCGATATCTAATCTCCAGAAGTGTACAACTGTCGTAACGTGAACTTGCTGCTGAACTTCTTGTGACAAGATATGTCACAATTTAAAGAATAATAACAAAAAACCTCGTCGGCAACGAGGAGCTCGCCAACACAGGCAGTATCGACAGTACGGCCGCCATTTGTACTATGCCCCCCCGTATGGTCTTGCGCTTGGGTCCTCCTGCCTCACACGGTGACAATGCAACTAATATTGCTGTATGTTAGTGACCGAGAGACGGGAGGTCGGAGGCGGGTGTATCAAAGTGTCAAAACTTGTTTTATTGAAGGTGGAAAAACATGTGGTCGCAAGCTAAACAACACTTCCTAGAAGCAGCGTGAGATAAAAACAACTTCTCTAAGTAACTGTTGGTCGCAGTAATGTTCCGTCCTGGAACAATAACCCACCATTATGTACGGGGTGAATCTATGTACGAATCCACCACGAGTCATGGAATGCCAGCTTGGGCAATGTATACCTCGGTTATATTAACCTCGTAATTAGATGAAACTGCTGCTGAAATTAAGGTCCGGATTCTTATTTACCTGTACCCACAAAGTGTCCACTCAACATGTATCAGTGAAGGGTCTTCTTCATCAATCGATCATCATGTACGACCAGCCGTCCGCTGTTGACGCCTGGAAAATTCAAAATAACCGCTGATTGAGACCGAGCCTTCAGTGGAAGGGCACTCAGCGTTTTCTGCCTCCCTTTACATTGGGAGTTCGTCTCTTTCTAATCTTGACTCCTTGGCTCGTTAACTTTGGGACTCTAGCCTTTTAATTGCGACTAGACTGTTTAATTTGGCCGTAGCCTCTTTATTTTAGCCTCTTGCTCATTTAGAGTTGCTGCCCCTCCAAGCCTTACCCCAATGTGATCCTTTTGAGCCTTCCTCCTGCCTCCAATATCTCGCGTTTTCCCCATCCGGCGTATTAAGCAACACCTCCATATCTCGTTGCGATGACCTAATACCTTATTACTTACAACTCCACACTCCATATATAGTTTATATCCCATTATTAGTACCGTATTTCTTTTCTCGGCCTAATAATCGGCGCACCCCGGATTCTAAGTGCACTCAACCTGTCCCACCACCCATGCATCGGTGGTCACTCTCTCCTTTATCTTTTATCTCCTCTCCAGGCGCCCGCAGCCACCTCTATTAGGCGCACCCGTATCTCTTACAGTGCCTCGCTCATTAAGCAACATCAAACAGCTCAGCATTACCAACTCACTTATTCAACTCGATCTCATCATAAAGTCCTCCAGCATCTCTGTAGTTTGTAATCACATTATAAATACTACATTAACTCACAACCTTTTTTCAGTTTGACATTCCTTCATCCACAAATTCCATCAAATTCTTCTCTTCCAGTCCTTATACACAACTGACATAATTGACCCGGTTTGCCCTCGGTATGTTGAAGCATTCAAGTCATACGCGTATTACTCCGCGAAGGCGGAGTATGTACGCCGTGCTGGTAGCCGTCTAATGCGCCTACCAGATCGCATCAAGTATTACTCCGCGGGGTAGCCGTAATGCGCCGACCAATCATCAAGTATTACTCCGCGGTAAGCCGTAATGCCCGCCGAAATCCCCATCAGAGTATTTAGGACTCGCATCTGGTAGACCTGCTAACTTGCAAACAGTCCGACAATCCAATTTAAGCCGGCGCTGCTGACAGTTTTTGAGCGCCGTTGTACCCCACATAACATGCCGGTCCGAGGTTAATACATAAGGCCGCACCCCGGAATTATAAGGCGCACGTCCGATTTTTGAGAAAATTACCCAGGATTTTAGTGCGCCCCTTATAGTCCCCGAATAAAAAAAAAAAAAAAAAAAAAAAAAAAAAAAAAATAAAAAAAAAAGATAGCCCAAAAAAACTAGAAACAGCAGAGAAAAGAAAAAAAAGATAAAAATGGAGAAACAAATAAAAAAAAGAAAAACAGAGAGAAGAAAAAAATGAAAAAAGAAAAAAAAAGAAAAAAAAAAAAAAAAGAAGAAGAAGAAAGAGAAAAAAGAAGAAAAAAGAGAAAAAAAAAAAAAGAGAGAAAAGAAGGAAAACCATATAGGCGAAGAAAAGAAGCAGAAGACACAAAAACATAAGCGTCTCACAATAAGAACATGCTCAAAAAACACACACATAAAAAACAAAAAAAGAAGGGCACGAAATAGTACAAAATACCAAAAAAATAAGACAAAAAAAAAGAAAAAAAAAAAAGAAAACAACAGCAAAAATGTATAAATATGCAGAATTTAACAAGACGCACAGAATAATAAAATAAAATGAGACGATATATAATATGAACAAAAAAAAAAAACCAAGAAAAAAAAAGAATATTCTATTCACCAATAATACAAGAACAAAAAAAAAAAAAAAAAAAAAAAACAAAGACAGCAAACAAAAACTAGAAAACTAGGATATACAGCCATCTGTTCTGAGATAGGATCAGTTTATTAGAAAAAAAAAAGATGAAAACAGGAAACCAACAAAAAATCTAAACCGAAAGTAGAAAGGGCTAGAAGGATTTTTCAACAGAACTCAAAAAACACATAAAAAAATAAGATATAGAATAATAACAATAGGACATAAAAGAGAAAGATAGATAGAAAAAAAAATAGAAAGAAAAAAAGCAGAACAAAAAAAAAATACACAAAACATATCAGACAGAAAGGGCTAGTAAGAAAGGAAAACAATTCAGAACATTCAACAACAAATACGCCAACATATCCTATCAACTCCCTGCGAGATCGGGGGTTTAATATTACTTCTTGTGTGAAAACCTAAACAATCTTTCAATAAAAACAAAAAAATAACATTATACATTTAAACTCAAGACATATGAATAAAAGTGAATATAAAGAAACTGAAAATTAAATGATGGTGTTCGTTTTTAGCGTTGCTTACTCATTTTTAAAGTAAATTTGTTGTTAGCGAGGCTCTATGTAAAGAAGAACAACATGATAAAAACTTGATGGCTTCACACATCATTCTGCACTTCATTTGTATTCTCTTATATTGCACAGATGAGTAAATTTTTGCACTTGTTATTGTTTGTATCTTGAAAAAGATAATTAAAATATTCCGTGCTAGTATAATTGCTTTTTCTAATAAGTATAAATGAAAAACACATTAGATATACATTTTTGAACCACAAGACCTTTAAAATATTATTGTGCATTGTTAACAAAGTAGAATATGTGACTTACTTTCAAAATTTTTCTGGATTAAAATCCGGTAATACGCTTGAGAAAACGCATATCTGGAAATTTTGTACTTGTAAGTAACAATATTAAAAATATTGACAATATAATAAATAAGCTTTGTGTTATTCTATTATGTTTTTGAACAAAAGATGCTATTCAAATAACAATAATGTTTGGAGTATTTCAATTTAAAAATTCAGACACCTTGGTGCCATTTGTTACAATTTGTGGCTTTAAAAATGGCTAGCTCTAAGTGAGTGGCTCCAAAAATAATGAAACAAAATTTTTGTCTTCCCTCCGAAAGTTGGCCTTCAGGTTGTCGACAGAAACAAGTTTGCAAGAAGTCCACTGTTCCGAGTGGTGTTTCGTGGTGTGACTGTACTTGAGGAAGCATATCTCTGTGACATTCTGTAAAATGTCAAATAATATAACAATGTAACTATTTTATACATATACTTTTATAGTTTGTGTTGCTCCCCTAATGTTTTTTATAGAGCAACAATTTGATTTGATCTACATATACAGTTATATCTTTAGTTTAATATAAATATTTAAACATATAAACCTTTATAGATATTTATGTTTAATGTTTTTACTAAAAAATATTATAATAATCTTTATTTATTCATCTATATATATGATATTCTTTATATAATAAGACAAAAGTTGTACATTATTCATGGTTAGTAATACGCTTTTATAATGGCTAATTTGAATATAATCAAAATATTCAGCTCACTGTCTAATTTAAAAAGTTATGTTAATCCATACTTGTGGATAATAAATACTGTGTGAGCAAAATTTAATAAAACACTTAGTCAACATTGGAAACTTATGTAAGAAGTATTATGGTAATCCAATTAGTCTCAGAAGTTGCCGAGAGGGGTAGGGGATGGGGCGGCTATAGGGGGTGAGCGGATATAGTTGATACAAAATAAAATAGTGTTTAAAAAAAAATAACCTGAACATGGATATAAAGGTTTGCCTGGTGGAAAACCTTGAAGGCCAATGGGAGAGTTGAAGCTTTACTGAGATAGAAGGCAGATTTGGCTGCTACACTAGAGAGGTGAAATCATGAAAAAGATCAGAAAAGGATGGTAGATAGCTTACTTAATATATTTATTTTTTGACCAACATTTTTAGCTTTTAACTCCCACTACAGCGAGAAATTCGGTGTACTAAATTCTACTCACTTATATTTTTCAAAACTAAAAGGAAGAACTCGAAGGTTCACCTTTAGATGTTTATGCATTTAACGGGCGGGAAAACTATGGTACAGGGTTTTTAAAGTTTACATGATTGGCACGCCTTAGCGCGCGAGCGAGTCAAGAACCGAGTTTCACCTAAATGGTTAACTCCGGATATGCGTGAGCACCCATAGTAAGAGGAACGCGCCCTTTCCGCGAAATATCCCTATAAGTCCGCGTGTCTACCCGAGGAGCTCTAGATTTGCGCACGCAGTGATTGGTCAGATCGTAACCAAGCCCCAGCGAACACTGAAGGAATAAAAACATACTAGAGTGGACACGTAAGGTAACCTTAGTGAGAACTAGATCATGGACTGGGCTGAACAAGAAGCCGGATATTGCCGACTCAGGTCAGCAGCAGTCAAGACCCCCCCTCCAGCCTCCCCCCCACCCACCCATAAACACACACACACACACTTATAGTGGTGTGTCTTTTAGGGTCTGAGTGTTAAACATTGCCTGCTGTTGTGTTGTACTCAGCGGAGTCGATACCGACTCCACTCCCGCACGCTGCCTTTTCCCCTGTCGCCCAAACAGGCCCCGTGACGAGGCCAAACCCAAGCGGTTCCACGTCTGGGATCTTGTTGCTAATGTGCCCAAGCTGAAGTGCTTATGAGCGTGTGTGTGTCCATGTGGCACAATCGGTGTTGACGGAGTCGCTGGTGTTACTAACTAGTACTGCTATAAGGTCTCAGTAAAGACATCATAACTATGGTATGAACCCACACCACCAGGTCTAAAAGTTCAAAAAGGAGTAGTCAAAAGTTTTCGCGGTGGTTCTGTTGGCTGCGCATCTGAAAGCCATGATTTTCTGCAAATTCTATGTCCATTTCACATTGCACATGTCAAGAGGATTGCATGTATAACGCCAACACTTAATCATCACTCATAGGGGCGGAACTGTATTGAGCAGGCCTCTGCATTTCTGTGACCCATAACCCTGTGTCATGGCTGGAAATGCCGAGGTTTCCAAAATAAAAAATATATATAGAAGCAGGAGGAAAAGGATGAACCCCTCTTCTGCTTCTTATCCCTGTAAGCTAACTATAATATTATGCAATATAATAAAGAAACCTGTAGAATTAGAATGCATATTGCATACCAATTAAACTATATAGAAATCCTGAACAAATAAGCCCCATTGTACTCACTCACTGCCCTTTCAAAGCAGCTGCATTAACAAAAATGTAGAGACAAATAAGATATATAAAAATTGCACACTATTCCCCACCATGGGAATCTATGTCTCCAAAGGTTGCACTGGTGGTTTTTTTGTCGCGTGCTTAATATTTTCCAACAAGTGTATAGATAAAAAAAATTATATAGCCACACAATAAAATTTTCCGTGTTTAGAGATGATTTTACATATAATATGTCTAGTATCATATAACATTGTACTGAAAAAATACACCTCATTAATATTGACATATGATCTTTTTCGACCTAAAATTGTCTATATAAAAGTTTTTTAAGAAGGTAAAAACCCAAATTGCCCAAAAAATAGACATGGTAAATTGGCATGCTAGGCCCATGCATACAACATCTTTCACATTGCATGTGATTTTTCCGAAAAAGAAGCCTGTGTGGCTTCTGCTTTGGAGGTCCTGGAATCAACTCTAATGTTTACATAATAGTTAGTGTTGTCTGCTTCTGCATTCCCCTGGAAGCAACATCTGTTCTCTGGTGTGAGCGGCACAT
>PIJE02000498.1:14004-31504 GCA_002895965.2 Coryphaenoides rupestris
CGTTCCATCTCTATCTCTCCCTCTCTCTTTCTCTCTCTCTCTCTCTCTCTCTCTCCTCCTCTCTCCTCTCTCTCTCTCCCTCTCTCTCCTCTCTCTCTCTCTCTCTCTCTCTCTCTCTCTCTCTCCCCCTCTCTCTCTCTCTCTCTCTCTCCCCCTCTCTCTCTCCTCTCTCTCTCTCTCTCTCTCTCTCCTTGTGTCTCTCTCTCCCCTGAGAGGGGGAGAGTGGGAGGGTGTACAAGGATGTCCGGATAGCTGTACTACAGAAGAGATGAGAGGATGGAAATGAGAAGCCAGCCAGAGGAATCAGCAGCGTGACATAACGGGGCAGAGCTCCTCTGCAGCAGCAGCAGCAGCAGGCGGCCTGCTGCAGGTGTGTGCTTGTACACTTCATTACCTCCGGTTTCCATTTGGGCTTTTTTTTGTGTCACACTTGTTTCGTTTTCTATCTTCATTACAAAACGACGAAAAACAACCCCTGTCCCCTGGGTTGTTTCCATGTAGCTTTTTTATGATCTGGTCTTCAATGTCTGACGGCACAAATGGAAAACACAAACTTTTGGGACTGTAAATAAAAATAAAAGCGGAAATCGTTTTGTTTTTTTCATTCAATGGCTGCGCCTCCTCAAAAAGTGCTTATTAGAAACGCATTACCCCCGCTGAAGTCACGAGAGGACGGGCGGTGTCCCGTCTAATGGACCAGCATGACTGCTATACTCCTGCTAGCCGCCCACTTCAATTCAGCTTGGTTACATTTAACTTGATACATGATCCATATACATGTATATCAGGCAGATTTTCCAACATCTTATTGATACTGAGATGCTAAGCTTGTACACTTGTTGCTGTGGTGCATATTGACACTCAACTTTATAACATTGCATGCAGAGCACGTTTAAAAGCCTCCTTTAATTGAGCAGGAGGCGAAGTCTTCACTGCGTAGCCTCTGCTCAGTGTCGGTATACATGAACGCTTAATACTCTGCAAGAACACGACAATACGAAGTATCGACAAGAACGATCCACTCACATTTTGCCATTCCAACGTGAAATGCGTTCAATTTTTTACTTACACACGGGATTGTACACATAGTTTTGAAGACAAGATGGAGAGAGCTGTGAGAGCAATGATATTGTTGAGTTTTGACTGGCTTTTAACACACTATCTCTCGCTCCCTCACCTCCTTCCCTCGCAGGTATAAACTATAGCCCGACGGTGACTGACCTGCAGCCATGGATGAGTTGGACCTTCCCCAGATGAAGAAGGAGGTGGAGAGTCTCAAGTACCAGCTGGCCTTCAAGAGGGAGAAGTCCTCCAAAACAGTCACAGAGTGAGTTTGCGCCCTCAAACTCACTCTGTCTGTACTCTACTCCAGTGGTTTTCAAAACTCAGGGGACCAAGTGGGCCAGATGAGATGGCCAACAACACACATACATGCTAACATTTACATTGACATTTAGGGTATTTTTATCCAAACTTTTCCACACTTTTATCCAAAGCGACTTACAATAAGTACATTTGTTGAAAGAGACAGCAATATATCGCTCGTGGTGCATAAAGATGAGAATAGAGCAGGTTTCAAGCATTCATAGTTGCGAGGCGAATTGAGCAAGTTTCATAATTGCTAGGTTGCCTGCATAATAGCTGGGATAAGAGCAGACGTGCCATTCTGAGTTCATTACCAACAAGATAAAATGTCTTGTCTGTTTCATTTGATGTGCTGTGTTGTGTTTGAGAGACCGAAAAGGGGTATATTATTGTATTGATGACCAATATAAAGTGAAACATCTTCATTATTGCCCCTTTTTTTTCGACATGGTATTGAGAATGTACATATTTTTGGCAGGAACATTTTGGGAACTCCTGCTCTACACTCTGTTCTCTGCTCTGTACTGTACTCAGTGTCACCAATAGGGTTTAGCAGTTCCCTTATGAATTTCAACACAAGTCTGCGAGTAGTCACTGAATGTCGATGTGACACACGTGGCACATTACGCTGCATAAAGTTAACCAAAGTTCAACTTTTTTGTCCATTATCAGTGGTTATTATCAGCCCCATAGCGGTGGGTCAGTAGATGGCTACTCTACCCTAGCAGGATGAAATTAGCAGGTCACCAAGGGGTCAAGGACACTTGGGAGCGAGCTAGAGACCTCGCGTACAAGATCAGCAATTTGGTGGCTGTAGCTCTTGTCGTGGAAAATCTGGACGATCAATGACCAAACGACTCATGTGAAATCATAACACGGAGTTCACACAGTGCCTCAAGGTGAGAGGAGGAGATGTATCCTCCCTAGCTTAGAGGGCCTTCACTGCACAGATAAGGTGTTTTTCCGCTAACAAGGGATACAACCTTGACTGGACCATGGTGCCATTGTACTGGAGCCTTAGTTCACTTTAGAGTTCATGAAAAACAGAAGCTACGCTTCTGTCTATATAAGGATATGGTGTGCAGTACAAAGAACCATACAGGCATGTAGAACCTTTAACTATATGTATATGGTAATTGTTCCAGTACACTCTACAGGAAGTGAAGTAAATGGTTGTTTGGGGTCATCAGAAGATACAAGATTCTTCTCCCTCCTCCCACATCTGGAGCATGACCCTGGAGCTTCTGCCCATGCGGCCCAGTCAGTCATGGTCTCAGTCAGTGGTCAACCATACAAATCGATGGTAACGGTCCCCTGAGCCTACCGGTAGGCAGAGCAGCAGGCACCTACTGACCCATAGCTATGGGGCCGATCACCACTGATTAAGTCCACTCAATTGAGCGATAACGTTAGAAGCGGGGTGAATTAAACAGGTTGAGCCATACACGTGTGTGTGTGTGTGTGTATCCGTGTGTGTATCTGTGTGTCCGTGTGTGTAAATGGTGTGTGTGTGTGTGTGTGTGTGTGTGTAGACTAAAAGGTGCTCCCTGTGTAATCAGAGTAATTATACCACCTGCGTAGGGACCCCCCACCGCTCCTCCTCCTCCTCTCCCTCTATGTTAATGAGATGGTACGGCCCAACGCCTCCACATCCCACCCCCGGGCCACCGGAGGATACTCCCTCCCTCCCGCGGGGTGGGAGAGAGAGCGGAACACAAGTTGCGCAACGTGAAACACACACACTCCACATATGCTCAGCTCTTGTTAGCGCACGTGCACGCTGTGTGTGTGTGAATGCAAAGCAATACATGTGTTTCCGCTTGCTGCGCACACCTGCCGTGGCGGTTTTGTGTGTGTGTGTGTGTGTGTGTGTGTGTGTGTGTGTGTGTGCGCGTGCGTGCGTGCGTGCATTCAATGGCCAGTTCAAAGAGTTCTATGTACAGGTGCACGTCTCTTTGTGATTCTTTTGTGTTTTTGCTTTTGTTGTATGTGCTTGAATTCACTGTGTGTGTGTGTGTGTTTGTGTGTGTGTGTGTGTGTGTGTTTGTGTATGTGCATGTGTTTTGTTTCTGTGCATATGTGTGTGTGTGTGTCTTTGTGTGCGTGTGTGTGTGTGTGTGTGTGTGTTTGTGTGTGTGAGTATTTGCTCTAGTAGTTTGGCTAGCACTCCACCAAATTGAATACCAAATTTTATGTATTTTTATGAGTGTATGTATGTGTTCTATACGCACCTACGTGAGCCCGTGTACATGTATATAAGTACATGTATATAATACTTTGGACGCCTTGTCCCCCTGACTAGTATGACATCGTGGACGTCAGTGCACAACACACAAAACATATAATAATCACTCAGAGAACACACAGAGCGAACACACACTGTGTTTTAATTGATTGGAAAACTCCATTCCGTCTTCCTCGTTAATCCGTCTTCCTCGTTAAGCCGTGGATGGATCAATTAGAGCACGGCTGGACGGCTCGTTCGTTAATATCCTGATGGAGCCGGCATCGATGATGAGAACGCAGTAAATACAATCACACACACATGCACACACACACACACACACACACACACACACACACACCCTGAATACTCGGAGCAGCACAGTCTAGTCTAGTGGTGGTTAGGGGAGTTTGACTGCCAGTCCAAAGGCGTGGAGACATTTAAAAAAACATTTAAAAAAACATTTAAAAAAAACATTTAAAATTCAAATTCACTCTTGCTCACGCTGACTTTGATCGTCAATGTGGCTGTATTAAACCATCAATCAGAATGAAGACGAGTAAAGAGTGCTGAAGAACTTCTTTGAAGCCCACATGCGTTTGAATAAAATGCGTCAAAAATATGCTGGGAAAAAAAAATGATGTGTAAAGGAGAGACACTATTTTGACATTTCGCCAACACTTTCATCCAAAAGCACATACAGTGGGGCTTTTATGTACTATTATTAAACCCTACATTGTTATATATTATATATAATTAAAGTGCAGTAGGGTTGGGCACCTTCATGGATGCACGGAGGTAGATAGTGGGGATTGGGGGTTTGAACCTAAAGGCAATCGGCTGGGATTCACCTGGGAAACACCCTAACCTGACCGGACAGATGCCAATATCTCCTTTCCTTTCCGAAAGGAAGGTCCAGTGCATCCTATGCTAAAGGAGGTATGAAAGGAAACAATGAAGCACCTTTCCTTCGTGTTTAGAGAATTCAAACAGGCCTTATCACTTAGGTATTTCCGGGCCTTCGTCTATCGTGATTCGCCTCATTCTTCCGGTGATATGTTGAAACAGACCCATTGTTGGTTCACTTTCAGGTGACCGAAAGGTGCCGGATCTGCGGGGGAAGTGTTTGTTTTAGTTATTGATTCAGAGTTTAAAGAAAGCATGACAAATGGAAACACTGGAAATACCTGACCTACCTGAAATACCTGGTTTTGTGGACCAATGGCATGTGTGTGCCCAGGTGGCTTCTGGGTGGAGATAGGACAGGAATTGGATAAAATGAATGTGCTGAGAATGTGCTAATGCATGGTCTCTCTCGTTCTCTCCCCCCGCTTTGCTTCCCTTTACCTCTCTCTCTCTCTCTCTCTCTCTCTCTCTCTCTCTCTCTCTCTCTCTCTTGTTCCCACTCCTTACCCCGCTCTCTCCCCCTCTCCCTACCTCTCCCTGTTTCTCTCTCCTCCCCTCTCTCCCTCTCTCTACCACTCTCTCCCACGCCACCCTCTCCCTACCTCTCCATCCCCTTCTCTCTCTCCCTACATCCCTCTCTTCTGCTCTCTCCCTCTCCTCCCCCCTCCCCCTCTATCTCTCCCTCCCTCCCTCCCTCTCTCCTGCTCTGTCCCTACCCCTCTCTCTCTCTCTCTCTCTCTGTCTGTGTCTCTCTCTCTCTCTCTCTCTCTCTCTCTCTACCCCTCTCTCTCTCTCTCTCTCTGCAGCCTGGTGAAGTGGATCGAGGATGGCGTGCCAGAGGACCCCTTCCTGAACCCAGAGCTCATGAAGAACAACCCCTGGGTGGAGAAGGGGAAGTGCATCCTGCTCTAGCCCCGCCCCCTCCAACCCCTACCACCTCCTGACCTCCCGACCTCCCGACCTTCTGATTTTCAAACCCTGAATTGGCTCGCCCCTCAACCACTCGCCCCTGTCCACCTGCCATGACACACACACACACACATATACACATACGCACACACACAACTGCAATGATATCAGCCAAAGCCCCACCCCCTCACTCACCATAGCCCCGCCCTCACTTATCATGTGGCGAAAAACAAGGACATGGACATTTGCACTTCACACACACGTGTGCACACACACACACACACACACACGCACGCACATGCTTCAGATGTCTATCTTCCTCCGCCACACGCACTCACTGTGAGTTTCGTCACCACGGCGACGATGATGTCACTGGCTGGGGCGGTGACCACCACAAGGATGGGAGGCTCCTCCCATTCCTCCTTTTAAATCTCCATCTTTCTATAATATCGATATATGAAAAAAAAGAAAACTGATTTATTTATGCAGCAGCCAATCACACGCTTTTATTTTCCCCTCGACATTCTCTCGGCTGTTTGTACGAATATTACCGATAACGCTCTGCTACTCATTAGATTATTTTCTTTTTCCCCGCTTCTTATGACTCCACAGTGTCACGTATGCTCACAGTTCCAATCCCGACATTTGCGATGTTACGATGTTGTTGTTGTGAGCTAAACGGTCACCGCGGTCACGCTAACCGCAGGTCACGAACACGAAACATCTCAGTGGGTGGTCATCGGTTGGTCGGCCGTCGATCGGATGGCGCTTTTTATATCGGCGAATGCATCGGATCGCTGTCGGCCAACTTCTAGCCAACATTCTATCGTTGGGTGCCCGTGCTTTGTTGGGGGGCAGTGCATGTGCCTGTGTGTGTGTGTGTGTGTGTGTGTGTGTGTGTGTGTGAGGGGGGGGGGGGGGGTGCAGAAGGAACACCTCGCCTCGCAGGGTTGCGTCTCTGGCGATGTGGTGGTAAGAAAATGGAATGAATACTCGACCGCCGCCGCCATCGCCACCACCACGCGGTGAGCGAGCCTCTGTGTGGGTCACGGGTTGCGTTTGCATGCCTGTTGCTAGGGGCGGACGAATGTGCTAAGCTACGTTGTTTGTGCTGTTAGGCGAGAATAATATTACTGCTGGCTGCTTTTTTTATTTTTTTTTGAAGTTTCTCGTAGGACAACACACACACACACACACTTACACACTTACACAACAACTGACACACACACACACATGCACAAGAGACACATGCATACACAACACACACACACACACACATACGCGCAAGCACACACACCAATGCTCAGTCAAGTCGAACATGCGTGACTTTCTCCACTTGCTCCAGCTCTCCACACACGTGTACAGACAGGTCCCTTTAACTTCATGTAATTTATTCCGGAATGAGTGTGGGGGTTTATTTAACTGTTTATTTATTTATTGAGGACTCACGACGGTGCTGCCCTGACGCTCTTGGTAGCCATCTTGTATTTTATTATATTTTTTTCGGGGTTGCTTTTTCCTTCCTCCTTCCTCCTTATCCTGCCTTCCATGATAGTTTGGAGAATGAATGTCCCTCTAGTCTGATAGTCGTATCGATAATGTTGATAAATATAATATACAAACTATAAAACCACTTCATTAAAAAACAAACTTGTTGCCACGTCGCCATCTTCGACTGCCTTGTACGCGATTTCCTTAAAGAACCGGAATGTAAAGAACCAACGGCATGGGCTCCGTCTGCAGGGGGGCGCTGCAGAGATGTCTCTGGAGTGCACGTGTGAGCGTGCACGTGCATCGGTGTGTGTTGCACGCACGCACACGCACACACACACACACACACACACGCACACACATGCACACATAGACACACACACATGCATACACACATGCACACATAGACAAACACACATGCAAACATCCATACATGTATGCGCACACACACACACACAGCCAGTGCTCTGAAGTCTTACGTAATTACCCACGTGCACGGCTGTCTCGTTTGGAGGTGTGTGAGAGTATTTGCTGACATTAAATGTACACAATAAAAAGCCCTCATGTAGTTTAAAAACTACAGGGTCTTGGATTCAATGATTAACAGATAACATCCCCATATACACATATACACTTTGACACACAAACACATAGTTCCCACACACACACACACACAGACACACACAGATGCATGCGCATGCACACACACATAACCACTCACTTTCCATGGAAATTTCGTACAGTGTGTGCGTGCGCGTGTGCGTGCGTGCATGCATGCGTGTGTGTCTGTGTGCGTGTGTGCGTGCGTGTGTGCGTGCGCATGTGTGCGTGTGGCTCCCTGGTGCAGTCCATGCCCCTGATCCAAGTCCTCTCCTCCTCCCTGTATGGCTAATAATGTATCTCTTAACTTGTTGGGCCTGTTTTTAGATAACCAGTCTAACACATGTAATGTAACGTTCTTACTTATACGACTACAAGATAAACATGAAACCTTGTCTAAGTACTATCCGGCCATGGGGTCCTCCTTGTGCGCCCACTTTGGGGGGGAAACATTATGCATCAGATCAACTACTCGAAGACGCCGGCAAGCAATAAAAGTCAAGATCATTTTTTATTGAATGTTTTACAAAAAAAAATGATGAAATGTTTATCTTACTCAATAAACTAGAGGATTTTTAGACAACTTCTTCTACGAGTGTGGTTGTTTGCTCTGTGTGTCTATTGTTCACTGTCTAATCAAATAATTCAATAATAATTATTTGCATTTATATCGTTGTAGCAATGCCTATGCCACATACGTGGCTTTAGTTCGGGGCTCCTCCAAGGACACAGGCAGGTTGTGGTGAAAGTGATCCGGTTTATTGTAAAGTTTGATGGGAAAGTAAAATGATATGGAGCAGATGGTACATGTGCTCTCCTGAGTGTGTGTGCTGGTGGCTGACTTAACTTGTGGTGCACTGGTTAGCCAATGCACCACAGGCTTGCAGCCCCACCCCCCCAGACTCTAACTGGGCCAGGTGAGGCTGCAGCTCCACCCCCCCAGACTCTAACTGGGCCAGGTGAGGCTGTAGCCCCACCCCCAGACTCTTAACTGGGCCAGGTGAGGCCAATTAAGCCAGCCAGACACCAAACATAGAATAAAATAAATATACAATGAAAACACAGTGAAAAATGTCTAAAATATTCATATGAGCGTACAATAGCAGAAAGATAATGCTGTAGACACACACACAAGGTGACCTACACACATGTGGTCGGTCACCCACACACATGCACACTCACACACGTGCACGGCCCTGCACGCACACAGCCGACACACACAATGTCACCGACACGTGTACATGGGCACCAGACTGTGTGGACACCTAAATGATGAGACCGGTGAGACAAAATGGGGCCAGAAGAAGAATTTAGAATCTTTCCCTCCTCCCTCCTCAGATCTCATGAATATTAGAAACCAGGATTTAAGGGCCCTGTCATTTCTCTCTCTCTCTCTCTCCTTCTCTCTCTCTATCTCTCTCCCTCCCTCACTCTCTCTCTCGCTATCTCTACCTCTATCTCTCTCTTTTCTCTCTCTCTCTATCTCTCTCTTTTCTCTCTCTCTCCCTCTCTCTCTCTATGTGTTGTGGATAAAGAGGGTTAAATCACATCTCCCTCTCTCCCTCTCTCCCCCTCTCCCTCAATCCCCCTCTCTCTCACTCCCTCACTCCCCCTCTCTCTCACTCCCTCACTCCCCCTCTCCCTCACTCCCTCTCTTCCTACAAGAGTCGTGAATAATAGAAGATGTGGCTGATGGGACATCTGACTCTCACTCAGGGGTGTGTCTCCTCTGTTATGGGTCAAATCCTCTCAGCGTGACTGCTCACACACACACACACACATACACACACACACACACACACACACACTAATTCACTCTGAGCACCCCCCCCCCCTCCCCCCCCCGCACAGGGTTAAATCCTAACCCCTTCACTCCCGTTGTCTCCTTCGCCTCTCATCCTGCCCTGTCCCCTATATCTCTACTTTTCTGTCTCACCCCCACGCGCCAAACCCCACCCCAAACCCCACCCTACCCCACCCCAACCCCACCCAAACCTCACCGAACCCCACCCGACCACACCCAAACCCCACCCAACAACACCCGAACCACCCAACCCCACCCACACACCACCCAAACCCCACCCAAACTCCACCCTACCCCAACCAACCCCACCCAAACCCTACCCTACTGCACCCAACCCCACCCTACCGCACCCACCCAACCCCACTCAAAACCCCACCCAAACCCCGCCAAAGCCCACCCAAACACCACCCTACTGCACCCAACCCCACAGAACCCCACCCGGACCTCCGTTTGCTGCGGTGGTGTCTAATGCGCTGCCAGACGGCACGTTGGCACAAAAGTGACATTAATGGTCAGCGTGGCCATTCACTGACAGATTAGGATTAGCAACCCCCGCCACTTCCCCATAGCACCGCACACACACACGCACACACTCACACACACACACACACACACACACACACACACACACACACACACACACACACACACACACACCACACACACACACACACACACACACACACACACACACACAGCACACGCCACACGCACACACACACACACCACACACACACACAACACACACACACACACCCTTGAGTGCTCTCTGCACTGCCTGGACCAGATGTCACCGTTCTGAGTTCTGTAATCCAGTCTTTCCCTGCTCTCTCTCTCCCCCTCTCTCTCTCTCCTTCTCTCTGTCTCCCTCCATCTCTAGCTCTCTCTCACCCTCTCTCTCACCCCCTCTCTCCCTCCATCCCTAGTTCTTTATCTCGTTCTCCCACCACGTCCACCTCTATCTGTCTGCCCACTCTCTCTCCCATCACTCCCCCTCACTCTCCTCTCCCACCATGTCCCATCTCTCTATCTCTCTCTCTCTTTCTCTCTCCCTCTCTCTCTCTCTCTCTCTCTCTCTCTCTCTCTCTCTCTGTCTCTCTCTCAATTCTCATTCTTCAACGGATATATTTCATACACGGACATATTGATATTGATATTATAATTAATATAACACAACGACCTCTGGGCTATGAGAGATAACGGCAGTATGAGTACACAGACATTGGTAGTATAAGTACACGGGGAGTAAACAGACAGTTGATAGTTGTAGTATTAAGAACACAGACAGTAAATAAACACATTGTAAACAACATTGTTTACTTAATACGACAAACACATTGTCATATTAAGTACGCAGATCTGATTGGTCGGCCAGGAGCAGAGTATGTGTGTGTGTGTGTGTGTGTGTGTGTGTGTGTGTGTGCATGTGTGTGCACAATCACACACACACACACACACACACACACATTCACACACAGATACAGCCGCAGAATCTCCACCATATTCCCCAGAGCTACAATCCAGACCAATCTTTCACACAAACCCGTTACATGGATGGGTCCTCCTGGGTGCATTCTCCATTTAGATTTCCATTCCTCCTTCCTCCCTTAATTTATTGGTCATTATCACGACAGTGAGAACCCACAGGAGTACACAGGCAACGACAGGCCCCCAAAACAATCCATATTACTGCAGTTTCTAGGTGAAGCATGAAGTGTGGAAGTTCAGAATTGTTTTCTACATTGCAAATGTGTTACCTCACTGCTCTCCCTCCCGCCCTCCCTCTCTCTCTCTCTCTCTCTCTCTCTCTCTCTCTCTCGCCCCTTTCTCTTCTCTCTCGGCCTGTGTGTGTTAGCATACACGGAGTTAGCATGTCAAAAGGGGCCCTATTTTACCACCAGGTGTGAGCGTGATTAGCCATTACAAGCCTTTCAAGCAGTTTCATTCGATTGTCACGTAACTAAAACTGTCATTGCATTGACAAAGTGACATCACCAGTGGGAGTGTCCACCCAGATATATGGTGATGGATAGATCAGCCCACGATGTTGGTATAGTCTACTGGGTAGGCTGGTGGACCACTGATCTAGTCATCACACATCTGGACGGACACTGCATTTGTGTCGCCCTTAATCAAAGTTACAGTCTCCAAGGGGTTCACACAAGCCATATTATACGACCACCCACCCCCAACTCACCGTCAGCCCTCTGAAGGTCAAGGAGAAACTCCCTTAATGGTAAATGGTAAATGGATTGCATTAATATACTGGCATTGCATCACAGTCACCTATTCATACACCGACGGTGGTGTCCAGAAGAAGATCTTTATTAATCCACACATAGTGGTCACACAACACACAGCGGGAAGTGGCAGCCGCCAAACACATGCAGGGAGGGTGGCCCGTGGAAATGCGTCCTCTGCATTTAACCCATCCTGCTGCCCCTCCAGGAGCAGTGGGCAGCCATTCTGACGGCGCCCGGGGACCAACAGCTCCAGGTTTTACGTCCACATCTTGGTCAGGGATGTGGACAGGAGATCTTCACATGTTTTTTTAATTGGGGTTCTTTTACTCCGTAAGGAGACCCCGCGGAGCACATGGCAAACGCCACACAGAAAGGCCGGGAGATCACCCACCTGGTACCCCACAGTCAATAGCGGCCCCAGGCGGGAATCGATCCCAGGACCTTCTTGCTGTGAGGCAGCAGTGCAAGCACTGCGCCGCCATGCCCCATAATCAACCATGCACGGTAACCAACACGTCTGGAGCAGTAAGGGTTAGGTGGTGTCTTGCTCAGGGACACCTCGACACTTAGCTAGGCGGAGCCCGGGGATCGAAACCAGCAACCTTCCTGTTGCCAGACAGCCACTCTTACCTTCCTTACTCCTAGCTACTGCTGTCCCATGATCAAGGAAGAAACACTGAGAAGGAAGGCAGAGGAGCGATCCCCCCTTCCAGGGAAGATTAGGAGTGCAATGGTTGCCGAACTCCAACTCAACATAATACAACCATCATGTCTGTCCATAGACATGATGGTTGCATTATGTTGGGGAGGGGGGGGGGGCGGCGTATCCATGCATAGCCAGCACCCAGGGACACCTGGGCTGTATATGGAGACTGGGGCATGTTGATGTTCAGAGGCTCAGTCATGGAACGGGCAAGCAAGTCTGGTTGGGTGTCTGGTGGGGGACTGGTGGACTGGAACCCACAGCCTTTAAAGGTGAAGACCAGTGAGGAGACCAGAAGCTGTCAAGACAGCAGTTCCTACTCCTACTGCTTAATTCACATCGTCTCTGTAACTCTGTGTGTGTGTGTGTGTGTGTGTGTGTGTGTGTGTGTGTGTGTGTCTGCCTGCCTGCATACTTCTGCCTGCATACTTCTGCATACTTCTGCCCCTCTCTCTTTCTCTTTCTCTCTCTCTCTCTCTCTCTCTCTTCTCTCTCTCTCTCTCTCTCTCTCTCTCTTGCTCTTGCTCTTGCTCTTGCCCTCTCTCGCTCTCTCTCTCTCACCCTCTCTCTCTCACGCACTCTCTCTGTCTGGGGGAATGGGGTCATTTGGAGGTCATTTTCCGTAAGAGGACAGAAAAAGAAAATCCTCACACTGTTAGTTTCATCTGCCACACACATCCCTCCCCCCCAACACACACACACACACACACACACACACACACACACACACACACACACACACATATATATACACACACAGACACACACAATTGTACATCCAGCAAAAGTCAATGCCAATTAGCCCGAGGAACAGGTCTCAACTCGTATGTGTGTGTGTGTGTGTGTGTGTGTGTGTGTGTGTGTGTGTGTGTGTGTGTGTGTGTGTGTGTGTGTGTGTGTGTGTGTGTGTGTGTGTGTGTGTGTGTGTGCGTGCGTGTGTGTGGTGTGTTGTGTGGTGTGTTGGGGAGAGGGAGATTGAGCGAGAAAGTATATTGTCATGCTCTTTGGCCTAGTTTTAGATGAACAAGGGAGAAAACTGCCCAATAAAAAGCACAAATGCATGTGGAGTTAAAAAAAAGAGAGAGAGAGAGAGAGAGAGATAGAGCAAGAGAGAGAGACAGAGACAAATAGATAAAAACAGAGGAAGAGACAGAGAGAGAAGCACAGAGAAAGCGAAAGAGACAGAGGGAAATAGAGAGAGAGACAGAGAATTGAAACGCTGCATGCAGAGTTCTGCAAATCCATTCTCCGCACCCAACGGAGAACACCCAACAATGCATGCAGAGCAGAATTAGGACGATACACTAATAATACAAATTCAAAAGAGGGCATTCAAATTTCATAACCACCAAAGAAAGTGACCCCAACACACTCCATAACAAAGCCCTCATCCACAGACAGACTCTAGAGCAGGGGTGGGCTAACTTTTTGGCTCAAGGGCCACATTTGATTTTTAAAACTGACAGACGGGCCGGGCCATGAGTAGATGAGGATCATAATGTCTAACTTGCGTTATGATGCCATATACTGTATATTGAAGGAGCCTAGTAATCTTATCAACATCTATAGGCTGCCACTATGTAGTTAAATCAAATGAAGTACAATTCAATAATATAACAATATGTATTGAACCAGAGGGATTATAAATATGTGCTCTAATAATAAATAAATGTTATTTTCTTTCTTCTCCTCATTGAAGAATCTTCCATAAACTAACAGCTGAGCATTGTCAGACACATCAGTGGACTCATCTAAAGCTATGCATGGTGCCTTATGAATGGCTTCATCCAGCTGAGCACATCCTGGCTTCATATTTCCCTTTTCTTTGTGGCTGATGATGCTGATATAGCTATTTCCTTGATTTTAGCACAAAACTCTTCTTTTTGTTTCCCTCAAATAAGGTTCTCTCTGTCTACCTTTCTCTTATTAAAGCGCACTATACTCCGACTGTTTCTCTCGTCTTGTTTCTCCGCGTGTATGTTTGTTTCTAGTCGCTCACTGACTGCAATGATCTGATTGGCTGAGTCGCGTCACCTGACGTGACCTGATGGGGCCGCTAAGCCAGTGCCGTTAAGGCTAGAAAAGATGCGCCGGTTAAAATAGAAACGCGACAACTAAATTGTAGAATACTCAATAATGTATTCGTGATAGGTCCGGGTCTGGGTCCGGACCCGGACCGCGGTCCGCATATTAGTGTCCTCTGATCTAGTGGAACCAATTAAGGAATCAATTGCAGGAAGAAAAAAAACACCGAAATTAATACTTTACAAATGTAAATGTATTATAGGACTGTTGTTAATGTAAATGCCCGACAGGCCGGATTAAACAACGCAACGGACCGTAGTTTGCCCACCTCTGCTCTCGAGCGATGCCCCCTCGGCCAGCTGGTTCTGGGACTCTATTCACAAAACCAAGCAAAGCCACCAGACAGAAACCCCATTAGAATAAACCAAATTATAAGAAAACAAAAAGAAAACTACCTCACACACTGGAAAGAATCAACCGTAAATTAGAATGCTATTTGGCCCTAAACAGACAATACACAACGGCAGAATACCTGAGCACTGTGACCGATCCCAAACTCAGGAAATCCTTGACTAGATACAGACTCAGCGAGCACAGCCTCGCCGTGGAGAGAGGCCGCCACCGGCAGACCTGGCTACCAAGAGAAGACAGACTCTGTACCCACTGCACCCAACAGGAGGTGGAAACCGAGCTACACTTCCTAACAACCTGCCACCTATACCAAGACATTAGAGATACATACTTCCCACAGATCTCAAACACCCAAAAGAATTTAGAAAACTTAACAAACAACCAAAACTTCCATATCTGCTGGGCGAGTACAGGAAGGGGCGGCAGTAGCTCAGGAGGTTAGAGTTGGTTGTCTGCCAACTGGAAGGTTGCTGGTTTCGATCCCCGAGGCTCCACCTAGCTAAGTTCGTGGTGTCCCTGAGCAAGACACCTAACCCTAACTGCTCCTGACGTGTTGGTTGTTACCCTTGCATGGTTGGCACCGCCGTCGGTGTATGAATGGGTGAATGTGAGGCAACTGTAAAGCGCTTTGGATAAAAGCACTATATAAATGCAGTCCATTTACCATTTACCAAAATGTGCAAACACAGCAGCAAGATTTGTGAGCTGTTGCGACAGGAAAAGGACATCCAACAGAATACAACCTCCATAAAGACTGTCAATCACCTGTCATCCCCCTTTATTATTATCATCATTATTTTAATTTAATTTTTTTTTATATATATCTATATATCTTTTTATTCATTTTTTGTAAAAACATTTATATTTAATTTCTTTCTCTTTCTTCCATTTTTTTTCTTTTTTTTCTTTTTATTGTATCTTATTTTTGTATTTTTGTATTTTTTATATTTTTTTACTTTTTACTGTATATATTTAGTTCTTTATAAATATACTTTTTATTTACCACTCGCTTTGGCAATGTAAATGTACGTTTTCCCATGCCAATAAAGCTCTTTTAAGTTTGAATTGAATTGAATTGACAGAGAGGAGACAGAGAGGACCAGAAAAGACAGAAAGAGACAGAGAGACAGAGAGAGAGAGACAGAGAGAGGACAGAGAGACAGAGAGAGGAGATAATCGAGACAACATGGAGAGAAGGGGGAGGTGGAGATGGAGAAGAGGGGGCAGCAACAGCGGTGTTAGAGTTTTAATGAGTTTTTCCTCATCATCACTAACAACAAAAGCAGTCCCACATGAGGTGTGCGTGTGCATGTGTCTGTGTGCATGTGTGTGTCTGTGTGTGTCATGTTTGTCTGTTTTCGGTCGTTCTTTGGTGTCATCACTTGCTGTTGCGCTCCCGGGGGTCTCAATGTTTACCCAGCATGCTCTATGAGCCGTCGCCACAGAGGAGTCGTTGTCAGCACCATTGTCACCACGGCAACCGACCAAGACAATGCATTAGCTTCACCTTCAGACGCTAACCGCTGCTGCTGTCCTCGTCGTCTCATGCTAAACTCTCATCTAGATTCTTCCCGCCTTTGATTAACGGGCGATTAAACCACCGTATGTAACCGTCTGTCCGAATGTAAACTTGATTCCAAAAGACAGAAGTGCGTACATTGTGTACATTGTGTGTGCTCTGAGGCAGAATCAGTGCAATGAAGTCATTTGGACAAATTACATCGGTAGCAGAGGTTTCGGTGAACAGTTACTGTTGTAACCAATTGTGATGTTGTTGAGAGGTGCACAAGTTGATCGAATTTGATTGAGTTGTGAAATGTTGTGACATCACGGGCTGAGTGTTTAGTCGGGCGAGAGATGAACAGGTGCACGGGAATTAGAATCAGGAAGCCACATCGTTTTTCAACCGTGGTGGAGAGTGGCTAGATTGTTGGTGGTTTGTCGTACATGTGGTGCTTATTTGAATATATGGACTAATAAAGTGTTGGACGAGTATGGCGGACCTGATTTTTTTGCACGCGTTTGAAATGATAATTCCCTCAAGGGGCATTTTTTGTTCAATTGCCCATACACTTACAATGCTTTGATCAGCCAGAACGGTAATGTCCTTTTCGTAAGCTGAACACTGATGCTGACTCGACTCTTTGCAACATCATGTCACTGTTCACTATTACTTTGTCCTGGGCAGGATGAGAGCTCTGAAAGACTCTGGGTGGGTTCGGCTTGCGTCGGGCATCCATGCCCCAAGAGGAGGAAGAGGACTGTGGCAACCTCTAGAGCGCATGGTAAGCGAGGGCCAGGGGGGCCCTGAAGAGGGAACAAAGTTGAAGAGATTTGTGTCGAAGAGAGACACGATAGAGGAGCAAACTGTTCTGTGTGTGGTGTGCTACCTACCGTGTCCCACCCCTTTGTCCCCTGCCGGTGTACCCCTGATATATACCAAAGGACAATCAAACCGCCGTATTCGTACACTTTTAGACAAAGGTCCTCTACTGAAGGACTAAAAAAGTAACTACTTCAATCTAAAATACCAGAACTATTAGATGTTTCTCTGCCAGAAAAACATTGGGACAGGTGTGTGTGTGTGTGTGTGTGTGTGTGTCCATGTGTGTGTGTGTGTGTTTGTTTAACACGTCCCCAAAGGGTTTGTGTTATCATTAACTCAGACACTTTGACAGCATGTCTCACCAGCTCTTCTTCTCAAATACACACACACACACACACACACACACACACACACACACACACACACCACACACACACACACACACACACACACACACACACACACACACACACACACACACACACACACACAC
>PIJE02000498.1:38210-70710 GCA_002895965.2 Coryphaenoides rupestris
TGTGTGTGTGTGTGTGTGTGTGTGTGTGTGTGTGTGTGTGTGTGCGTGCACGTCCCCCACACATGCTTATGTGTGTGTGTGCTCTCTGCTGTGGCAAGACACGTGAGAGAACATCTGTTCCCCACCACCTGTCCACCTGCCCTCTGACCTCCCTGTCCTGTAGTGTCCGTAATCATCATCATCATCATCATCATCATCTGGGGCTCAGTGGTGGTCGTCCACAGTGGCGACCAGCGGAGTGTGTGTGTGTGTGTGTGTGTGTGTGTGTGTGCGTGCACGTCCCCCACACATGCTTATGTGTGTGTGTGCTCTCTGCTGTGGCAAGACACGTGAGAGAACATCTGTTCCCCACCACCTGTCCACCTGCCCTCTGACCTCCCTGTCCTGTAGTGTCCGTAATCATCATCATCATCATCATCATCATCTGGGGCTCAGTGGTGGTCGTCCACAGTGGCGACCAGCGGAGCAGGCATGTTGTGGCCTGCTGCTGCAGCCAGGCTGTCGTTGGCCAGGGCCTGGTCCAGCAGGGCGTGCCGGGCCAGGGCGGGCAGGTACAGGAAGCTGTAGAGCAGAGCCAGCAGCAGCAGAGCCAGCAGCAGAGGGAGCCCCCAGTCCGACGTCATGATGGGCTCCTCACAGCGCGCCTGCAGGAAGGACTTGTTCTGCATGCCGGTGCTGGTGCTGGTGGTGGTGGTGGTGGTGGTGGGGGAGACAGGGGCACCACGATCGCACACACACACACACACACACACACACCCTGCCTACACCTTCCTACAGAGACCAGGGCTGCACACACACACACACACACACACACACACACACACACAGGAGAGAGGGAGAGAGAGAGAGCGAGAGAGAGAGATGGAGATGGGAAAGAGCGAGAGAGAGAGAAATCGAAATGGGGAAAGAGAGAGGATGAAGAGAAGTAAAAAAGAGAGATATACAAATAGAGTGAGTGACAAGGAGAGAGAGAGACAGAGATCATAAAAGGAGAAGAAATTTTGAAATGCTCAATTGAGAATTAAAAACATACATACAAACATACAGTACATAATCTACATGCAGTACAGTAAATGCACAGTAGAATGCTGGCTATCTTAAATTCCTGATTCTTTAATTATTTTCCCTTTAAAACTGTATTTGTTGCTTAAGTCGAATAACTGATAGCTAATGGATTTCCAGCGCACTGAATGTAATTACATTTTTCTAAATACAACCAACCCCAAAACAAAACACACAGGCCTGATTACCTGACTCTGTAACAGGTTGGAACCTGAAGGAAAGGTCAGCTTCTCTCCGGCCAGGGAAGTTCTCCCGGTTGTAGGAGGATTCTCAGTGCTGGATGGGATGGTTCAGCACTATCTTCTGCAACGTTCTAAAGAGCATGAGGAGTCCTTCACAGACGAGGCTTTCACTGCAGAAACAAGGCTTTGACTCGATTCACAAAAGGTACGACAATGAAATCCACCCCCATTCACAGAGGATCACCAACAGAGGTTTTCAGTTTGAAGAGCGCAGAGATGAAACTACACAAGTGTCCCCTTGCCTTAACGACTCAATAAATATTTCAAATAGGATTCCTCCTTCCTTCACAATAAAAAAAACATTAAATGTTTGACTGCATCACTCTTCTGTGTCACACGCTGCAAGGTCTGTCCTTCAAAGATGTAAAGTTCTCGACCCTATCTCTGATCTCCAAAACACATAGACATCTGACCAATCTGACATGTGTGTGTGTGTGTGTGTGTGTGTCTGCAATTGGGTCCCAGATTGGATTGTAAACCTATGATCTGTTATATAATGTTTGTTGAGTTTATCACCTTAGTGGGAAACACACAGGTGAGATTATTACCACTGAACATGTGGCTTGAGCTTCAATATGCCACCAAGGGGATTACTGTATAATACTGTACTATATACGATACTGTACTAATACTGTAATACAGTTTATATAATAATTATGCATGATTTGTTTTATTGTTAATATGATCATTCATTAATTATGTGTACTGTGTTGAGGTAATTACATTCACTTAATTTGTCTTAGATATATCTAAGTTAAGCAACAAAGACTTTATATTATATGACATTATATGTAATGTTGATATGATATTATATGATATTAAGATAAGATAAGATAAGATAGAACTTTATTAATCCCTTCCGGGAATCTTGTGCCAGGTTGCATAGCAATAGAATAAAACAATAAAGAAAGAAACAGTAGAATAATACAAATAAAATAAAATAACATAAAGTAACAGATTTACAAATATTAATATAGAATATTGTATTATATTGTATATTATATTATATTATATTATATTATATAATATAATATTATATTATATTATATTATATTATATTAAATCGGCCTCGAGAGCAGGGGGCGCGTTTGTCGTACATTCACCGGAAGTTTCGTGTTTTGCGACTTCCGGGTAAACATGCGCGCATCAGCAGAAGAAGAAGCTGAACCATCACAGTTCATTCATAACTTCATGGATTCGGTCAATTCAGTGATTAAGGGTTAATTCAATGAATTCATAGTTGAGCAGCAATTTCGCTTGCTTATTCAGGTTGATATTTGTGTTGTTTTTGTGACTGTCGATATTTAACTGCTTCTCTTTAGTCATGTTTTAAGGCAGCCTAATCCTGTTTTGTTTACATGGTTTCATTACATTTGGTGCTAATACCTAATAATATCAACAGCTATTGCAATTTTTGAAGATACTGTTATTCCTCAATCGACCTGTAGTACATGTTGTTTTAAAACATTATTGTGGTAGTTGTTGAGGGGTTTGTGTATGGAAGGTTCTTTACCATAATGTTTACCTTTACAGATTTCAATTAACCTTATCCTTCACGTTTCAGAAGAATGTAAGAGTAAAAAATGCCATTTCATAATCAGCAGACCCATCACATGTTTAAAGGGCCCCTATTACAAGCCATTACAAGCCGTTTCAAACTTGTAATGTGAGTACAATTGTCATTGTGATAAAGTGACATCACAAGTTGGAGTTTCCACCCAGATGTATGATGACTAGATCAGGCTACCAGCCTACCTACCCAGTGGACTGTATCAACTGGTAGACTGATCTAGTCAGCATATTGTACATCTAGATGGGCACACTTGCTTCTACATTTCTACTACTGTATATAGTCATATTGTTGGTAGTTGTATTCTCATTTACATTGTTTGATCTATTTTCATTCTTCTTCAATATTACTATCCTTTGCACTGTGACACCTGAATGTCCCTTGTGGGTTTAATTAATGATGCACATCTCATCTTAGGTGGATGATGTCAACTCACTAGCACCAGCCCTCCTGCAGGGGTTGAATGAAGATGGCCGCCGTCAGGGAGCCTGCCAGCCTGGAGAACCTGCGTGTGCTGTACCACAGCGACGACTACATCGTGGTGGACAAGCACTGGGACCTGCGTATTGACAGCAAGATGTGGTATGAGAAGAACACGGTGCAGGCACAGCTGCGACACCGCTTCCCCCTGCTGGCCGACCCCGACACCTATTTCGGATTCAGGTGAGACGGGGTAGAGATGTTTAAAGGACTCCTGTTATTATACCGACAGGTGTAAGCATGATTAGCCATTCCAAGTGGTTTCAAAAACCTGGTTGAAATGGCCCCACTTGACATCACAACTGGGAGTGCCCACCCAGATGTATGGTGGATATATCAGCCTACCAGTTGCTATAGTCCACTGGGTAGGCTGGTAGGCTGATCTATCCAGCATACTTCTAGGTGGACACTCCCACTTGTGATGTCAAGAAGGCCATTCCAACCGGTTGTTGAAACCACATGGAATGGCTAATCACACTCACACCTGGGAACGTGAAGCCGTTTTGCAGATTTTCTTTATTCCATAAATAATTGTGTGTGCATGTGTGTGTGTGTCTCAGGTTCTGCCACCAGCTGGACTTCTCCACCAGCGGGGCGCTGTGTGTCGCACTGAACAAGGCAGCAGCCGGACGGGCCTACTGCTGCTTCAAGGACCGCACCGTCACCAAGGCCTACCTGGCACTGGTGGGGACCTCGCGCTAACACACACACACACACACACACACACACACACACACACACACACACACACACACACACACACACACAGATACTGCCAACATACACACACACACAGATACTGCAAACATACACACACACACAGATACTGCAAACATACACACACACCCTGTACAAGCAAAGGCATAAACTAGCAAATACTGTACACACAAAATGCACACACACAGAAGCATGCAACACAACTACAAATGAAATGGTGCACTTTATTTCCAGTAACATCTCATCTTGCAAGTGATTAATGAAGTGTGTGTGTGTGTGTGTGTGTGTGTGTGTGTGTGTGTGTGTGTGTGTGTGTGTGTGTGTGTGTGTGTGTGTGTGTGTGTGTGTGTGTGGTGTGTGTGTGTGTGTGTGGTGTGTGTGTGTGTCTCTCTCTCTCTCTCTCTTTCAGCTGCGTGGCTGGGTGGAGGAGGAGAACAGGACCATTGACTTCTCCATCGGCAAGACGTCCACCGAGGGCAAGACGCACATGATGTGCATCGAGGGAACAGAGGGTAAGGTGTGAACAACAACACCACCACCACAGGATCTGTGTCCGTGTGCACGACACGTGAATGCGTGTGTTGAAATAATCATGAACTGGCCTCATGAACAAGACCTGGGATTCCCACTGCTTCCCACCCCCTATGGACACTCTACTACATGTTATATTAACATTTAACCCTACTAACTCCAACCCCCCATGGACACTATTGTGTTGCATTAACACACATTAACATTAACGCTCATTTTAAAATTGCACATTTTTAATTGCTTATTTTGTATATTTTTGTATATAATTATTATATAATTATATATATATATAATTATTTATATTATATATAAATATTTTGTATTTTGTACATGATATATATTTTTCGAATTTCTATATTATTACTTTATTTAAAAGCACATTCCTTGGATACATAAGCGTCTGCAGAAGGATGAAATAGTAGGAGCCTGTGTGTCCCAGGTTGTGAGAACCCCAAGGCCTGCAGGACGGAGCTCAGTGTGCTGGAGTACGGAACCTACGACGGAGAACCGCCACCAAAGTGCTTCTGGAGCCTCTCACCGGTAACCACCTGACAGACAGACACGTCTAAATATCTGTTCACATACTATATGTGGCAGTGGTTGCTGCTAATGCTGGTGCTACATGCCAGCTACGTTGCTTTTGCTGGGCTCCTCCAATATCAGGACACAGGCAGTTGACTGCTAGCTTAGCGCTAGTGGAGCTCAACCATGGGGACAATGTTTCTGGTGATGCCTGACTGACTGGTGATGGGGTTTTACTATTTTAATGTTCTGGTAGCAAGTGACAAGTGTAGGTCCAGCCATCTGCTCATGACTGTCACCTATTACAATAGGTGTACTTCACCTATTACAATAGGTGAACTACAAGTCACACTTCTACTGCTACTGCTACCCTTCGGACTACTACAGAAAACATTCTCAGAGAGCTAAGATGTTGAAAGCTTTCAACTAAAACACCCTCTCCCCTCCTCTCCCTTTCAGGCCGGACCCACCAGCTGAGGGTCCACTGCAGCGCGGTGGGCTACCCCATCGTGGGGGACTTCACCTACAGCCTGGGCACGGACGACGCCCCCTACCGCATGATGCTGCACGCGCACCTCCTGCGCCTGCCCCTGGAGCCGCATGGCCTGCAGGTGACCGCGGCGGACCCCTTCCTGCCCACCGTTGACCCCAAGTGGCTCCCGCAGCGCACCCTCCGAACAGCGGAGGGCGCTGTGGCGGCCCTGCTGGACGGGGTGGTGGCGAAGGAGGAGCAGCAGCTGCAGGAGGAGAAGGAGGTGAAAAGGAGGGAAGATGAGAGAAGAAAGGCGAAGAAGAATAAGAAGAAGACAGAGAGTGAGGAACAGAAGAGGCTGTGTCAGGATTGGCTCAGTGAATGGGGACTGACTGACTGACATGTGTGTGTGTGTGTGTGTGTATGTATGTATGTATGTGTGTGTGTCTGTGTGAGCATGTGCAAGTGCACGTGTGTGCGTGTGCCAGCGTTGTAAAACAAAAAAGTGTATTTATTTATTAGCTGTTTTTGTTTGTTTTTTCTTATTGATGGAAACTGCATTGGCCATCTTACTTGGCATCTATGTCTGCAATGACATGCTATGACTTGCGTGTTATGGATGTTAAATACCTTCATGCATATGTAATTTATATTTTTTTATTTGAATGGGCACGGAAATGTTGATATGACATCTCTATTTTGGCAAAAGTGAACTATATAACAGAATGTAAATACGGGAAGTTATACTTTTCTTTGCTTGGTAATGAATTGGTTGATTATCTTATGGAGGACAATTGTTATAGTCATGTGAAGTCTTCCATTCTATGAGCTCCAGCTAACCAACAGTAAATTATTTGGCTGGATTTAAATGATTTGCATGAAGCAACATCTTAGATCTCAGCTCGTAAAATTTTAATCGGATTTGTTGCTTTTTACTACAATACAGAAATTCCAATTGCTATTGCTAATCAAAAAGATTTACCGACTGTGTTTTATGAACATCAATTGCGTCTGAAGAAATGTTCTTTGACTTGATCTCTTTACTCTTGTCTCAAAATAATGAAATTATGAAAGGGCAAATTAATAAATGAATTACAATATTAATATTAATTTGGAAGTCTTGTAATTGAATTGTCAATAGTATTAATAACCAGAACCATAGTGGCTTTTGAGTAAAGGTGGCTAGCCTGATCATTGGCAGAGTACACAGACATAAATATGCTCATAACTATATCCAGCAAATTCGATGTTGCAGCTAGAATTATGAAACGTATAGACTCGGAAGTGCTAATGATCAAGACAATACACATGGTTATTGAATGAGCAGCAATAACAATTATTGTTGTCCAATCACGTTGCGGGACTCGAACGAAACCCTTCCTGATTGGCTGTTACGCGGACCCGGAAGGAGAGCGTTCCAAAACACCACAGCCAAACTCAAACCTGTTTGGATCACATGTGCTGCCACAATCTGCGGATCAATTATATTTTCCCAAAAAAAAACATTTTTTTCAATCCCACAGATAGACGACAGAATGAGTTCCCGAGATTTCAGATTCTCCGAGGTTTTCTCGTATGAAAGTTTGGTGCATGCAGTATCAGGAGCAGTCGTGAGTAAAACTATCATGAGCTATGAGGACTCACGTGATCAGTTGTAAGATATGTGTTATTTCTCTAAGCCAGTCTTGTTGACGATGCTTTGTGTTCTGTCACTTGTACACGATGTTATTGCAGGGGAGTGTGACTGCAATGACCGTGTTCTTCCCGCTGGACACGGCGAGGTTACGGCTCCAAGGTGCCTCTCTTAATATTACTAATACGTGGGCTCATAGGAGAGTAGATTTCATTGTCATCTAATAACTAGCCAACTTCCCCCCCCCCCACCTGTTAGTGGACGAGAAGAGGAAAGCGAGGTCGACGCCTGCCATTCTTGCAGAAATTATAAAAGAAGAGGGTCTGTGAGTATAAAAGGATGACAGCAGTTTCTTTGAACAACACTACCCTAAATATGCTTTAGATAACTTGAATTGGAGGGATCTAATCAGGATATTTACAATGTTTACAATATCTACAGCAAAAAAACAGCAGGAATGAGAAATATAAAAAATAAAAGTATAAAAGGCAGTATAAAAATGTGCCCCCTCTCTCTCCTTGCTGTCCCCAGACTGGCACCATACAGAGGCTGGTTCCCTGTCATCTGCAGCCTGTGCTGCTCCAACTTTGTCTATTTCTACTGCTTCCACGGCCTGAAGGCCAGCTGGCTGAGGGGTCAGAAGTCGGCCCCTGGGACTGACCTGGTCATCGGCATCACTGCAGGTGATCAAAGTTATGAATTAGCTACACATCATCTACAGATGTAGTGCCACTGTATGGGATTTCCACTTCCAAATGGGCTAACATATACAGTATAAACCACTGTAGGTACCTTTTGGATAAAAGTATGTGTCCGCGTACGACAGTGAACTGCCTGAATAGTAAATAGTAGTGTAACTGTGTCCTATTCGATGTAATTCATAGAAGTAAGTAGTTCTGTCTATCAGCATTGCCATGCGGGCAGTTATTTACATATCTATCAGTATAATTTGCATTAGCCAGTAAGTCTTGTGGTTTGTGTTCGGTGGGTAAGTGTAATAATATACTTAATGTGTTTATCTCTCTCGCTCACAGGTATCATCAACGTTCTGGTCACCACCCCCCTGTGGGTGGTCAACACCAGGTTGAAGCTCCAGGGCGCCAACTTCCGCAACGAAGACATCCGGCCCACCAGCTACTCTGGTATTCTGGGTAAGTGAGTTTTTTAGTTTAGTTGACCAACAGTGTAGCCACTCCTTCACCTGCCTACGTGGTGACGTTATCGTGATATCTAATTCTAACCTAATAGTCATGATCTCCATATGCAAGCAGAAATCATCATATGCAAACAGTAATCATCCCTCCGGTGTTTCTCAAAACACTGGAGTTGTCATTTTGAAATATGACAACATGCTGATGAGCAAAAAATTGTTTTACTGTCCACAATCCACTAATACTAGGCCAGCCATCAGTCACATGTATGTATTTAATCAATACAAAAACTGTTTTGTAATTGATGTATTGGATTTCCTAAAAAATGTACTTGTAATTGCTGTGTATACACACATATTTTCATCCCCTTCATCCACCCAACCAAAACAAACATCCACCTCTCCAGACGCCTTTGTGCAGATTGCCGGCGTGGAGGGCTTTTTGGGGCGCACTATGTGAACGGCAGCGTTGCCCTCCCCTGCTGCCGTGCTTCAACCCCCGCCCATCCAGTTCATGGATCTACGATGGCCCTCAGCGGCAGCTGAGCCACGGTGGTCCACACTAGAGGTAATGGGTTGGGGGGATGGGGGGAAGAGAGATAGTGGTGGGGGGTGTAAGAGCCACTTGAGCCCATGTCTTTATTTGGTAAAATGCTTGGTAAATATTATTACACCTTAAGTGTAATAATATTTACCAAGCATTTTATTTACCAAGTTTATATAGTAGCTAACATATATTGTAAATAGTGAACTCTGCCAATGTTATGTTTCTATTCACCGTTATTCTGTTAGCATACAGCTTATTCTTGTTGTTTATGACAAGTGATAATGTCATGGCATGTGTACATAATGTATAAACATGACGTCAGCTGAAGTTCTCAGGGCTGTGCTGCTTGTCAAATCCCAATGGTCTCTCTCGGCCATCAACAATTGTGATGACTTTGTAAAAGTGTAGAAGAAGAATGAATGACAATTACTTATGTAACAAAGCCAGTTTGGTTCAGTTTAACATTTAAAATGGCGGCCGTATCTTTTGAGTAAACAGCTGCTATGTTGGGCCAGTCGCAAATCTTGCTCACATGGGGGGCGTGTGACCTTACTACAACAACGGCAACCAATCACAGGCAAGGAGGAGTTAACTGTAGTAAAGTGAGTTATGTTTTGGGTTGCTTTTTTCCCTTTTTGGTTCACAAGCTTACATCTGCCGAGGTCTTCCTGATCGGTGCCATCGCCAAAGCAGTGGCCACCACTGTCACATACCCACTACAGACCATCCCAGTCCATCCCCTCAGGGTAAGGTGTGAGTGTGCAATGTGTGTGTGTGTGTGTGTGTGTGTGTGTGTGTGTGTGTGTGTGTGTGTGTGTGTGTGTGTGTGTGTGTGTGTGTGTGTGTGTGTGTGTGTGTGTGTGTGTGTGTGTGTGTGTGTGTGTGTGTGTGTGTGTGTGTCTGCGCTGTATGAGCAAGATGAAAAATGTCAATGTGTCTCCAGAATGTAATGTTCATTGCGAATATATATAATTTCTGAATGCCATAATCAATATCTTTGACTTAATCCTTGTTTTGTCTCGTATCCATTGTGTGTGTTTTGCTGTAGTTCGGCCAACTGCAAGAGTCCACTGACAAGGCACAAATACTGAGCAGTTTGATGGTCATTAAGCGTCTGCTGGTCAACAGAGTAAGGTGAGGAGTCTCAACACTCTTCCCCTCACACCTTGTCTTTTGCGTGTGAACATGTGACACATTTGTTATTAAAGGGGACACATCATGCCACCAGAGTGTGATTAGCCATTGCAAGCCTTCACAATTGCCACAAGTGGGAATGTCCACCGAGATGTATGCTTACTAGATCAGTTTACAGTCCACTGTAATATATATTTTGCACTCTCTTCCTATTGCTTTTTGTAAAAATGTGTATATACTGTTGTACTGTGCTACTGTTGTGGACGCCTGGCAGACAGACAACTCATGTGATTTTCCATTCACTCTTTATCATGGTGGCGGTGGCAGGAATTATGGCGTGCTGGGTCTGTTCAAGGGCCTGGAGGCCAAGCTGCTGCAGACGGTGCTGACGGCCGCTCTCATGTTCCTGCTCTACGAGAAGATAGTCGGCAGCACCTTCAGGGTGATGGGGCTACACAGGGCCGTGCAGAACAGGCGGTAGCCATCTTGGATCGTCCTCCTGAAACATGCTTCTCCAGTGACCACCACAGAGCTCATGTTGTTGTTGTTGTTGTGATGTTTCTCAAAGGATAGCTGTTTGTTTTCATGGGAGTGCCCTGTGAGACATATACAGTCTATATGAATATATGTTATGTACAGTACTAGATACTGAAAGGATGGATGTTTTATAATTTCACAGCTAAATCTGTGTTTGTGGAATCTGTGTCCTGTCGCCTGAATGTGTCGGCCATGGATGTTTCGCTTATCGCCACGTGATGTTAACCACGGTATTTCACAGTCTCTCAATGTGAAATACTGGTGGGCATCTATAAAAACATATGTTGCTGTATACAGCAACAGCAAATATGCAACATGCATACTGTAAAGCAAGGGGCACATATGTATGTGTATATCATCACTGAAACAAATTTTTAAGGCCCATTTGTCATACCGGATGTCCTTGTTTTATATTGAAAGGTCTTGGTAAGGTCTGATCGAGACGGTGTTTTCTATTATTAAACTTTGCCTGGTTAGGAACTTGCAGTGCTGTTTATTCTAAGTAGTTGAAGCATTTAACTGAAAGGTTTGTACATTGATGGTAGGTTGTGCCGGAGAGGACATAATTAAGATGTTGTCTTTCCATTTGGAAAGACAACCCAAAAGGGCAATAGGCCAAATGTGATGGGACAGAAACTGCATTTCCATCAGTAGGCTTACTGAGTAACTTATCAGTAACTATTATGCCTTCAGTTTCTGTTCCATTTCATTTGAGGCTAAAAGGAAACTGATGATCTACCATAAAAGTAGGCTACCTGGGGTAACCTGAAGGGGTTATTACACTGCAACCCACTAAATAAATCAATGATTCGACACAAAATGTAACAACTACATTGTATTTTATTGATAATAAATATATTGATAATAATTTCATTGAAATAAATGCCACCGGTCTGTTACTCACAAATAATTAACAGACCGTAGAGAGACTGACGTAATTGTGCAATCCGAATGGAGTATTCAACAAAACAGTGTGATAAACTACACGAAACATTTAAATAGTTAATTTCCATGAGTATACGGTACTAACGATATCTAGTACTAACGATATCTAGTCAGGGACACACGTGGTCGAGTTAAGCCCTTCTGCACTGACGGGCGCATCCGTGATGGGCATAAGCAGATCTACCAGCCGACCCACTGCTGCTATCATGACACAGCGGTCTATCCCCATGACATACACGTCCGCGGTGCTCTACATTGGCGGTTCGTGAGGTGGCACAAACTCTGACTTTCACATTACGTAATGGTGCGTCGCAGTTGTACTCTGAAGTCGGAATTCCCGATTTCCTAGTCGGAAGTGGCAGAGGCAGCGCCCCCTGAAGTCGTAATTCCAACTCGGGAAGTTGGAAGAACCTCACCAACCTCGAATTAAATCTACTCGGGTGTGAGATAATTCCCAGCTCCGACTCCCGAGGTCAATTGAATGCAGCATAATACCGCGGCGCGATGTTACGTTCCATTTAACTCGGAAGTCGAAGCTGGGAATGACGCCACACCCAAGTTGACTCGGTTGTTGGTGACGTTTTTCCGACTTTCCGTGTTGGAATTCCGACGTCAGGGCCATTGGGCGTTCCCCATGAAGCGACCGACTTGGCGGCTCCGACTTCCGAGCACAGCTGGAACGCACCATCAGCACTACCGCGGTCCTCCTTCGGTACCTCTCTGATCAAAATACACCGACTCTCCTCGTGTGGCCTTTATACTCTGTCATGGATTCATCGCTCACCAAGGACACCGAGAGGACCTGCGTGCTCTGCTGCCAGGACGTGGACATATTCGCGTTGGGGAAATGCGACCACCCGGTGTGCTACCGCTGCTCCACCAAGATGCGGGTGTTGTGCGAGCAGAAGTACTGCGCCGTCTGCCGGGAGGAGCTCGACAAGGTTCGGCGGCCGTTGACACTTTACACCGCGGACGGCTGTTACCTAGTTAGGCCTCTCCGTCTTTTTTTGGGGGGGGGGGGGTTCTGGGGTTTGTTCATTGGCTTACACGTATTGTTTAAAACTAAAATAAACACTTTTGAGGGAGTGACGTGGCAATTCAGGACAATGTTGGCTGTTTTGTTTTGTTAACGGTTATTCAGACACTTCTTCAGTTATATCGCCCCTAGCCCACAAGGCTAATACATTATGCTAGCCACCGTGGACATGAATCACGGCGTCAAACGTGGGCAGCAGAGCAGAGCAGAGCTGAGCTGTGGTGCTTGGCGGTGTCATTGTATATCAATCATGTCGTTTTGGGGGAAGTGGGCGCTTAATGGACTTACGCTCATTTGGTCTCTTCATTTAGCGGCTGTCGGCATGAGTCGCCAGCCTAGCCAGTCTACTGACAGAACAGGACTTGGCTAAAATAGTGACGCGACTGGTCAGTGGCGGGTCTATCGCACCGCTTATCACGCTGGTAAACCAACGGTGTGGTCGACAATTGAACCGGCGCGGTCAGCATGCTGTTGTTATACGCTAATACACGTCCAGTAACGCCAGACGTGCTGTTCTAATAACGCCGGATTACGTGTTTCAATAACCTTCCCGGCTGTCACACACCATACACACGTGTGCAAAAGCGGCTGTCGGTTTCTCCGGGAGCCCTCTATTTACGACCACTACTCCTATAGTCATTCAGTACTGACACTTCAATTCTGACACTGGGTCAAAGCCATAGAAATCGTTCGGAATACATTTGAGATTAACCATCCATTTAGTTCTGTGAACGGTCCGCCGTAATGACTGACAGTTCTTTGTGTGCTGTCCTCAGGTGGTGTTTGTGAAAAGGCTGGCGGCTTTCTCCACCCTTCCCTACGAACAGTTCCACTGTGAGCAGCGCCACGACATCTACTTCAGCGATGCCAACATCCACAGCCAGTTCAGGTGCGGTTTATATCTCTGCTCAAAGTCCGTCCGTCCCCACCCACCCCGCCCCGCCCCGCCCCATTTTCTCACCGATGTCAGCCACTTTCGATGCCAATGGTCAGGTTAATGTGCTTCATTTGTCCCCCATGAACTAAGATTTCAATCACAATCCCATGGAAGGTGGTATATATCAAGTTTCAAGTTTCAAGTATTTTATTGTCACTTCACAATTTACACGTGAGTATAAACAGTGAGTGAAAAACTTTTTGTGCAAAACGCCCGACAGCCGACAGTAATTATAAAGGAATACAAAATAGAGTAAAACTACAAAATAGAAATAGAACTGTACAAAATAGAAATAGAACTATAAATAGAATTCTATGTAAAATTATTATTCAGGTGGCAGTGACTGAGGAGGTTGCTGGTTTCGACCCCCCATCTCTGTGTCTAGGTGTCCCTGAGCAAGACGCCTAACCCCGACTGCTCCCGACAAGCTAGCTGTTGCCGAGCATGGTTGACACCACCGTGGGTGTATGAATGGGTGAATGTGTGAACGCAATATTGTCAAGCACTTTGGATGCGATGCAAATGTCCTGAGAGTGTTGGTGTTTCAGCCCAGTGTCCAATGTTTAGAGTTGACCCTTAACCCCTGGCAGCTCTCTGCTTTGCTGTCAAACTCCATGTGCCTTGGGTTATTTGTGTGTGTGTGTGTGTGTGTGTGTGTGTGTGTGTGTGTGTGTGTGTGTGTGTGTGTGTGTGTGTGTGTGTGTGTGTGTGTGTGTGTGTGTGTGTGTGTGTGTGTGTGTGTGTGTGTGTGTGTGTGTGTGTGTGTGTGTGTGTGTGTGTGTGTGTGTGACCCCAGGAGGCTTCTGCTGCCAGAATGCCCCTACTGCCCGGAGCCCAAGGTCTTCCCCCGCTTTGAGGAGCTGGAGCAGCATATCAGGAAGCAGCACGAGCTCTTCTGCTGCAAGCTCTGCACCAAACACCTCAAGGTGATTCTTACCCACAATGCCTTGCCTCTCTCTGTCTTTCTCTCTGTCTCTCTCGCTCTCTCACGGCACTTGAGATGCGTATGTGCAGTATAGTGTATTGCATTACACATACGGTCAATAATGTTTACCTTCATTCATAATTGATCATATTCATAATTGATCATATTGTGTATGTAGATATCCGTAGCCTTTTCATCTTCTTTGACGCTATTTGTATATTCATGTTTGCAGTTTAGTTGTAATTACTGCCCTGTGCTTTTGCTGGGACACCCAAAATGTACATTTGGGTCTAGTAAAGTAGCCTACATGCTGTCTTGCTTAGTCTTGGTCACAGCTTAGTGTCTCTGCCTGTTTAGAAGCAACTCATTGGCTGCTGGTGTCCAATGGCTGAAAAGAAAGACACATTTGCATAGAAACTTAATTTAACTATTTATTGTCCACCTGTGATAACCCCATGGATTGTGAAAATGTTACAGCAGTCAAACAAAACTAAAGTGACATAGCAGCCATGCGCTATATACACATCTACTATGCCTTCACTTTGTTGAAACTGATGATCTACCATAGAAGTAGGCTACCTGGGGTTATTACACTGCAACCCATTAAAGAAGTCAATAATTCAACACAAAATGTCACAGCTGCATTGTATTTTATTGATTTACAATACATGCCACTGGTTTGTTATTTAGAAATAATTAACAGACAGTAATTGTGCAATCCGAATGGAGTATTCAACAAAGCAGTGTAATAAACTACTTCACGGTATATTTAAATATTTTTTTACCATTAGCATACGGGCAACTCATTACAGTACTGCGATATCTCAACAGGGACACACACGTGGTCGAGTTAAGCCCTTCTGCACAGACGGGCGCATCCGCGATAGGCATAAGCAGATCTTGAATTGGAGGGATCAGAACCAGACATCTAGAATATTTAAAAATATCAGCAGGGATAAGAAATATGAAAAATATTAAGTATATAGAATGAAAAGTGTACAGACCATGTACAGTTGTGGTCTAAAGTTTACATACACTTGTAAAGAACATGTATGTCATGGCAGTCCAGAGTTTCAAATAATTTCTACAACTCTTATTTTTCTGTGATAGAGTGATTGGAGCACATACTTCTTTGTCACAAAAAAACATTCATGAAGTTTGGTACTTTTATGAATTTATTATGAGTCTACTGAAAATGTGACCAAATCTGCTGGGTCAAAAATATCCATACAGCAATGCTAATATTTGGTTACATGTCCCTTGGCTATTTTCACCTCAATTAGGTGCTTTTGGTAGCCATCCACAAGCTTCTGGTTGAATCTTTGACCACTCCTCTTGACAGAATCGGTGCAGTTCAGCTAAATTTGTTGGCTTTCTGACATGAACTTGTTTCTTCAGCACTGTCCACATGTTCTCGATGCGGTTTAGTCAGGACTTTGGGAAGGCCATTCTAAAACCTTAATTCTAGCCTGATTTAGCCATTCCTTTACCACTTTTGTGGACTTTATACTTCCGAACAATTGACCACAACTGTATGTCTGCATGTATGTATGTCATATGTCATAAGCATGTGTAAGATGCAAGTAAAACAATACAAATGTAATCAAAACAACCACGGTCGTCCGTCACACACCCATGATGACCCCTGACCCCCGCCCCTCAGATCTTCTCCCACGAGAGGAAGTGGTACAACCGCCGGGAGCTGGCACGGCACCGGACCCACGGGGACCCGGACGACACCAGCCACCGGGGGCACCCGCTGTGCAAGTTCTGCGACGACCGTTACCTCGACAACGACGAGCTACTCAAGCACCTGCGGCGCGACCACTACTTCTGCCACTTCTGTGACGCTGACGGCGCCCAGGAGTACTACTGGTGTGTGTGTGTGTGTGTGTGTGTGTGTGTGCGTGTGCGTGTTTTTCTTTTTTATTTGGCATTGTGTATAAGGTTTATTGCGATTCAGTGGCATGCACTTTGCTGGGCCGTCACCAATTTGTTAGAAATATATGTATTTAAATGTTCACCTAAAGAACGTAAAAAAAAAGTGTAATTTTTCTTCAAAGTCACAAATCATATCCCACAACTCACTGCTGAACATGTGAGCATTGTGCCTCCCCCTCCCCTTCCCCCAACCCACCCCCTCAGTGACTACCAGTACCTTAGCGAGCACTTCCGCGAGAGCCACTACCTGTGCGAGGAGGGCCGCTGCGCCACGGAGCAGTTCACGCACGCCTTCCGCTCGGAGATCGACTACAAGGCGCACAAGGCCTCGGCGCACAGCAAGAACCGTGCCGAGGCCCGGCAGAACCGGCAGATCGACCTGCAGTTCAACTACGCCCCGCGGTTGCAGCGGCGGAACGACGGTGAGCGGCCAGCAGGGGGCGTGGTGGAGTTTGCTTGTTGTTGTTGCTTTGGGTGGTGGCTGATGTAGTTAATCTATCAAGGTGGAGAATGATTGGGGTGTGGGAGTGTGTGTGTGAGACTGGGTGGCTGGGGCTGCAGCCTCACCTGGCCCGGTTAGAGTCTGGGGGGGGCGGCAGCCTCACCTGGCCCGGTTAGAGTCTGGGGTGGGGGGGGGCTGCAGCCTCACCTGGTCCAGTTAGAGTCTGATGGGGGTGGGGCTGCAATTAAGCCAGCCACCAAACACACACACACATTCCCACAGGGGGTTATTTATCTGGAGGTTGATTTGCATTAAGATGCAGGTTGACGAAAAGGAAAGAAGTTCTGTATGTGCGTGTCGGACAGACTTAACCCGTGACTCGGAAAAGTTAATGTGCACACATGCATGATTAATCAAATTAATCGAAGATCACTCTCCCTGGAATATATTGACATTCTGATTACCTCACTCACTTCACTCCCAAGTGCATTGGACGGAGGGTCGTTGTCAGTCCATATTGTGGGGTGATGTGTGTTTGTGCATTGTATGTGCTGCATTTATCTCCATGTGGTTAGATTGCTGTGTTTACTCTCTTTGTGTGTGTGTGTGTGCGCATGTGTGGGGTGTTAGGTATGGTTACAGGGGAGGATTATGAAGAGACACGTCAAGGTCGTGGAGGGGGGCGAGGAGGGCGGTCCTACGGCGGGCAGCAGAAGAGTTGGAGATACAACCGGTATGTGTGTGTGTGTGTGTGCGTGCATGTGTCACCTTGACAGCGCGCTGTGTTATGCTTTGCATAACACCGACGACAGTAAGATTCCTCGACGATTAGCATTAGTTGACTGTCAATTAACTTGTGTATATATATTGTACATTTGGAGTCAACAAACACACACATTAATACTTGACTATCAAGGATAACACCAAAAAAAGTTTTTTTAAATGTTATATCTTTTTAATAAAATTTGTTTTTGAATTTATTAATGTATTTTTTATTCAAATTTTGTATCTTTATCTTATGTTAAATCTCAAATCTTATTTCAATTGTGGTTCTTTGGGGGTGGTGGGGGGGTTTCTGGGCTGTGTTTGTTTATTGATTTTGTCTGTGCACACACACACGCACGCAGGGACGAGGAAGAGCGGGATGTGGCGGCGGCCATGCGGGCGTCCATGATGGCGTCACGGCGGCCAGAGGAGAGGGGCCAAGACCACCGCGGCGCCCCCCTCCTGCCCGCCCCGGAGAGACACCGCCACGAGGAATGGCCGGAATGGGCGGACAGGACAGAGAGGGTGGAGAGGACAACCGCCGTGAGGCCCGAGAGGAACGAGCGCGGCACCGGGGACTGTATGGACCGGATGGACCGGATGGACCGCACGGAGCGCAAGGAGAGGGTGGACCGGACCGAGCGGGTGGAGAGGAAGGAGAGGGCAGAGGCCGACGAGCTGAGACACAGAGCCGGACCGATCAAAAACACCCCGGAACCTCCTCCAGGTTAGATCACCAGGGTGTTCCTTCCCACTGGTCTCTCAAATGACTTGGAAGTTTGTGAAGAATAAGAAGAAGAAAAAAAAATCAAGGCCTGAAAATTGCCAATGGTCTTTGAAAGTGCTTGAATATAGATATATTTGTGTGAGAAATTTCCTTTATTTTAAGTTGATTCTTCTTCTTCTTCTTCTTACATTACTCAACATTAGTAAATAGGTTGCACGACACTGAGACATAGTCAAGCCTCTCTCTTGGTCTGTGCGCTTCTGGAAAGCCCGCAAGTTCTCATGATAAAAGTAGCCTTGAGCCGTGTCTCAGACTGTGCTGTGTTGTTGTTGGGTCCTTGATGGGGGTTGGACCTGGAAAGTCCTTGACCTTGTGGGTTGCTGTTGCTTCTCCCTCTCTGCCTCAGTGAGAACCATGAAGAGTAAAAATCCCTTCGAGGAGGAGGACGACTTCCCCGTGTTGGGAGTGCCCATGCCCACAGTCATGCCAAGGTTACACACACACACACACACACACACACAACACACACACCACACACAGTACGAGTAGAACATCACAAATTAGCAAAAATATACGATTTTACACCAGATTTCGCTAAAATTTAAAATCTATGACTATTTTGAAGACAAACAAAATTTTGTTGAGTTCACTGCCCCTTTAAGCAATCGTTCTGTTTCAGTTCTTGACATTTTAATAGATTGTTTAAATATGTGCCATTTGGTGGATGCTTTCATCCGAAGGGCCTGCTAATAACAACGTAATAACGAACATCTTTTTAGAATGCCCCCACTGGGATTCAAACCCCCTAACCCTGGCAGTGTTACTGCCGTGCACTGCCAATTGAGCTGCCAGCTGACGGTGAACATTATGTGGTCACCCTCCCCTAGCTCCAAGCCAGTCACGGTGGTGCCCCCCCGTGGACCCCTGAAGCAGGACGATTTCCCCAGCCTCTCGGCTGCCGGCCCTCGCAGGGCCCTGAAGGCGGACGACTTCCCCAACCTCTCTACCGGCGGCCCTCGTGGGGCCCTGAAGGCGGACGACTTCCCCAGCCTCTCGGCCGCTGCCTCCACGGTGACGACCCCCATGACCCCGGCCTACACGGCCCCGCCCCGTAACTCCTCCTCCTTCCAGGCGGAGGATTTCCCTGCGCTGGTGTCGAGGTTCTCCACCCAGAAGCCCAACGCTGGCTCCTCCACCTCCGCCTGGGCGTCCCACGCCAAGCCCGCGCCGACCTCTCGGGCCAATCATCACGGCCCCCCGCCTCCCTCTGCCTTCCCCGCGCCCGGCCCTCCTGCCTTCCCCACGCCCGGCCCCCAGCCCCTCCCCTCTTCTTCCTCCACTTCCGCCTCCTCCTCGTCCGTGGTGACGACCTCGCGGAGGAAAAAGCGAGGCGGGGAGGCACAGCCCGCCCCCGCCCTGCCCCTGCGTTCCTCGTCCGACGAGGAGGAGGGCGGGCTGACGCAGCGGGAGTTCCGTGCCGTGCCCACCATGCTGGACATCTCCTCGCTGCTCACTGTCAAGAGCGGGAATGGCGGAAACGGCGAGAGTGGCGGTAGCAGGAAACCTCAGGCGCCGCCGCCGGCCCCCCCCGGCACCACAGCCTCCAAAGCCGGCAAGAAGAAGAAAATGCAGCAACAACAACAACAACAACAACAAACAACCACAACCACAACCACAACAACAACCACCGCAGCCGCAGAAGAACACTCGGCCTCCCGCCACGCCGTCCAAGATGGCCGCCCCGGCCAAGACCAAGGCGATGGCGGCGGCGCAGAAGGAGAATGTCCCCGAGCAGAGCAAGAACAACAAACCCTCGCCCGCCACCACGGCAACCGTCACCGCAACGCGGGCGAGTACCCCGAGCGAACTGACCAATGGGTTTGCGGAGGTGGCGCTGGTGCCGGCGGCCAAGAAGGCCAGCAGCGCCGCCGGCCTCGCCCACGCCCCCGCTGTGACCCCGCACCCCTTCCCAGAGCCGCCACCCACAGAGGAGGAGGACTTCCCTGCCCTCGTCACCAAGAAGCCCCCGCCAGGTCAGTGACATGGCTACCAAGTGATACAATTATAATATACCCATATGTTAAATGAATGCAAAAGCAATTGCAGCTGTATTTTTTGATGACACAATTATTGATGATTATTGAATTGGGAATCCAAGCCGTTTAGTTAGCTGGCTGGTTTGTTGACATCTTCTGCTCTGCTCTACACATCCAGGCTTCAAGAGCACCTTCCCACTGAAGGCCACGGCTCCGCCCCCCGGGGCCCCCTCCTCCTCCTCCTCCACCCCTCCCCCTCCCCCCCCGGGCCTGGCCAGCGCCCCCAGCAAGGCCCCACCCCCGGGCTTCACCGGCATCCCCCTCAACAGCAACGTGGTGGAGCCCGCCCCGCCGCCACTCAACCGGTAAGACCCCGCCCCCGCCGCACCCCCCCTTAGAAAGGTCTCTAACATGACATTCCTGAAGAAATGCTTGTGTTTGAACATTATTTACACACACTACTTACAAACAAAATGTCTCCAAGGCAGAACTTGTGTCAGAAATACGTTCAGCAGCAACATGAATGAACTGAAAAATATGCTTGACTGAATTCCTCCTGACCAATAGATGGCAGCACACAATATGAACCAGTACAGATGAATGAAATGTTTTTAACCATTTTTAACTTAAGTTCACTTTTTAACTTATTCACTTAATACTTATTTTAATTACTAAAATGAACTGTAAAGGCAGCACACAGATATATCAAACACGTATGTGTGTGTGTGTGGTGTGTGTGTGCGTGCGCGTTCCCCAGGCCGGCCCAGCTGCCCGACGTCTACATGGTGCCGGAGAACTTCCAGCAGCGGAACCTGGAGCTGATCCAGTCCATCAGGAACTACCTCCACAACGACGAGTCCCACTTCAACCAGTTCAAGAACTACTCGGGCCAGTTCCGGCAGGTACGGGTTTTATTTACAATTAAAATATCTTGGCTATATTTTTCTTTTAGGCTTTCACTGTACATCTATTATTCTATTGTTTTCATTCTTATGTTGTTGGTATTTTTGAGCAACCTCTGGCAAAATAATTTCCTTCGGATGAATAAAGTTCTATCTTATCTTATCTTGGTAGCTATATGGGAATTAGTCGAACATGGAGAATAGCACAAATGTGTATTGATGAAGAGTTGCATCAGAGATGGACTGTACACCTCAACAAAATGTGTTATAAATTCAACACTAAAGAGTAACAAAAGTGAGTTTGACAGGGGGAAAAGTAGGTATTTTCAAATCAAATACCTTTTTTTGGATTGGAAAATCAAAGGATTCGGAGGAAACTGCAGTAAATCCACCTGGTCGGGGCCGCCATCTTAACCATGTTCCCTCCCCCCCTCCTCCTCCTCCTCCCCTGCAGGGCGTGATGTCGGCAGCCCAGTACTACCGCAGCTGCAAGGAGCTGCTGGGGGAGAACTTCCAGCGCATCTTCAATGAGCTGCTGGTGCTGCTGCCCGACACGTCCAGACAGCAGGAGCTGCTGGCCGCACACGGGGACTCCCGGGCCCTGGACAAGCAGTCTGGAGGAGGAGGAGGAGGAGCAAAGAAGAGCAAGAGCAAGCGCAACGTCTGGCAGACACCGACGCCAGACACCGACGCCAGCTCGGCCATACTGGCCGAGCTCGACTGCCGGATGTGCCCCACCTGCAGACAGGTGCTGGCACCCAAGGACTTCAACTCCCACAAGACCTTGCACCTGGGCGACAGCGAGGACTTCCCCTCGCTGCAGTCAATCAGGCGCATCATCAGGTAGCACCCCACCCCCTCCATGGTCTTCCATGGCAACCACCGTCACCCTCCCCTCCTTTCCTGTTGCTGCTGACCCCACGTCCCCCACACCCCCTCCACCCCTCCAACAGCAGGCTTGCGGAGCGTGGAGAGAGACCTTGTGTCTTGGGCCAGGATGGATCTGTTTCTCTCTGTGCCCAGACGGACGGACGGACCGACGGAAGGGTTGCCAGACCTCTGACACGGAACAACCCCCCCTTTTACGTTTCATACTTTTAACGGACACATCTTCTTAGGTGGCAACGTTTGCTCAGCACTCACAGACGCAACAACATGCCCAAACAGTGTCAGGCCTACTTGAAGATTAAACTAGAATGCTCCTACAATATCATTTCCCCAATGGTTTAACCCGCACACCTTTCACTTTCTCACCACACTCCTGTTTCCTACAACTTTAAGAAGAAGCAAAGTAAACAAATATAACGGCAGTTGCAAAAAACAGGAGCAGCGGTTGGAAGTAACGAAGAAGGTGTGACTTTGTGTTGTTGAGTTTAAGGGGCTTGTCCAAGAGAAGTAGTCTATTCCTTGGTTATATTCCCCCAGCTTAGGGCATTGGGACCCCAATGTTTGAGGCTAGCATAACTAGCATAACCCTTATGCCCTCGCACACCCCCCCCAAACCTTACCTCCTTCCACATATTCCATTCAGATGTTTAATTGGTTAATTGATACAAGATATTTAATTTGTTAATTGACATAAGATATTTAATAGGTTAATTGAGTCATCATTTGCACGCTTTTTAAGGGTTGTTTTTGTTCGCCTGAGCCTGCGGTTTGCTGCTTTCATTTTTCCTCAGGCTGTCGATTTAGAAACCCCAGGGGGGAAGGGAGGGGTGATCAAAATATGTTCTCCCCTAAACCGATTAAAAGCGTTTAGCCAGCTCTCCTCTGCATGTTTCCTCCTGTCTGTTGTATCCTCACCGTGCTCTCCTCAGGTGTCCGTCACGTAAACCACTGCACACACATTCTGTCTGTACAGGAAGCTATGAAACAAGACTTATATACAGTATATGCAAAAGAAATCAACCTCACTCACCCATCTGGCATTGTAGGCAATTTTTCTACGACCAACTAATGGGACGGCTTCTCCGATTGTTTAAGTCACTTCCCGAGCATCGTAAGTTGGGATCTAGAGCTCTTTTGTTTTTCTATGAACAATAAATTTAAAGTCCCTGAGATTTCGCTTTCAACACGTTGTCTTACGGTGATTTTGTCGTCTTATTATTACAATAACATGGTATTTCACTTTGAAATAGTCATGTGAAAACCTGTGAATTTCTGATAATTCTCAAGTGTTCACTTTTTTTTTAGAAGGAATACCTTGGTCATTATTATCATTATTTTTATTATAATTTTATTGATGTGTGAGGGGTGTTTGGCATTTTTGTAGATTTTCCACACACATTTTCATAATTTTTCAAAGTAAAACCTTCAGTTTCAACATCAACAAACACAGCGTAGACTGAGACCGGCGGTTCAAAAGGTCTGCTTTTCTTTTTGTTTATGTATTTATTTATTTATCTTGACGTTAATTGAGGTGGGTTAGGGTTAGCCCAAATAGTCGAGTCCAAAGACATTCAGGTAACGGATGGCTACACTTGTAGCCAGCTTCTATACATTGACTTCTAACAGCTTCTATACATTGAGGTCAAACACCTTTTGCTCTTTTTTAGTTTTTAATGACCAAAATCAACATTTTAATTGTTTAGTGTGCCACAGTTCCACACTGGTTAGGTGTGCGATTTCCACCACCAACCTACATCTGTGGACCCTATAAGTACACCAGAAACCTTTTACAATCTTATCTGAACCACACCTGCAGCGCACACACACACAAACACACGATCCATTAAGTTCAATAACATACTAATTTGAATTGTTTTTTATTTGTTTGTTTTTTTTTACAATCAAACCAATACCACAGTACTGTACATGGGCCTAGGACCAGAGCACAAAACACAGAGAATGCTTTCTATTACTCATATTATTGTTCATTTTATCATTATTATTATTATTATTATTGTTAATATTATTTTTCTTGAATCTAACACACAGACTAAAGAAGAGCGCGAACCACAGAGCACAGTAATCACGACCTGAAACAACGGGTTCAAACCAGCACACCTCGCCCCCCCTACCCCCTGAGTGCCCTCTAAACAGAAGCCGGGTGCAGGGTACCACCCCCTCCCCGACCTCTGGTACTGTACCCTAGATCTGGATGACACCGCCTCCACCTCAAACCTCTGATCCTCACAAACCGGTGTCACCCCCCGCCCCCTTATGTCAGCCCTGACATTTTGGTTACATTTGTCTAAGCGATCAATAGAGAATGTTGATGTTACGTTGCCGTGGTAACCATGTTGATTGTTTGGGCAGGGAGGGGGCGGCTATCAAGATGGGGTAACTTCCCCTCGACATATCCTCACATTCTCCATAGGATCTGGATTTGGTCGACTACGCCTCAATGATGGTGGTGGTGGTGGTGGTCTTGGTGGTGGTGGTTTCAAGTGTGTCTACTGGTTGAGTGATGAAATGCTGTCGTAGTCACAGCCTCGAGCCAGTGGTATAGCGATGTCACCTTCACACTCTTAAACCCTCGGCCAATAGTTTTGCATTACAGTGATGTCATCGAGCACACACACACAAAGTGTGTGTGGGCGTACTTGTCATCTCTAGTCAAATAATTAGAACCATTGAGGGCAGAATTTCTCTCAACGTAGATGGGTTAGGCATAAAAAATAAAAATGCATTAAATTGAGATATTAAGGTAAGGGCAATTGTAATCATCATTTTCAAATTGTATAATTGCCTATATAGTTGTACACAAATTATAGCTACATTAAAAACAATGGTACAAAAAATGATGCAACGTAATGAAAAGTAACAATTTGGAGTAAACTAAAGAGTGATATATTATTATTCAACATGTAAGGAGTGCAATACGATAATTACATGCATTAGCATCTTCAGCATTAGGACGTCAACATCGGCGTGCAGCCCTGCCTGCAGTACACTTTCTCACCCACAGGGGCCACTGTTTACAAGGGAATCTGATCGAAGAGTAGGCATAGCATTCAGTCTCAATTCATAATACTAGATTTTCTGTGAAGAAAAAGAAAAATCTCTCCGCCTATATGTTCAAGTCAGTCTTGAGTTCTCCTAAAAGGTCACACTGGTTAATTTCTTTCTAGTCAACGTACTTTATCTTCAATTTAAAAACAAAAAACTGTGGCTAGATACGGGATACGTGTTTAGGGAAACCTGTTCCAGAAAATAACCCAAGACACTTCTTATTATACTTACATCTTTCTTGAAATAAAATCATTTTAAAAGCACATTGAAACTGTCACAAACATGCTGACTTCTATACCTTCATAAGTCACATACATGAGAGGAACACACATACACACTCAGTCATACACATACACACACGCGTAACAAAACAAATCCACCGACGTGAAACCACAACACAAAGACATCGCTATACACTGACATAGTCGTCATGGTTACTATCTACATCGGTGGGGCCGCAAGCCCTGCTGTAACCCGGTCACCACGGCGACCTCTGCTGACTTAGCCTCGATTCCCGGCCTCTCTTGTTATGACACCTTCGTTTGTACAGTACAAGAGAGAGCCTGGAGGAAGACCCTAACAGTTTGGGCGGGCCAATCACAAGTCAGGGCCAGGGTGGCGCTCTATCTGTGATTGGGCGGATTGGTCAAAAGGGGGTGGAACGGGCAGCTCCGTGGACCAATCACCAATGGTTGGCATCCTCGAATAAGCATTTGAGGAGCATAATCTTTGACATTGCTGTTTCTCGAACAGTGAAATAATGCCATATGCTGATTTTTAGAGAGTAATGCCCCCCCCCCCCCCCCCCCCCCCTCCCCAATACTGAAAAAAGCCTCTGTCTGTTGTTTCTGGTGAGCGCATAAGTGTTGTACGACACGATTCGTCCACTAGGGTGCACTAAAGCGCAGCACCCAGGAGTCACGGGGCAGTTTGGCAGCTTCTGCAACGTAAACATAAATACATAATCTCATCCACATAATAACCCCACCCAAGTCCTTTCCCCCACCTATTCCCATCCCTCGCTCAAGACTACCGCAATATCCAGGACCGTCCACTATCCATTGTCTCAAATATCAAGCTACCTATATATACCTATATATCTATTAAACGTCAGAGTTTAAATGCATTGCGTATTTCATAGGGGTTAGAGTCGTGTTGTGACTTCTTGATTTGTTACCGAGGGTTACTGGGATATGTCTCTTGGATTCATAATGTTAACTTCTTCTAATACTTTAACTGCACTGTGAAAGCCTTACTTTTGGTATTATTTATTCAATTAATATATCCCTCTATAGGTGATCCACTCACACACAGACACACAGACACACACACACAGTCTTGAGTGTGATTGGTCAGTGATAGATCATGCCGCCACACACACACACACACACACACACCCCAAATGCAATGATTGTTATTTGAGACAGTGTGGTCTATGATCTCGGCTACATAATGATGACCTACATACGCGTCTACAGCATGTGAGATATTGCACTTGACATGGTCACAAGACAGTCGGAGATGTCGTCTTTCAGTTCTACAGCGTGGTGAAATCTACCACCTGAAAGTCAGACTACTTGGAGAATACGGCACAGCATGGCGATGACTTTGTGTCCCTAAGTTCAGGAACGTGTCGATTTTCAGTCGATTTCCAGTCGATTTCAAGTCGATTTCATTCGTTAAACCCAACCGACACGTTGGCCACTAGAGGGGCACTGTCACGCTGCCCCGACGACGACGACGACAATAACAACAGCCCCAGATCAACAGATGAACAACCTGGATATAGCAACGACACCACACAGAGACACACACCTCTCCCCACACCCTCCCCTCCCTCCCTCCCTCGAGCAGTGTCTTCCAACCTTTTTGGGGCATGTTGACCTTGTTGTTGTTAGGTCTTGCAAAAATGCTTGCAACCACAACATGCACCTGCTTCCCCAACCCACACACCATTCTCTTACTTTATTTGTAAAGTTTTTTGTTTTTTTTTACAAAAATGCACCATTAAATATCTATAATATTTTATGAGTCAGCAATTCCCGACCCCCCCCCCCCCCCCCGCATCTGCATATCAGCAAGTTGACCCCCGCCCCCAGGTTGGGATACACTGCCCTCCTCCTCCTCCTCCTCCTCCTCCTCCTTCCTCTTCCCCCATTACCCAGCGTCTCCTCCTCCTCCTCCTCCTCCTCCTCCTCTTCCCCCATCACCCAGCGTCTCCTCCTCCTCCTCTTCCCCCATCACCCAGTGTCTCCTCCTCCTCCTCCTCCTCCTTCCCCGCTCCTAGTAGATGGGGACCTGGTATGTCGGCGCTGCGTTGTTCTCGGTGAACGGTGGGCTCTGGTAGGTGTCCGCCGCCCCCTCCCCCCCTCCGATGCCGCCCCCGCTGGTGGTAGCGGTGGAGCCCCCTGGTGAGTTGGAGGGGTAAGGCTGGGCGGGGGCGGAGCCGTCCATGTGCTCGCTGGTGAACAGGGTCATGTCGGTGCCCAGCAGGTACTTCTGGACCGCCCGCACCGTCAGGCCCGTCTGGGAGAGCGAGAGAGGGAGAGGAGAGGGGGAGGTAGAGAAGAGGGATCGGGAAAGGAGAGAGTGGGAAGATCAAGATTAAGAGTGAGAGAGGGAGGGGGGGGGGGGGTGAGGGAGAGAGTGGAGAAATGCGACAAAAAGTATAGGAAGTTTTTGTATATATTGTTGGACAAATATCTGTAAGAGTTTAGCAAAATTGAGAGAAGATGACAGTTAACTGCGTGTGTGTGTGCCATGTGTATTTCGTTCACCTCAAGAGGTAAGAGCGTGTGTCTGGCAACCTGAAGGTTGCTGGTTCGATCCCCAGCTATAGCTAAGTGTCGAGGTGTCCCTGAGCCAAGACACCTAACCTTATATACTTACTTATGTCACTATATTACTTATATCACTATATTTAAGTTTTATTTATTGGATATAAAGTGTCACATTTTGTCATGACACTCGCCCTTACTGTTACTTAAGTGGATAAAGTGCTATATGAATGCAAGCCACTGTGTGTGTGTGTATGTATGTCTCCCCGTCCTCACCCAGGTGAGGATGGAGAAGAAAGAGAAGGTGATGGCGGCCCGGGCTGCGTCCGCCCCCTGGTTGAGTGGCAGCTCGTCGGGGGTGGTCCGGGACCACTGATTAGCCAAGAAGCAGAAGCTCACAAAGTACAGGAAGGTCCAGAAACCTGAAGACACCGAAGACAGAGAGCACAGAACAAGAACTAACGTTGAAAATTATATTACAGGTGTGAATTGTAAATGGTTGTCCTAGTTCCTAGTTTCATTTCCTCATTCAGACATCGATAGCATCTGAAGAAAGTGGGTGTGTGTGTGTCCCTCGAGCGAGTCATATGCTAAGGCATCCGGAGACGAATGCGTCTCCGGATTTCCTTTCTACATCTTTAAAGCCATAACCGTGGTCACGGAAGGGATATTTTCATTGGGTATACAAGTGCTCTCTCTCTCTCTCTCTCTCTCTCTCTCTCTCTCTCTCTCTCTCTCTCTCTCTCTCTCTCTCTCTCTCTCTCTCTCTCTCTCTCTCTCCTTCATGCATCAATAAGTTCATGTAAGTGTGGAACGCCCCCCTTGGTTATTCAGATCCATCCCACCTTGTCTGGTGTTTTCAAAATGCCTTCTGGCAGTGGAACATTTGAACAACAATTACATGTTACATTTTATGATTATTTATACTAATTATGATATATGTGCCGCTTCAATGTATGTATTATTGTATAGTATTAGTTCGTGGCAATTCAAATAATTGCCATCTAGGGCAATGAGATCTTCAAAACTGAAGTAAAACACAATACTTAAAGAGAAGTATCTTATAATGAATGCAATTCACCAGATCCTCTCTAGCAGAGTGAGTCCAGAACAGATATTCACCTGTCCCTTTTAAACACACTTTTCACCCCACTCATGGTATAGGAGAAGTGAGGGGGTTTAACGGTCAACCAACCCTCACCCCAGCTGCTTATCTTTATGACTGGTCAAAGAAGAAGTCACCCTAATGCCAGTTGTGGACAGTTTGTCTGTCATAATGACAATCTATTCAAGGAACATAATGCCAGCTGAAAGAAAGGCCTTATATGGACTTTTCCCATTACAGTATACAGTATATCTACAGTATGTATATATATATATATATATATATATATATATATTATATATATTTCCAATACATGGCCTTGTGTTATGAAGAACATGTGACAATAAAACTGACTTGACTGACTTTAAATCATCAAAGTGGTTTACGAGTGTGAAGTAAAATGAGTCAAAATACAGGTAGGAACTAATCCAGGTTTCCCTTCAGGAAGGGTAAAAACGTGGCTCGATGACATCACCACCTCAGGACATATCGGAAATCGCTTGTTCACTACATAGAGCACAATTTTGGAGGGTGTCAACATTTTGTCGTGCTGTTCCAAATCTGAAATCTGCTGTTCCAAACCGATTACAACCCTTATTTCCGCAGTGTCAACCGCATGATGCATCGCGGTTGTCATCGTTAATCCGGTGGCAATTGAAACGCGTGTCTGCTTGTTTATGCGACCGACACATGTCACACCGATAGATTGCTGGTGCATATTTAGAGTCCCAAGTCCCCATATTCTCTGCCTCACTCGTTCCCTGAATAGCGTGTAGCCTATAGGGATTAGGGAAGGAGGGAAGGAGGGAACAAGCAAGCGGTTCCCTCACCGGAGAAGCCAAACTCCATCTCTTTCTCTGTCTAACTCCCCCCCTCTCTCTCGCTCTCTCTCTCCCTTAATGGAGCATCTCCCAGTCTCTGCTCACCTGAGAAGCCCACCTCCAGCATGACGGCCTTCTTGCGGTCCTTGACGGAGCTGATGGAGGAGAACTTGTAGTCGAGCAGGAAGAAGAAGGAGCAGGCGAGCAGGCCCACCAGGCCCACGAACACGCCGTAGTTACACGCGTCTTCGTTCTGGTTGAACACGCAGTGCAGCCGCTCGCTGCCCATGTTGACGTAGCCCTCGTTCACGATGGAGGCGAACACCACCAGCGAGAAGATCTGGAAGGGTGGAGCGGGGGAAGGGGGCGGGGGAGGAGGGGGGAGAGGGTGGAGAGAGAGAGTAAGGTTGGGTGCCGCAGGGAAGCACGGTTGGAGCAGGGTGCAGGGTTAGGTGGAGGGAGGGAGGAGGTGGATGGAGAGAGGGAGGGAGGGTTGGGTGGGGGGAGCGAGGGAGAAGAGGGATGGATGGAGAGAAGAAGGAATGGTTGGGTGGAGGGAGGGAGAAGAGGGATGGATGGAGAGAGGGTTGGGTGGAGGAAGAGGGATGGATAGAGCAGTGGTTCTCAAATGGGGGTACGCGGACCCCTAGGGGTACTGCAGATATTTTTTTGTTAATGTTAATTAAAAAAATATCAGCGCATAATTCCTAAAATAGTTATACCATAACAAATAAAATACATTTCTTTAATGTAAGTTCGATAATTTTATATTCAATATTCCTGTTTTCAATGGAATCGTGACTGCCGTAAACTGTGCTAACAACATACGCAATCAAGTTCATTGAGCGGTAAGCTAGTTTTGAAAAATCAAGAAAGTGGATTTGTGGTTGAAAAAATGCAGCGGCAATACAGCTGAAAACACGGAGAAAGAAGTGAAAAAAGAAAGCGAAAACAGAGCCAACAAAATACTGTCAGTATCAGGAAGAATATGTTTTAATGGGATTTACCTCAACGAGCTGCAACCCTCCCAAGGCACTGTGCTCTTTTTTTGCGGGGAGAAATTAGCCGACAGTTCCATGAAGCCAGCGCACCTCCAGCGACATCTCAGCACAAAACATCAGTGTCATGTTGGAGAGCCACCAGAGTTTAAGAGAAAACCGTCGGAATTAAGATCATCCCAAGAAACAATCCGAAAAGTCTCCACAAGATCAGCCAAAGCACTCGAGGCTTCTTATGCGGTGTCTTTGCTCGTAGCTAAAGCCAAAAAGCCATTCACCATAGCTGAAGACCTTTTACTTCCAGCCGCTGTTCTATTGGCCGAGACTATGCTGGACAAAAACGCAGCAGATAAGAAACTGTGCCTTTGTCAAATGACACCGTTTGCCTCAGAATAGATACGATGGGAACAGACATTGTTGATCAAGTTGTGGGCTTTTGTGAGATACATTGATACTGACGACATTTATGAACATATACTCTTCTGCAAAAGTTTGGAGGGGAAAACAACTGGAGAGGACATTTTTAATATTGTTAATGTGTTCTTCTGTGAAAACGGTCTGAACTGGAAATCCTGCACCAGTGTCTGTACTGACGCAGCTGCGTCTATGACAGGCCGCGTGAAAGGGCTCATGGCACGAATTTCGAAAGGAAAAACCCTGAAGTGCAGTGGGCTCACTGTGTCATACACGGGGAAACACTGGCGTCCAAGAAAATGAGTCCTGTGTTGCGTGACGTTTTGAACGACAGCGTCAAAGTAATCAACTTCAAGGCCACTTAATGCGCGACTGTTTCGCAGCCTTTGTGAAAACATGGGAGCCGAACACACACAACTGCTATTAAACACAGAAGTGTGCTGGCTCTCTCTCTCTCTCGAGGGAGAATACTCAACAGGCTGCTGGAATTACGATCTGAGAGGGCACACCTTTATGTTAGTTTAGTGATGGATTCTAAACATTTGAAATGTAGCATTAAAGTGTTTTTTCAGTTACAAGGTTGTTGCTTAATAAATCAGACAATAATGGTGCAGCGCTGTATTGTACTTTTGGCTTTTTTTTCCGACCACATTTTTTTTGCGCTGATCAGGGGGTACTTGGTGGTTTTTTTTTTTCAAAGGTGGTACATTATTGAAAAAAGGTTGAGAACCACTGGGATAGAGGGATGGAGGGTTGTGTGGAGGGAGGGAGGAGATGGATGGAGAGAGGAGGAGTGCAGAGGTTTGGGGTGGAGGGAGGGAGGAGAATGGATGGAGAGAGGAGGGAGGGAGGGTTGGGTGGAGGGAGGGAGGAGATGGATGGAGAGAGGGAGGGTTGGGTGGAGGGAGGGAGGAGATGGATGGAGAGAAGGAGGGAGGGTTGGGTGGAGGGAGGGAGGAGATGGATGGAGAGAGGAGGGAGTGAGAGTTGGGTGGAGGGAGGGAGAAGAGGGATGGATGGAGAGGGGGGGAGGGGGTTGGGTGGAGGGAGGGAGGGATAAAAGGGATGGATGGAGAGAAGAAGGGTGGATTGGGTGGAGGGAGGGAGGGAGGGAGAGAGAGTAGGGTGTTGGGAGGGAGGAGATGGATGGAGAGAGGGAGAAGAGGAAAGGATGGTGG
>PIJE02000498.1:73210-90710 GCA_002895965.2 Coryphaenoides rupestris
AGGGAGGAAGGAAGGAAGGAAGGAAGGAAGGAAGGGAGGGAGGGAGGGAGGAATGAAGGGAGGAAGGAAGGAAGGGAGGTAGGGAGGGAGGAATGAAGGGAGGAAGGAAGGAAGGAAGCAAAGAAGCAAGGAAGCAAGAAAAGAAGGAAGGAAGTAGGGAAGGAAGGAATGAAGGAAGTAGGGAAGGAAGGAAGGAGGGAGGGAAGGACTCTCCGGTGCATCCATAGGTAATGCGGTACATCAAACGTCACGTCACGACGACAACAACACGTCTCGACAAGACCTCCTCGAGCGCATGCGTAATGAGGATGACAACGGACCAATCAGAGGCGAGGAGCGACCGCGACGTGACTTAGACCGCCGTTCCAACGGTTAAACGGCCAAAAGGAGAAAAGAAAAGAGAGATCTGAACCGCTAATATAATATAATATAGTAAAGTCTACATCCTCATCCACGGGTCGATCCGACTCTATTAAAAAAACACGCCGCTGTTATTTTAGCATAATAAACACACATGAACGCTGTCAATGATCACAATGGTCGTTTTCAGCTCCAATGTATGCATGATGTTATGGGGTCGATGGGCCGAGAATATTCCTCATCATCTCGCATTTAGGTTTACATATACATTAGTGCATTATATAAATACAAGAATATTATATTAGTATATTAGTCTGCATATATAAAAAAAAATGCTAGGCCTCAATTAGGTCAATTCTTCGCCCAATTAAAGCATCTGTAGTGGTGGTATAGGCCAAATGAAAAATGCGTGCATTTAATTAGCACATTCAACCAGAGCAAGATGAGGCCCTTATCGGGGATGGTTTATTTATTTATTTTTGATTTGAAGAATTCTGACCATTTTTTGTTTCGTTATCCACACAGACTGCCTGCTGCCCTTCAATTAGCCTACGTGTACAAATAACAAGCATCGATACCGATTATAATAATAATTTAAATATATAATAATAATAATAATAATAATAATAAGACCTTACCCACGACAGCACCCTGAGGATGGTCTGCGGCTGCTTGGCAAAGGCGATCGGGTCCAGCGTAGAGCCGCTCCGACCCGCTCCGAAAGATCCGACTCCGTCCATCTTCTCTCTCTCTCCCTCTCTCCCTCTGCTCCACGGCTGGGTGGGCTTCTTCTACTGTAGGGACTGACTGACTGACTGACTGGTCCTCCACCTCCTCCTCCTCCTGCAAGTGCTGCTGCTCCTGATGCTGGGCGGGGGGCGTGCACGGTCGACGCGTGTGCCCGTCAGTCAGCCAGCTAGTCAGTCAGTCATTCAGTCAGCCAGCCAGCCAGCCAGCCAATCAGTCAGTCAGTGTGTGCTTTCTTTTGCCCGATTACAGCGGCACCATCACCGCGCTATCCCAAATATGGCCCAAAAGAACACACTTATTAACACCGGGAAACAAGGTGGTGTGTTGTTGTTGTTGTTGTTGTTGTTGATGATGATGAAGCCAGGATTGAGGTGTCTGCGATGATTTGACGGTGACTTGAGCGAGCCGTGATCTCCTGCTAAACTAGTACAGTATTTCTATGCATACAACCAAGCGTCGCCTACGCCGCCTTCAGCCAGCAGAGGGCGCACTTTTATTCAATGTAATAGCAAATGCGTTGTAAGCTTGTAAGAATCGTTAAAAAAAAATACTATATTAAAACTTAGTTCAACTAATTTTCATATAAAGCCAAAGTGACACAGCAGTATAACGCTCAGTGCATTATGGGATATTTATTTATTTATTTATTGAACACACACACACACACACACACACACACACACACACACACGATTTAATAACCAGATTAGGATTAGCAAACAGGTATTAGCAAAAATATAAGATTTTCCAAGATCCAGATCATTCAAGTTGCCGCTTACAATTAAATACAGTTATAGAGCAAATTCATTCATTCATTCATTTACAAATATTTCCTCCGGAAAATAGGTGGCAGTTTACTCTTTCACGGGCTTTACCCGATTTACCCACGTGCCTCCATTGACTTGTGGTGAAAACGCCACATTTGGTAGCATCTGAAACCAAAACACTGAGGAAAGTACATTCACTCCCTCCCTCCCTCCCTTCCTCCCTATTGGCTATTTCCTTAGTAGACACAGCCGTGACAGGCAATCAATCGCAAGAGCCGTCCTTCCAACCGTCTAGCCACCGCTCGTCCACGCGGGAACAGTCAAACTGGGGCTTGCCCAGCCGAACGTTGACGTCGTTATGGAGACGGCAGAACCACTGGGAGAGGGCGTGGCGGCTGCTCGCGTCCGGCTGATTAGTTTTCAACCTGCAGATGCCGTGAGAGAACAAAAACAAACACAAAACGACAATTTTTAACTCAATGTTTTTATTAGTGGTGGCACAAATCCATGACAAGTAAGCTGCAGACACTGGATCAAGTCCAGAAACCGTTCAGATAGGGCTGTGTTCCATTAGTCATTCCTGTGTTGTATTTTCTGATTAATTAATCAACGTTGCTTTAATGACGGTTGAAGCAGCTCAGCTGAGTCTCCTTTCCTCCTGCTCAACCACTAACTGCTCGTCTCCTCAAGAGTGTAGTTATGATTGGGCAATAGGAAGGAGGAAGTAGGAAGAAGGGGGACAGGCTTTTGAAACACAGCCATAGGAGTAGGATTATCCATCTAGTAACTTATCTTGCCGCCCAGCTCTAACGCTGGGGCAGTACTGTGACCTCACCTGTCCCTCAGGTCCTCGGCACACTCATCACAGGGGAAGAACTTGGAGAAGAGGTTGACGAACTGGCCCATCTCCTGCTGCTGCGTCTGCGAGGGCCGATCGGGGAAGTACGCCGCCATGGTGTGGAGGAAAGACCAGGTGTTGCGTCCCAGCTCTCCCCGGTCCAAAGGACACTGTGGATCCTCCACCTCCACCTCCTCTGACCGGCTGCTGCTGCCTGGCTGGGTCTCCTGCCATGGGACATGAGAAGATACATGTACAAAATATGAAATTAAAACAAACACACTCATGTCATGTAACAACAACACGAGGAGTGGGATTAGGGTTTGGCTCTGGGCCCGGTTTACCTGTAGTTTAGCAACATCATGCAGGCTCATGTTTCTGAATGACTTATTTACTGTCACTATATGCGTGTCATCCGTGTTATTGAATGACACACGCAGAACTGAAGGTCATGTGAAAAGGACAGTCAGCTCCCTAAAGGGGGAAAGGGGGAACTTTAAACTTGCGAAACCCATCATGAACTCAGACCACCTGTGTTGCACCCGTCGTCGTCGGCTTCTTCTGGACCTTCATCCACGACTTGAAGTCCGTACAAGCCCTGCACGGCCTCTTCTTCCTAGTCGTATCGCCGGTGTCGGTCTGCTCCTGCTGCGCATTGGCGGAACGTTCCACCGAGGATTGACTCGGTATCGTAAACGGGAAGCCTTCAAACCCGGGAGACGGTGCGGATCTCGGTCCGCCGGGCGCAGCCATGTTCACTCTGTTGTGACATGACACGTCGATGACGCGGTAAAAAGGTTGTCATGACGATGGGATAAAGACACACATTTATTATTATTTATTATTATTTTTAAGTGATTATGTAACGCTATTTTCAGAATTTAAGAAAATAGTTTTACTGTAAAAAATAAATACATTCTATATTATATCCTTTATTCCGGAACTTGACGTGTGTACTACTTCCGGTACGTGACGTCATACGTTTCTCTCTTCTCTCTGCATGCCTGCCAAGTGCACCGACACCAAAAGTGTAAATTGCACATTTCCTGGAGTTATTTTGGAGGGATTTCTCAGTTATTTCTATTTTGTTATTCCCAGACTGCTTAGAGTAAGCCCGATATGTGTCATGCGCACTCTCGTGTTTTTGGAACATTGTTTTGTGTGATTTTAACTGCTCCCCACTAGCTAGCGAGTTTTGCTATAGAGGGCTACTTGATGGGAGTTTTTCTGACACGTTTTCACATTCTCTGGCTCCGTTGTTGGTGTTCCTCCAAGGGACTGTCCGTACGGCTGTGACCCCTCGCCTGCTCACAATGGGCATCCTTGGAAGAAAATGCGCGGTTAGATCGAGAGGAATATCTCGTAACGCAGAAAACAGAAGGTAAGTAATCCTGTCATGCATTCGGGCCAGTCATGCAAATCTGTTAGTCGTTGTGCTTGTGAACCTTGATGTTATAGCTTATGATGATGCCCGTACCAACTGAATACCTACACATATCCCGTGTGCCATCAATGTCATCTGTTTTTGTTTTGACTATATACATCTGATTACCCAGAATGAATGAATGAATGAACTGGTTTCCATTCGTGCACACAGCCACTGAGTACCATCTCGGCTTGCTGAAGGCCAAGCTTGCCAAGTACAGAGCCCAGCTCCTGGAGCCCTCCAAGTCTGCGGGGGCCAAGGGCGAGGGCTTCGATGTCATGAAGTCTGGAGACGCCCGGGTCGCTCTGATCGGCTTCCCCTCCGTCGGTAAGGTAGGTCCACTCACAGAAAGGACTGGGAATCAGGAAACCCACTGAACAGACCTCCTGGGAAAATCTGCACATGAATGAATCGAGATATGTTCCTGTTTTTGGTGAAATCATATGGACTTCACTGCATCGTCAATTTAAAAGGTAAAAACCACAAAATAGTGATTCATTTATGCATTGTAACTGAAGCAACACCATACAGTTTTTGCTATTACTTGCACACAAGAGATGCATACAAGATCTATACTTCAAACGCTTACATATATTAAAGAGATTACGTTGGGTGACATGCTGCCAGTTTGTCGCTTTCACACACAAATCACAAAGATGAGAATGAGAATATCGACGCCATTCTTAGACACACCCTTCTAGTGCAATGGACCAGAGAAAAACCCTTTTCTTACAAAGAATGCAGGCTTCTTCCCTTTTTATAGTCTACGTGCAACTTTGCCTGTGTGCTGCAACAACATACGTCTAATCTAAGCTTTGGGAACCAGCAGGACAATGCATGAGACGTTCTTCTCTGACTTGTGTGACTCTTTCTGTTTCCTGTAGTCTACCTTCCTCAGCCTGATGACGTCGACCGCCAGCGAGGCAGCATCCTACGAGTTCACCACCCTCACCTGTATCCCCGGCGTCATCGAGGTACCACAGCAACGCTCTTGTTGTCATTGGTGTGTGTGGTGATTCTCATGACTGTCATCGGTTCAAACATTACATTGAATAACGGCTGTTTTTATTTTGTCATTGTTTTCCAGTACAAAGGCGCCAACATTCAGTTCTTGATTTGCCAGGAATCATTGAGGGAGCTGCCCAAGGTAACCTAAACAAGCTAACCTATTATTTATGTATTCATTCGTTAAAAATGATACTGCTGGAAAATGTTAATACTGTTATGTAGGCTAGTATGCAGTCTCTGTGTGCACCCTTGTGATTCAACAATTAAAGCAGCGACATTTGTAGCTATGATTTGTTTTGATTGATCTTTGACGATTTACCAAGGTAAGGGTCGAGGTCCGGCACAGGTCATCGCCGTGGCCCGCACAGCAGACGTGGTCATCATGATGCTGGATGCCAACCAAGGGAGACGTCCAGAGGGTAACCATGGAAACCTGAGTGTGGTTCTGCTGTGAAGCTCAATTGGTGGAACATGGCATCCTTAAAGTCGTCCAATTTTTCTGTACACACCAAGGCTCCTGTTGGGGTAGTAGGGAGGTGCATATCCTGTATGTGTAACGTGACAAATAAAGTGGAGTCTAGCAATAGAAGAGAATCTAGAATAATCTTTTTAAAGGAGACATATTCCACTAGGTATGACCGTGATTAGCTCTTCCAAGTGTTTTCAGAATCTCTGGTCAGATCAGTTGCTACAGTCCACTGGGTAGGCTGGGAGGCTGATCTGTCCAGCATACATCTGGGTGATACTTGTGATGTCAAAAACCGGAGATGAAACCGATTTTTGAAACCGCTTGGAATGGCTAATCGTGCCCAGTGAGTGAGAGCCAGTACAAATTGCGTTGGGGCCAGTATGTTTCAGACCAGCATCTTGTACCATTGAACCCTGATGTGTCTGTGTGCGTCCAAGTTGTGCTACTCATGAATGGGGGAATATTGTATTTTGTTTGTTGCACGGGCGTGTGAATGCATGTCCATCATTTCTGTGGGACTAATTTCTTCTTCAGAGAGCTATTAGAAAAGGAGTTGGAGTCCGTGGGCATCAGACTAAACAGGATGAAGCCCAAATATTTACTTCAAGGTAAAGGAGAACTTTCTTAGTGTTCATATCTGTATCACTAGGGCTCATCGTAGTCCTTAATATCCTAAATTACTATGTTATATACAATATTAACATTACATTTGTTCAGTCTTTCACATTTGTTCAGTCTTCCACACACATTATATCGATATCGTGACAAGTAGATATAGTCTTTAGAATTTGGATGTTGTAAATTGGCATAGAGTGTATGTCTTTTACTGCATTGCAGTAACGTGATGTAATTTCCTGAACCTACCAGACTATTGTTCTATTATTTGCAGTTCTTCATAAAATGATAAAATGCGTTTCTGCGGTTCAACTGTTTAATTTACTCAGGAGTATCTAAAATTTAGCTTGACGCATGTGGTGGTTTTTATTAGATTATGTATTTGTTGAACTACCAGAAAAACAAGATATATATATATATACTGTATATATATCTCTCCTATCGGATATTGTCAATTGGATACTCGACGTATATCGGGATGGAAGATTTTCCCCTTGCAGAGATATTTAACTTTCATCTTATTGTGTGTCCTGGTCCTTGCAGCCCAAGAAAGGCCGGCCGGCTCTCCTACAACTCATACGGTGCGCTCACTGCCATTGCTCAGAGAAGCTGGTTCAGCTCATCCTCCACGAGTACAGTATCCTTCGCTCGGCTGTCGCCGGTTCACCCCGGCTCCTCCTCCCTTCCTAAGCTTATTGTCGAGCGTGTCCCATGAGCAAGATACGCCTCTTAAGCCCAACTGCTCCGGGGCAAGCTGGCTGTTCCCTGGCATGGTGAACACCACCACCTGGGGGTGTATGAATGGCTGAATGTGAGGCACTCATTGTAGAGTGTTTTAGTGGCCATAGGTTCCCCAAAGGGCTATATTAAGAGGAACTGCGATTTTCAAACCGGCTTTGTATCATTTTTGATGTTTCCATGTTTACCTTTCCTCCATGTTGCCTGCACCTAGATGTCCCGCTCCTTTGTCAGCTGAAGTCCATCTTACCCCCAACTCCGTCATGAACTCTGTCAAATGATGGAGTTGGTGTACGATTTTTGCAGCATCAGCAATAACTGCAGCCGATTTTTCCACATGCTATCCCAAATGTGGATGGCTATGTTTAGATAAGGGATTCAAGATTCTTTATTGCCATGTCTAACAAGTACAATGGAGTGCTTCCTCCACATTCACTCCCGCAGTATTCTTCTAACCATAAGTTCTGAACAATAAGTAAAAATAAGTACACAAGTACAATAAAAAGTGACTGGAGTATAGAGTAACAATACTTGCGGTGGTGCAAATTGTAAGTGCCCACGTGCATTGCAGGTAATAATAATAGCATAATAAATCGTAAAAATGTTCCAGTATAATGATGGACGGAAATCTGCAAAAGTTCTCCCATAATAATAATGCAGTCCATTCAACCAACAGAAAGGCACACAACACTTTGAATCTGTTGAGTGGTATTTCAGAATATCGGTTCCTTGACCGCGGCTCCTCCAGAGATCTTCAACGCCGAGGTGCTCTTTCCGGGAGGACAGCACGGCGGATGAGTTCATCGACGTCATCGTGGGGAACCGAGTGTACATGCCTTGCCTCTACGTAGGTCCTCCTCCCCGCAGGGGTTCAGTTCGGGACTGTCTAGGTCCATAATGACTGCCCTTTCTTCTATTCTCTCCTCGAGTTAACTGTCACTTTTGTATGTTTTCTGTTGTATCTTTCTCCTGTATAGGTTTATAACAAGGTGGACCAGATATCCATCGAGGAGGTGGACCGCTTAGCTCACGTGCCCAACAGTGTTGTCATCAGGTGTGTGTGTGTGTGTTGTGCAGATTTGTCATCAGTTCCCTTATTTGACCCAGTTGCTCTTATCGCACAGCATATAAATAAATTGAATGTTGTGTTTTGTGTGGTTGTGGCTTCTTCAGTTGTGGGGATGAAGCTAAACTGGAGTACCTTTCGTGGAGACACTGTGGAATACCTGGGCACTTCATCTGCATTTACACCAAGAAGAGGGGAGGTATACCACAACACTCTCTCACGTCACACACACTTTCGCTCTCACACACCACTCTCGCTCTCTCAAACTGGCCCTGGATGAGACTGTACTCCCAGCAACATGATGTGTGACACTGCCTTCCTTTACCTGTAGAGCGTCCAGATTTCGGCGACGCCATCATTATGAGGAGAGGAGCATCTGTAGAACACGTGGTGGGTTTCACACATGCGCACACATACACAGTATTATGAATGGGAGGAAAGGATTTCTCAGTAAACCTAGTTCTCTTACATTTTGTGTGTGTGTTCAGTCTGACCTGCGTGGGTTCAATGATGTGGAACATTTCCTAATTTGTTGATAGGTGGATTACTTAATGCAGAGATGCGCACTCTTTTTCACACACGCACTCTTTTACAAAATTGTACACGGTAGAAAATGTGTAATTGCCTGTACACAGTAACATGCAGACAGGATAAATACAGTGTGGTCGCTGAAGGTAATTAATGTTATTTTCCTCTCCTCCACCTCTTCTCTTCTCAGTGCCATCGGATCCACAGGACCTTAGCCAACCAGTTTAAATATGCCTTGGTCTGGGTATGTGCTTTTCACCTCACTGCTTACGCTTGTACTGTAACAACGCAGTGACCGACAAATTGTCATGTGACCATCCTCTTGTGACATCCCAAGTAGGAGTGTCCACCCAGATGTGTGATGGATCGATAACTCTACATCAGGCCTGGCCAACCCGCGGCTCCCGAGCCGCATGCAGCTCAGCTCTTAGCTCTTATGTTCATATCGAATTTTGTGTTTTTTTTAGGGCTGTTAAAGTTAACGCGTGATGGGGGGGTGGGGGGATCCGTTAATTCGCGGTTCTGATGGGGGGGGGGTGCTCCGTTAATTCGAATTAACTAGATAAGACTATGAAAATGTTATTGCCCTGGCAGTGGCTACAAATATTTTTGGTGTGTATGAGAGGAAGAGATGGGGAGATGTTCATGTGTGCCCGTGTGTATGATGTGGCTCTTTGCAGTAACACAGTAAAAAAATTGCCTCTGACTGGTTGGCCACCCCTGCTCTACATGTTGGTACAGTCCACTGGGTCGACAGGTAGACTGATCTCGTCTCTCATGGCCAAAAGTCAGTGGACACCTGACCATCACACCTATATGAGCTTGTTGGACATCCAATTCTAAAACCATGGGCATTAATATGGAGTTGGACCCCCCTTTGCGGCTATGACAGCTGCCACTCTTCTGGGAAGGCTTTCAGCCTTCCCAGGCCACGCTTCAGCACTCGTCAGCCCAGCTCTGTGAGTTTGCAAGGTCTACCACTTCGTGGCCAAGCTGTTGTTGCTCCTAGGCGCTTCCACTACACAATAATAGCACTTACAGTTGACCGTGGCACATCTAGTAGGGCAGACATTTCACAAACTGATTTGTGGCAAAGATGGCATCCTATGACAGTGCCGCGTTCAAAGCCACTGAGCTCTTTACGAACAATTCTGTATTGTAAATGTTTGTCTGAGGAGATTTCATGGCTATGTGCTTGATGTTATGCACCTGTTAGCAATGGGTGTGGCTGAAACACCTGAACTCAATAATTAGTAGGGGTGTCCACTGACTTTTGGCCATATAGTGTACAGCTAGGTGGACACTCCTCCCACTTGTGATCACTCGACGTTAGTCATACATGACAATTTTAAAACTGCTTGTAATAGCTAATCACACACACACACGCGGTGGTAAAATAGGAGCCCTTGAAAACGGATTTTGATTGGCGGGTTGATTCTTCTCTTCCAGGGCACCAGCACCAAGTACAGCCCCCAGAGGGTGGGGCTAACGCACATCATGGAACACGAGGACGTCATCCAGATCGTCAAGAAGTAACACACCTCTGATTGGACAGAGGAGAGACTGAGTAGGAGGGGTCATGCTCACGTGGGAGGCGCTAATAATGCAAAAGAGAGAAGAAAGAAAACATCCAAATCATTGTACAGTATACAGCAAATTCTACAATTACATTAAAGCTGCCTTCTTCAATTCTGTTTTTATATGAGAAATTATACAACGCTAACTGCTCAAGAGGAATTGAGTTGAGTCTGTCGCTCCCAAGAAACGGCATATTTTAAGTTTGAGAAAGATGCATTGAGAGACAAAAATATTAAACTCCTATCCAAAAACACATGTGTATCGTCTATTTACATCTATGTTATTTTGTATATGTAATAGGCCTATATACGTAAGCAAAGGGTACACTTTATAAATGTTCCAAGTGCTTTCTTCATAATATGCGCTTAAAAATTGGAAAACAAAAAGCATAGTTGGGTTACATATTTTGATACATCATCACTATCTTTGGCTGTACGACTGTGCCTCTTTAAAACTTGGTACCACCTGGAAATAAATTGCTCTTTGCAAAACCAACTGGGTTACTCCGGTTAGGTTTTTTCTCTTAATCTTTTCTATGGTATATGGATTGCATTTATACTGAACAAAAATACACTTTTGTTTTAGCTCAAATTGGAGAGAAAAATTGGAGCTAAAACAAAAGTGTTGCGTTTATATTTTTGTTCAGTGTATATAGTGCTTTTATCCAAAGTGCTTTACAGTTGCCTCATACACTGACGGCAGTGTCAACCCGTCAGGAGCAGTTAGCGTTAGGTGGTGTCTTGCTCAGGGACACCTCAACACTGAGCTAGGCGGAGCCCGGGGATTGAACCAGCAACCTTCCAGTTGCCAGACAACCGCTTTTACCTCCTGAGCTACTGCTGCCCCAAATGACACTGGCCACTCTGGACAGTGCGACCCCATCCTCGACAACAGCAGGTGTGTATCACCTTTGACCCCTGCCCCTAGTCATCCCCTCCTCGCCGCCCAGCTGTTATTATCCAAGTTGGCAGCTTGTCCAGGCTTTTTTTCTTCTTCGAAAGCGTCGAGTGCGCGCCTGCCCTACCGCCGCCCATGATGCTGCCTCATTCATTAGCACACCGAGAGGCATAATGACGCCATTAAAAATGCACCACCATTCTTCCCTTGACACAATGGCGAGGGCGAGAGGGAGAGAGGTGGGTGAGGGAGAGAGAGAGAGAGAGGTGGGTGGGTGGGAGAGAGAGAGAGAGAGAAAGGTGGGTGGGTGGGAGATAGAGAGGTGGGTGGGTGGGAGAGGGAGATGGAGAGAGGGGTGGGTAGGTGGGGGAGAGAGAGAGAGAGAGGAGTGGGTGGGAGAGAGAGAGAGAGAGAGAGGGGTGGGTGGGAGAGAGAGAGAGAGAGGGAGAGAGCTGTGGGGAAGAGAGAGAGGAAGGTGTGGGTGGGGAGAGAGAGAGAGAGGGAGAGGGAGGGGGTGGGCTACACACACGAGAGCCGAGAGCGGAGCCAAGACCGCGAACGTGTGTTGCGCGCCTCCGATGCGCTCAATTTCTTATCCCAAACATGCCGTAGAGATGCGGCGGCGTCCGTGCGGCGGATCCTGCATGGACGCACATTCTGCTCGGGAATGACGTGATGACGATGGACGGGAGAGTTACAGGAAAACTCCGAGGTAAGTACTGTACGAGTACGAGTAGTACTGTAGTAGTAGTAGTAGTAGTAGTAGTAGTAGCCGACTTGGTGCACCGGCAAGCAGGCGTAGTGGTGTTGAGGTGACACTTGATGCTGCGCCTGGTCCCCCTCCATATGGCACGGCCGCTCGTGTTCTCGTGCGTCTGCGTGCGTGTGCGTGCGTGCGTGCGTGCATGCGTGTGTGTGTGTGTGTGTGTGTGTGTGTGCAGGGGCGTCGGACTGGGGGGGAAAGGTGGGACTGACTACCCAGGGGCCCAAAGTGGAGAGGGGCCCCCGCTAAAAGCCTGAAATTAAAAGTTTGTTTTTATTAAGTAATTAGTGACATAACTACAGTAAAATTGGCTAAATAAATTGGTTGATAGACTGAAATTTGTATCAAAAAGAATAAAACAAAATATACATAATAAATACTTAAACAAACATAATGTTCTCTTAAGTATGATACTCCATGCAAATCTCATTTAACCACATAGTAAAAGTGTCACAGTATTATATAGGTCCTGTAGTGTGGTGTAGGTTTAGAAATGATTAATTACACACACACGAAGTATAGGAACAGGGGATAGCCTTCTTTACTTAGCTTCTCTCATCCACGTTACAACTCTTCTTCTCAGGCGTAACATGGACACAACAGGTCCATATATAATGATAGTCTAAATTATGTTAAAATGATTTTTTGGGAAAATAACGTGACTTTTATGGTTTCTTTTCACGGGGCCCAAAATCCCTGGTGCCGCCCCTGTGAGTGTGTGTGTGTGTGTGTGTGTGAGAGAGATGGCAGCCCCCTCACCGTGACATGAGACGGTGTCATTGTTGTGCGTGGACGGTCAAGTGTCGTTCAAAGTGGAGTTAGTTGTAGGATGCTGTTATAAGGAGGTGTGTGTGTGTCTGTGTGTAGGACTATAGGGTAAACTTTTATCTGAGTTACTTTAGTTCACTTTTCTTACTATTTTATCCCAGTCACTCCCCACACGAATTCTTTATGTGATAAACGTAAAGCAATGTGACTTTAATGTTGTTTAATAGATTACAATTAAGGCTTCAATGAATAGATAAAGGTAATTAGGGGTCGTAGAGGGTCCTTGTGTAGGCTGCGGACATGGGGGATCGAACCCAGTACCTTTTGGCTCGAGTAAGACGGAAAAAAGGACACACAGAACCTTTTGGGATGTTTCTGTAAATGTGGAAAGCCTTAATTGATTCCTAATTGTAGTGTGAGTGTGTGCGTGTGTCAGTGGTGGTTCTATAGCCTTGTTACTGGGGGCCGAGGCTGGGGTCGGTTGGTGCTGGGACAGTGTTCAAGCTCTCAACATGTTTAGTTCAGTATACAAAGTAATAGCCACAAAAACAATCCATAGAATACCATGATTGTTATTTGTTTCAGTAACTTAGTTAGTGACAATTTGTAATTGAATTACAATAATGAAAACAAAATAAAACGCATTCCTGTTAGCTTTGCCACAGAACTGCCCATGGTGTGTGTGTGTGTGTGTGTGTGTGTGTCAGGCATGTCATGGACCTATAAGTGTGATTATGAAGGAGTGGTCGCTTTGAATGAATGATTGAAAACGTTCTTTCACTCATTCTTTGAGGAAAGCGTTCTTTGTGTAATTACAGAGGTGGTGGAGAGAAACTGAAACTCTGAGTCAAGAGTGTCGGTAGAGAACAGTTCCACCGAGCACTTCCATGAAGGTCTTGTAGGTCGGGAGGTGGGTAGCAGGTCTTGTGGGTCAGGAGGCCTGCTGGGTCTGCTGGGTTCACGTGCTTGTGACGGCGTCCATTGAAGCATGTTGCCTTCTCCCTGGTCTAACGATAACCGTCCTGTCCGTTTGCTAATCAATGTTCAACAGGTGATCAAAGATATGGATCATGGATTGCCTATTGGAACATAAGTGTATAACAATGTAACAGCGTTTACACTGGTGGGGCCTAAAGATCAGGACCTTACCTCAGTTATTGATTATTTTAATTGCCGATTCATTTATTGATTTATTGTAATTGGTCATTTATCAATGGTATGCTGTAAAAGGCAGAGCCAGAGAGACTGAATTATTCATGCTATAACGATCTCAAACACAGTCAACAAGTAATCGCATTTCCAAAGCCCAACAAATGTTTAGTATTCATAAATGCAATTAATCAATTAGGCATGTTTAAATTATTATACATGAGTCAGCCATCCACTAATTGTTTCCATCAATCCACTCATCTAAAAGGCCGATTATGGCTATGGTTCATTATTGTGTGACTTCAGTCCATTGGATTAACATGTTAGCTTTCACAGCATTGTGGCTTACAATTTAGGACATCCATTTGGCTTATAACTTTACTATTTAGTCATTGATCAGACACTTTTATCCAAATCAATGAATTTCCACATGGGACAAGAATACAGTATGTCTATCTATCTATCTATCAATCACATTATTGGAGACATTAAAGGTGCTGTATGTAAGAATAATGGATCCGTTCAGGGACTACGTGTAGGATTTGACAGCACAAATCGCTTTAAATTGTCAGTTTATGAGCAGGTTGTGGTTGAAGTTAAAACACAGACTCTCTCTGTTGTGAAATCAGCTTTTGGGTGATTTCCCTTATATTTGAGTCGGGTCGGATTTTGCACAAAAATTGAACAAAGTGACATGTAACACGCTAAATAAAATAGATATCTCATAGCTTTTAAAAAAAAAAATGTGTACAAGGTTTAATTCTGATTAGAACTAACATTAGTTTCTGATTGTTATTGTCTCAACCCGCGGAGCTCAGAATGTGCTTCTGGTTCTGACATATAGGACCTTTAAGAGCAGGTAGGGGGTGAGGGCATCTTGCTCCATGCAGGAGGCCTACAGGTAGGTTGCTGCAACCCCTTAATCGACTGCACAGCAATCAAGAACCAATCTTTTCCAGACGTATTGATCCCTCCCTCCTTTAATCCCTTCCAGCCCCTTAAGGACCCGAGTGGGTTTTTGTTTCGTCAAATCAAATAATCCCCGATTGTGTCGTTCACACTCGACTTCATTTGACGCGAAGAAAGGCCGCGCCTCGTGGGCCGTGTCGGACCCCGAGCGAGACATATCGACGGGTGCCGAGAGCGCACACAATAGTCCGCACTTCGCTTTGCTTTGCATTATTCATCGCGTTGGAAATCTATACTAAGCCAGGGCAGTGCGGTGCTTTAGATTTATTTGAGCATTAGAGGGTCCTTTTATGAGCATCAGTGGCCATCGTGAATGTGCAGTTTACATTTATAGGGCACAGTGAGCGAGGACACTTAAAGGGCAGTGTGTATACTGTACTGTTCATAAACTGCCTTTATTTTTGATGAGAAATGCATTTTCGTTTCGATTTTACAAGCATCAACGCTTTTGGTTCCTTGCCTATTTCCTGTCCTGGGTTATATAGGTCGAACCCTCTGAAACACACACACACACACACACACACACACACACAGACACAGACACACACACACACACACACAGAGAAGAGTCTGGAGCAGAGAGTCGGTAGTTCTGAATCACTAAACATGTCTCTTCCGATCTATATTCTATTTTGATATGTTTAGGCCTATTCCATTCACATTTGTGTTCTTGCATTGTTTGGTTCTATGTCCTCTGACAGGGCGTTTGTAAGTCTATGGGTTAATTTTCCTGCATCTGCTGAATCACTTTGTTGACATCATGTTGACATTATTAGCAGAGCCTGTAAGAGTCTGTCTTTTCATCCTGTGTTTTCGTTATTATTATTATTATTATTATTATTATTATTATCCATCAGCCTCAGCATCACCTCTTTATTCTCCTCAGCATCCGGACACAGAGGGAAGGTTGAGAGTGTTTGGTAACCAAGGTGACAGCTAGACAGAGTCACTCAATCCATCCACCGCAGTGGTCAGCCCAGGCGCAGACACAAGAACGCCAGATAAACGCTCCTCTTCCGCCCTCTGCTGGTGGAACACAGTCAATACACGGAGTAGCTTCCCCTGCAGGGTGGGGGGGGCGCAGTGGTAAAGCAGCTCCCTCTGCTGTTGTGTCAGAGGTGGCACCAGTTGTATGTCTCTTGGTATATTCAGCCATCAAGCTCTTTCTAGGCCTTATTTTGTTTGTTGGCAGTTTATTTTAATCTGACATTTTAATCCTGCCCCAATATGGTGATCCCTCATAAAGATGTGTGCTTGTGCAAAAGCTCACAGTGCTACGTCGTACTATATAATATCTATTGTAATTATTATGTCTTACTAAAGGACACATACAACCTTTATGATATCGATATAATATATAAACGTGTATGTAAACGTGTGAACCCTTGTATGAAAATGTGTGTGGGTGTGTGTGCGTGCGTGCGGGCGTGCATGCGTGTGTGTGTGTGTGTGTGTGTGTGAGAGAGATGCTCCTGCTACATGTCACCATGAGTGGCTTTTGCTGGGCTCCTCCGACAACAACCAAGACACAGGCAGTGTTTGAATATATTAGATTAGATTAGATTTGGTTTATGTTAGAGTTGGAAAATGGTTTGCAGACAGAGCAGATGGTACAATGCTCTTGAGTGTGTGTGTGTGTGTGTGTGTGTGTGTGTGGTGATGGCTGGTTCAACCTGTGGGGCCTTGATTGGCCAATGCAGCACAGGTGTGCAGCTTTGCAGAATTTGACTAGGCTACGTAATTATGCAACGATAGATGTTATGGATGTGGGTCTGCCATGGTGAAACTACAATTATCCAACGATAATAAGATAACTAAAAGTGCATCTTAGATACTTTGCCCCGTGCGTTCTTACTGTGTTACTGTGTTCAGGCAGGCTGTATAATCGTGGACAAATGTTTAAATGTTACTGAAGCAAGGAATTGAGGGTAGAAAATTATCTCCTTTCCTTTGGTAAAGGATGGTCCTGTGTACCCTATGCTATTGGACGTAAGAAAGGAAGCATTGAAGCCACCTTTCCATTAAAGGGGACATATTATGCCACCAGGTGTGAGTGTGATTAGCCATTGCAAGCCGTGTCCACATGTGACTACCGTCTAGTGACATCACAAGTGGGAATGTCCACCTAGATGTATGATTACAAGATCAGTCTACCAGCCTACCCAGTGGACTGTACCGACAGGTAAACTGATCTAGTCAGCATACATCTAGGTAGACATTCCCACTTGTGATGTCACTAGACGGTAGTCACATGGCAATTGTGAAATGGCTTGCAATGGCTAATCACACTCACAGCTGACACAGGTGGCATAATTTGTCCCCTTTAAAGAGGACCAGCTCTGATCATGGCAGTCGCTTGGATAGATATTTCCGGGTCATTTTACCCCCCGAAAAGATGACATTCGACCGCATTGCACCTGCAATGATTTAACGAAAATAATTCAGCGCAGTCTTGTTGTATTGCCGCATTGTCCCGTGCAGTAGGGGCAGTTTGCGGAGCCTGATGTGCTTGCGTGCGCGGGGCATCGCATTAGCTTTGTGTGCCCACTTCCTTTGTGTCCAAGTGGATGCTGGCCTCCTGTTCTGTCCTTGTGTGTACCGAGCAGAGTACAGCTGTTTGTCCAGGGATCACACGGCTCCGGTTACACAATAGGACGTGTATGGCGCCCGTCATTAGTCATGTGATATGACAGGTGGGCCAAGCGAGACATAATATAAATGTTCTAGTTTGCACAACACAAAACAAATGCAAATGAGTAAGCAATGGTTAGCTTGATGATGGCTTACTGGTAAACTGTTCCTACCTGTGTG
>PIJE02000498.1:93210-123119 GCA_002895965.2 Coryphaenoides rupestris
CTCCCACTCACAAGACACAGCTAGCTTGTGGACAGCGGTTTAGTGTACAGATGGCACAGTGTTACAGCCAGAGCAGGTGGTGACATGCTGACATGGTCTCTCTCTCTCTCTCTCTCTCTCTCTCTCTCTCTCTCTCTCTCTCTCTCTCTCTCTCTTTCTCCCTATCTCTCTCTCTCTCTCTCGTGGGCCTTGATTAGTTAATGCACCACAGGTGGGCATGCAGCCCCAGACTCTAGTCAGCCTGACTTGGTCAACCAGGTAGAGGCTGCTTAAACCGGCCACCAACCACACACACACACACACACACAATACACACACACACACACACACATATACACACACTCTACAGAGGTGATCAGACAAAAAAAGCAGATGGGGAAAATGAGAGAAATGGTGAGAAATGTAAAGTAGACAGAAGGGAAGGAAGGGGTTGCGAGGGGGAGAGAGAGAGAAAGCGAGAGTGAGAGAGAGAGAGAGAGAGAAAGAGAGCGGAAGGGGGAGGGAGAGAGGGGGGAGAGAGACAGAGAGTGAGAGAGAAGAGAGAGTCGACGTTCATCTGCCATTCATCTCTGACAAGCTGCTTTCACCCGGAGCACCCAGCGACACACAGATGATAAAAGGAGTTCACCTGGCCATAGCCTGGCGAACAAGCGCACTTAATGAGAAACGCGGAAACACACACACACACACACGCGCGCGCACGCACGTACATTCATGCACACACACACACACACACACACACACACACACACACACGATCATTCACTTCCACTTGCATCCATCGCCTTCAGAATTGTGCTAATTTTCAGCCATCTTGTGAGGCTATATAGTGTTATCAAAAGATACTCAAATAATGACATATGAGTTCATATTGTAATGTGATGAGTGTATATTCCAAATACGCGCGCACACACACACACACACACACACACACACAGAGAAGAGTCTGGAGCAGAGAGTCGGTAGTTCTGAATCTCTAAACATCTCTTCCGATCTATATTCTATTTTGATATGTTTAGGCCTATTCATATGTTTAGGCCTATTCCATTCACACTTGTGTTCTTGTATTGTTTGGTTCTATGTCCTCTGACAGGGCGTTTGTAAGTCTATGGGTTCATTTTCCTGCATCTGCTGAATCACTTTGTTGACATCATGTTGACATTATTAGCAGAGCCTGTAAGAGTCTGTCTTTTCATCCTGTGTTTTCGTTATTATTATTATTATTATTATTATTATTATTATTATTATTATTATTATTATCCATCAGCCTCAGCATCACCTCTTTATTCTCCTCAGCATCCGGACACAGAGGGAAGGTTGAGAGTGTTTGGTAACCAAGGTGACAGCTAGACAGAGTCACTCAATCCATCCACCGCAGTGGTCAGCCCAGGCGCAGACACAAGAACGCCAGATAAACGCTCCTCTTCCGCCCTCTGCTGGTGGAACACGGTCAATACACGGAGTAGCTTCCCCTGCAGGGTGGGGGGGGGCGCAGTGGTAAAGCGGCTCCCTCTGCTGTTGTGTCAGAGGTGGCACCAGTTGTATGTCTCTTGGTATATTCAGCCATCAAGCTCTTTCTAGGCCTTATTTTGTTTGTTGGCAGTTTCTTTTAATCTGACACTTTAATCCTGCCCCAATATGGTGATCCCTCATAAAGATGTGTGCTTGTGCAAAAGCTCACAGTGCTACGTCGTACTATATAATATCTATTGTAATTATTATGTCTTACTAAAGGACACATACAACCTTTATGATATCCATATAATATATAAACGTGTATGTAAACGTGTGAACCCTTGTATGAAAATGTGTATGGGTGTGTGTGCTTGCGTGCGGGCGTGCATGCGTGTGTGTGTGTGTGTGTGTGTGTGAGAGATGCTCCTGCTACATGCCACCATGAGTGGCTTTTGCTGGGCTCCTCCGACAACAACCAAGACACAGGCAGTGTTTGAATATATTAGATTAGATTAGATTTGGTTTATGTTAGAGTTGGAAAATGGTTTGCAGACAGAGCAGATGGTACAATGCTCTTGAGTGTGTGTGTGTGTGTGTGTGTGGTGATGGCTGGTTCAACCTGTGGGGCCTTGATTGGCCAATGCAGCACAGGTGTGCAGCTTTGCAGAATTTGACTAGGCTACGTAATTATGCAACGATAGATGTTATGGATGTGGGTCTGCCATGGTGAAACTACAATTATCCAACGATAATAAGATAACTAAAAGTGCATCTTAGATACTTTGCCCCGTGCGTTCTTACTGTGTTACTGTGTTCAGGCAGGCTGTATAATCGTGGACAAATGTTTAAATGTTACTGAAGCAAGGAATTGAGGGTAGAAAATTATCTCCTTTCCTTTAGTAAAGGATGGTCCTGTGTACCCTTTGCTATTGGACGTAAGAAAGGAAGCATTGAAGCCACCTTTCCATTAAAGGGGACATATTATGCCACCAGGTGTGAGTGTGATTAGCCATTGCAAGCCGTGTCACATGTGACTACCGTCTAGTGACATCACAAGTGGGAATGTCCACCTAGATGTATGATTACTAGATCAGTCTACCAGCCTACCCAGTGGACTGTACCGACAGGTAAACTGATCTAGTCAGCATACATCTAGGTGGACATTCCCACTTGTGATGTCACTAGACGGTAGTCACATGGCAATTGTGAAATGGCTTGCAATGGCTAATCACACTCACAGCTGGTGGCATAATTTGTCCCCTTTAAAGAGGACCAGCTCTGATCATGGCAGTCGCTTGGATAGATATTTCCGGGTCATTTTACCCCCCGAAAAGATGACATTCGACCGCATTGCACCTGCAATGATTTAACGAAAATAATTCAGCGCAGTCTTGTTGTATTGCCGCATTGTCCCGTGCAGTAGGGGCAGTTTGCGGAGCCTGATGTGCTTGCGTGCGCGGGGCATCGCATTAGCTTTGTGTGCCCACTTCCTTTGTGTCCAAGTGGATGCTGGCCTCCTGTTCTGTCCTTGTGTGTACCGAGCAGAGTACAGCTGTTTGTCCAGGGATCACACGGCTCCGGTTACACAATAGGACGTGTATGGCGCCCGTCATTAGTCATGTGATATGACAGGTGGGCCAAGCGAGACATAATATAAATGTTCTAGTTTGCACAACACAAAACAAATGCAAATGAGTAAGCAATGGTTAGCTTGATGATGGCTTACTGGTAAACTGTTCCTACCTGTGTGTGTGTGTGTGTGTGTGTGTGTGTGTGTGTGTGTGTGTGTGTGTGTCTGTGCGTGTGTGTGTGTGTGTGTGTGTGTGTGTCTATCTGTCTGTCTGCCTGTGTGTGTGTGTGAGATTACATCTCTGCATTAAGTAATCCACCTATCAACAAATTATGAAACGTTCCACATTGTTGAACCCACGCAGGTCTGGCTGAACACACAAACACACACAAAATAACTATGTTGACTGAAAAATCCTATCCTCCCATTCATAATACAGCTATTAATGTAAGAAATAGTAAGTCACGTAACATTGTTGTTAGTATGTGTGTGTGTGTGTGTGTGTGTGTGTGTGTGTGTGTGTGTCTGTGTGTGTGTGTGTGTGTGTGTGTGTGTGTGTGTGTGTGTGTGTGTGTGTGTGTGTGCGAGCGTGCGTGCATTCAGTGACAGTATGTGTGTGTGTGTGTGTGTGTGTGCGTGCGTGCATTATGTGACAGTGTGCGTGTGCGTTGTGTGTTTTGCGACATAGAAACGGTGTGTAAGTACGCAGTATGAATGGTGTGTGTGTCCTACTTTGTAAAGTGTGCATGTGGATTAGTGGTCAGATAACTATAAAACATTAGCCGTGTAGAGACAGCCAGCACTATTTGGGTAGATGTTCGTCCATTTCGAGGCCACTGAAGCATTATCGAGTCTCCTTTCGAGTCACCGTTAAGCGTGCTTGACGGCTAAAGTCATCGTCACATTTTGGATACCTCCTCTCTTCTGGTTTCTTCCTCTCTTCTCCTCAAAGCCTCTTCTGCTACTAGTTGTCTTCAAGGTGAGCTCAGCATCCGTGATCCTAGAGGTCTCAATACTTAAAATGCGTCTCATAAGGTAGGAGTTGTTTTGGGGAATAGCATCTTTATCATTCTCCCCGACACTGTTGTAAATATCGTTGTACTGACTTTTAAACTCACAAAAATGACCAGATATTCAAATTCAAATCAGGTGACCTTTCAAAGGATCCAAAAAAATACGTCGGCCAACTTTCCCACAAAGATGGTCTCAACATCATTGAGTAAATTAGATTATCCATTAAATGTGACTAAAATTCAAACGCACATGAATAAAGCATCAAACAATTATTCATCAACTCCGGTGATGACACGCAACTGCAGATCGCTCTTTGACAATTATCGACTTGTAACTTAACTTTAACTTAGCGACTCCCCAAAAAATGTAAACTGAGACGCAAATACAAAGCCGTACGTGTTCGTTTAACGCTATTATGCGGGGACACGGGACCCTTTTGAATTTCAGCCGCGGCTTGACGGGAAAACTTTCTCTGGTGTTGAAGAGATTCTTCTGCTCCCCTTTGACCTTAATGTACCCTGATGTGGCCAAACTTTGATCTTTGTATTGTTGCTATAATAGGGATGTATATTTGTTAATTTGCTGTACTGTACATGAGAGACTATTGGGCAGTAGGGGTATTTGTTGTCAGAATGTGTAGTTGTACGTGTGTGTGTGTGTGCGCGCGTATTTGGAATATACACTCATCACATTATCGAACAAGCGCACTTATGAGAACACCCGAAACACACACACACACACACAGCGCGCACACACACATACATTCATGCACACACACACACACACACACACACACACACACACACGATCATTCACTTCCACTTGCATCCATCGCCTTCAGAATTGTGCTAATTTTCAGCCATCTTGTGAGGCTATATAGTGTTATCAAAAGATACTCAAATAATGACATATGAGTTCATATTTAATGTGAAGTGTATATTACACACACGCGCTCTCTCTCTCTCTCTCTCTCTCTCTCTCTCTCTCTCTCTCTCTCTCTCTCTCTCTCTCTTTGTCTCTCTCTCTCTCTCTCTCTCTGCCATTTTGGGCCAATGAAAGTTTAATTTCTGACCTGGCACGGAGCCACACCCGGGCTTGCGTCGGTTGGTCGGTGTCTCCGTTGGCCCAGCGGTACGATATTAGGGAGTTAAATGATATAGTTGCGCCGGGCACTGGAGACTTGGGGACGCGTCCTCTCGGGTTTCAGGGAGTCTTCGCCCGCGACGCTGGAGACGTTCGGTTCATTCACGTTGAGGAGAACTTTAAAGAAGTATTTTAATATTCGTTCACTCGAGTTTTGACATCAGAGCGGGCGCTGTTTCCGATCGGTTATTTCAGCAGCGACAATGTTCTCATGAAAAATAGATTTGTTCATGAATAAATACGTAGATAAAGACAGAGAGAATGAAAGACTTTTCAAGAATTTGCCGCTTTTCACAGCAGTTAAATAATAGCCTATGCAGAAAACGTACACTTGGACTATGGTAAATTATTAGCTACATTACTGCACTGTCCACTCCACAAATGTGTGCTAAATTCCCAAATTTCTCAAATCCAAATTGCCCCGCCAAATCCTTTGAAACTTTTCCATTGGTTATAAAACTGTAGCGGCCATGTTGGTCGCTCCTGATCTTTAGCTTTTTTCCAGTCGGTGGCGTTCGCCTGTTAACCCCGGGTAGTGGGTGTGTATGTATAATGAATGGGTGAGTGAGCTGGTGAGGGCAGGGTTAACCCTCCGTGCGATATATTTAGAGCCCGGCCACGATGAATGTTTTATCCACGCTGCGTAAGGCCCAAGGGAATTAAACATTGATATCTGCCACCACCAACGGACTCCTGGCTCTGGCACCAGAACAACGGGTTCCACGGATCATGCCTATACCCACCCCCCACCATCTTCCTACTACCCGCGCGCACGTGGGCAAAGCCACGCACACACACGCACGCACGCACACACACACACACACACACACACACATGCACACACATATGCATGCACGCACGTAGGTTTTTCTATAAATTCTATTTCTATTTCTTTCAATCCAATGTTAAAGGCTCTGTCACAGGAAAGTTAATGCATTACTTCAGCTGAGTCACGAAAAACATACAAAGTGCCTCTTTATAACTGGCCGTCATGTGTTCAACATATCCATTACTTATTTACTCAAATCCAACACACCATCAATGTAGTAATATGTATTAATCATTCATGAGTCGTTCTCTTTTTATCGGTCCCGATTGTGCTAATCGGTGTTGTCCACCTGCCTTGTAGCTCCTTAATCCACTGTAAACATGTGTCACCTGTAGGATGGGTGTCTATGTGTGCGCCGTCATCCCGGACTTGTTGTGGTCGGCCGGCCCTGCCAGCCCTGGCCTGTTGTGCCTCCCGTGTTAATGGTACCGGTGGCGCCTGCTGCTGTGTGTTTTGGCTCGGCGTGCCCGAGCCTCTCAGACACAGTTTAGCGACAGCTCAGTCCACCTGCATTATTGATACGGGAGCGAGCCTGCGGGTAGGGTTACCCCAAGGCAGAGGGAGAGAGAGGGAGCCGATACAATAAGGTGCCCTCTCGCTAACTATAACTGGGGGGGCATGCACACACACAGGGAACACACTGGGGATACGCACGGCAGATAGCACCACGCGTGTGAATGCACAGAAGATAGGTGGGGGGGGGGGGGGGGGGGGAGTGGTGGAGTTGGGGTGGGGAGGGGTCAGGGGTCAGGGGTGTAGAACAGAGGACAGGTAAGGTTGCGGTATCACAGGAAGTGCAAGAGGGAGTGGGAGAGAAGGAGAGAGAGAGAGAGAGAGAGGAGAGAGTGCAAGGGAGATAGAGAGAGTGCAAGGGAGATAGAGAGAGTGGGAGAGAGAGAGAGGGAGAGATGCGGGAGGTTACGGAAGGACACACTCGCATTCTGACGTCCATGTGGAAGAATACGCACGCACACACCGAAGAGGATACCCCTGCAGGCTAGAACTCACAGATGCACACATGTGCATGCACACACACACACACACACACACAAACCCACACACACACAGCGACTCTTGTGTGAGGAAAAAAACCTGCCTGCCAAAGTTGCTGCAGCAGCCAAGCAAGGACAACTGTCTCTGAGTTCACAAGACAATGGGAGACACACAAAGGACTCGACCGTCACCATCGACCGGTACAGGGGGGGTCTGTTATTCAGCGCCGTGACCCTGGAACATTACTTACCCACCTGTGGAGAAGAACCCCCCCCATCCCACCCTTCCACACCCTTCCCCCCCTACCCCCCCGCGTCGGGATCTTTAAAAAATGGCACGTGCTGGATTATGTTGTTCAAACCGGATTACAGGACTTCCATGTGGGATATCACGTGAGTGAGCCAGATGCAACAAGGTTGGGGTGACCAGTGTGAAACCCCCTGTACAGTGAGAGCCATTGTTATCAGAAACAACGTTTTTGAGCTTGATGACATCCAATGATTCTTCACAATCAGCGTGGTTCAGTCACAGACACATTTGTGGGGTTTTTTTAGATGCTTGAGTGCTGTAACGCGATCAAGCTCTGATGGCTGAGGGTTGAGTCGGTGTCCGTGTGCAGTTTAGAATAACTGACTTGGAACCAAGGGTGTCAGAGTTCGTCTGCTATATGTGCGCCGCCACATATTGGAGACTTTGAGAAAGACAAGGCATAAGTGCACGTTAACAGGTATAAGAAAACTCAAAAGAGAAAAAAAAGATTTCGGAAGCATTTGGATTTGCACTGTTGCAGATGTCAGCTCTGACTCCCCACTGCGTGAGTCTTCCGTCAGAACCAGTCCTCTATTGTCTTTCTCTGGGACAGTTGTAGAAAGTGTCGGACAAACATGGCACCTAAGAAGCCTGACAAGGCTTCCAAGAAGGGCAAGGCTGAGGAGCCGAATAAGAAGGAAGATAAAAAGGGTGGAAAAGATGACAAGAAAGGGAAAAAAGAGGAGCCCCCCCCCAAGGGAAAGGGCAAGGATGACGGGAAGAAGGGAAAGGGGAAGAAACCCGTCAGTGAGTCGGAGGCCTCAGAGGAGGAGGAAGACGAGGAAATCAGTGGTGAGCGAACGGAGGAGGAGGAGGAAGAGAGCGAGGAAGAGGTCGTAACCAAGAAGGGGGCTAAAGGTAAAGGCAAAGTTGCCCTGAAAGGAGCCTCCAAGGTAGTGAAGGGCTTCAGCAAGTCTCCTGGCAAGCGACAGTCAAAGAGTGAAGATGAAGATGAGGAAGAGGTGTCGCCCAAGCAAAAAGGAAGGGCGAAGACGAATGAAGTTCAAATGAAGCCCAAGCCCATCATGGTTTCCGCTCAGCTCAAGGGAGCCTCAAAGGCCCTCAGTGGCATTACAACGAAGTCTTCCCTTTTCAGTATGCCCAAACGGCCTGAGAAGGCAAAGCCAAAGCGGAACCTCAAAAGCACCTCCCGTCTCTTTTTCAGAATCTCGAAGAAGAAGAAACCACCAGGTTCTACACCCCTGTTTTCTGGCTTTGGGAATAAAGACAAGGACAAAAGATTGTCCGGCTTCAGCAATTTTGGCTTGATGAAAAAGGATAAAGACAAGAAGTCAACGGCGGGAAAGGCGCTCGGAGGAAAGCTCAAAGGGGTATTTGGGAAAAATAAAGCAGAGAAGCCTGGTTTTAAAAGTAGAAGCTGGGCGCTGGGGAGGATTGCTGGGGCTGCCAACTGGCTTACAGGAAAGTTCCTGGCCACCAAGGGCCAAGGCCGGCTGGGATATCGGGCAGGGGGGCTGCGGGGAAAGCAGGATAACAGAGGCAGAAGCGGAGGACACTATAATGACGGTTATGAGTACGATGAGGATTATTATGAGGAAGAATACTATGATAATCATGGATATCATGGGAGGAATCCATATGATTCTTACGACGACGACTACTATGATGAAGACCTACGGGACGATGAGTTCGGCTACTATGATGAAGACGGTAACTTTTACTATGATGATGAATTTTACACTGAGGACGAACAGTACAATGGATATGGTGACTATGATGATGATTTTGGGGATTTCTATGCCGATGAAGGCTATTACTATGGTGACGACGGAATGCTTTATGCAGTAGAGGCAGAGCCCTATGGTTACTTTGACAATGGAATGGAGGGGGTTTTTGACCCAAATGAGCATGAGCTTTATGGTGACCAGATGTTCATTGGAAACCAGTTGGATTATAACTATGGGATGTCCCAACCAGCTGGGATGATGTATGCCGGTTCTGAATTTGATCAGGGATTGTACAACGACTCAATGTTAGCCTACACAGACCCTAGACAGGCCATGTACAATGCATACCAACAGGAACAACCTTTCCTTCTTCAAGACCCTGGTGTACCAGACCAGTTTCGGGTTCCTAGGCCCCAGGTGATGATGTTTGGTAAGGAGAGACTGGACGTTCCTATCTATCCACACCCTATGGCCAATTCTTACCCTGCTGTTACTCTCCAGTCTCCTGCTGCACAGGCCATTGACCTCAATGATTTGGATATGATGTCAGATATACAATATGAGCAACCTCTCTACCCACCCATGCAGCCCCAGTATGCTTTTGAGCAACCCCTTGCCTCCTTCCCACCTGCACAGCCCCAGTATCCTGTCGGGCAACCTCTTGCCTTCTACCCACCTGCACAGCCCCAGTATCCTGTCGCTATGGACCAACCACAGGTCACCCCCATCCTAAGACAGTCTCCCACTGCCATGCTAATGCAGCAGGCTCAATCCCCGGTACCCTTTCACCCACCTCTCACTGTCTCTCCCAGTCACCTCTCCCTCTCATCTCTCCAGCCTCAGCTTCCCCCGCAAGTGTACCAACAACCTCTCCCCCAAGACCCTCAAATGTTCCAAATGGGGGTCCCAATGATGCAGGCACCTATGGCCCAGCCTATGCATTTACCTATGCACTCACCTATGCACTCACCTATGCACTCACCTATGCACTCACCTATGCACTCACCTATGCATTCACCTATGCACTCCCCAATGCCAGTAAGGCGAATTGTATCCCCACAGCTATCCATGAGGCCAGGCATGCAGACTAATGGAAGATTTGAATTTGAGGGAGATGCTTATCAAGAGCCTCACTTCTCCCCACCATTGCGTAGGCGGAGGCCTGATTCCCGTGTATCAATGATGGGCCATCGCCCAGCCTCAGTGATGTCCCATCGCCCAGCCTCAGTGATGTCCCGGCGGAAAACCAGCCCTCCCGTTTCACCCCTGTTCTCGAGGAGAGCGATGTCAGTTCAGGCCAGACCTCCTCCCCCCAGAGCGAGGAAAGGGATTGGGCTAGGTAGGTTACCATCCAGAGCACGTTCCCCTTACTCCCCCATGTCCAGCCCTGCGCCCTCACCCCGTGGATCATTCAGGAGAAGGCCTAGTCCAGGTCATTCACCGAGACCCTCATTTAGGCAGCAGCCTCCTCCAGACGCAGTACCCTTGCCCCCTTCCCGACCTCGCAATTTTGGTGGCAGGAGACAAGCATCTGTTTTGACAAGAGCTAGCTCCCTAGCAATGCATTCCCCCAAAAGACAAAGCCCCATGCCTATGATGGAGAGGCCATCGTCACCTCCTCGGGCCTTCCGCCCTCCATCCCCTCGTCGACCCACCTCCCCCTCTCCCTCTCATATGTCTAACCGGCCCCTTCCCATGCGCTCCTCAACTCGCAGACTGAGAGGCCGGCCAGGCAGTCGCAGTCATGTGCCCATGGGCACTGTCAAACCCTCACCTGCTAACCCCTATCTATCAAGACGTTCAAGGACTGGACCTCCTGTCACACAAAATGTTGCCCCTTTTAGGTCCTCTATTCGTAGTGTCCAAGGCCTTCCTCAAGGCCAGATAGGCGGCCCACAAATGCTGGCTAGGACAGGGTCCCGACCAGCAGGGCTTAGAGAACCCAAACGATTTGGGCCAGCCCAAGGAGGCTTCCGCAGGCCTGTGGGCAGAGGGCAGCCACATGTCCGGATGTCAAGGAGCCAAGGTTCTCTTCTAAGTAGGCAATCTTTCAGAGCCCCTGTTGCATCTCCACAGCCTTCGGTAAAATATATGCGTCCCCTGTCTCCCCAGCCATCGATGCATAGGCTGCAGAGTAGACCTCAATCTCCAATGCCACAACACCGTAGGTCACCTCTCCCCTCCCGTGCAGCATCACCCATGCACCCAGCTTATCACCCTGCCTCGCCTATTGCCCAGAGAACTATGAGTCCTCACAGTCCTATGCCTTTGTCCTTCCAGCCTTCAATGGTTAATCCCTATGCCCCCCCTGGACCTCATTCACAGCCTATTAGCCAGTATGGATACACTATGAACGACCCAGGTCCATCACAAATCCTGACAAATGCCTTACATCAACCTCCAGCTTACCATGGTACTTTTCCTAACTCTCAATTACAGAATGCCTCTCCTTACCCCACTCCTTACCCCCCCGCTATACCGAAGCCCATGCATTCAATTCAAGGGTACGAAAGCTTCCCTCAAAGTCACCCTTCTACTCCTGTTCACCTATCACCCCACCTAGGGAGTCCACTGCAGAATCCATACCTGCAGAATGCCAGCTACGCCTCACCTTTACAGAGTAGTAGTATTTCTCCCCTTCCTGATGGGTCGGTTGTAATGCCAATGGATGAACAAATGAACCTGCAAGCAGGGCCTGGTTCTCCTTTGGGTCTGTCCAGCGCTCTGATGCAGAATCCTGGCCTGCGCAGTGCCTCCTACTCCTCCCCTCTCCAGCGAAACGCAAGCTTCAACACACCTGTCCTCTTGCCTGCTCAGGATATACCCTTTACTGGATCTTTTGCCCCCTCCTCTCCACACCTGTCTGCCTCCATGCTTTCCCCACAGCTACAAAACGCCTCCTACATCTCACCGCTTCAGGGCCACATCTCCCCATTAGGTCCTGCCTCTCCCAGCCCTCTTCAAGCTCAGGCTACCCTGCAACAACATGGGATGGCTTCTCCACTTCTCTCCGCTCAAATGAGGACCTCTAGAATCCAAGGGTCAATGGTCCGACTTCCAGGCAATTCTTTTATGATGCCCCAGGGTCCCACTCAGCCACCAGCAGCAGCTGCAGGGAGGCTCTCTTCTCTATCCAATGCACTACAGAATCCCACCTTACGGCAGGCCACCTACCGACTTCCCGATGGCTCGTTGGTCACCAGAACCGAACCCGCTGAACCTTCACTTGCTCCCTCCCCCCTCAACTCTTCCTCGTCCATGCTCTCCTCTGCCATGTTGAACTCCAATGTACGTAATGCCACGTACCGGCTGCCGGACGGGACATTGGTCACCAAAAGTGAGCCAGTAGAGTCAACCTTCTCTCCTTCCATGCTGTCTTCTGCTATGCTCAACACTAGCGTCCGAAAGGCCACCTATCGATTACCCGATGGTTCTTTTGTCACCCAACCAGGACAGGAGGAGGTGGAAATTCTTGAGAGCCACTGAGGGGCTTTTTTTTTCCTCACCCCAATGCCTCTTCTGGCTGACTCTCGGGAATAGCTAAGGCATGCGCGGACGGAGCAAAGTTTATCGGCTCCCAGATGGCTGCATTCGACTCGTTGAGAAACCAAGAAGATGTCCACAGATGCCCACAGAGCCACGGTCCATAGTTGACCCATCTTCCAATGCTCTCCAGAACAAAAAATGTGGCCGAACAGCCACCTACCAGTTACGAGACGGAAACCCTTTGTGACCGCCGCTCGACGCCGCACTCCAGAGCCTCGCAGCATGGACCTCGTCCAGCCTTGCTCCACACCCAAGCCTTCCGTGGGAGCCCACAGTATCGTCTACGCTGCATGGTTACACCTACCGCGACCCTGGAGCACGAAAACTCCTTACCAAATCTCGAACGATGGACCTCTCAACATGTCCTCAAACCCAAGCCTTCGTGGAGCCACGTATCGTCTACCTGATGGTACACTAATGAGACACCCTGGTGCAGAAACTCCTTCCCAATCTCGAACGATGGACCTCTCCAGAGCCTTGTCCTCAAACCCAAGCCTTCGTGGAGCCACGTATCGTCTACCTGATGGTACACTAATGAGACACCCTGGTGCAGAAACTCCTTCCCAATCACGAACGATGGACCTCTCCAGAGCCTTGTCCTCAAACCCAAGCCTTCGTGCAGCCACGTATCGTCTACCTGATGGTACACTAATGACACGGCCTGGTGCAGAAACTCCTTCCGAATCTCGAACGATGGACCTCTCCAGAGCCTTGTCCTCAAACCCAAGCCTTCGTGCAGCCACGTATCGTCTACCTGATGGTACACTAAATGACACGGCCTGGTGCAGAAACTCCTTCCCGAATCTCGAACGATGGACCTCTCCAGAGCCTTGTCCTCAAAACCCAAGCCTTCGTGCAGCCACGTATCGTCTACCTGATGGTTACACTGAATGACACGGCCTGGTGCAGAAACTCCTTCCGAATCTCGAACGATGGACCTCTCCAGAGCCTTGTCCTCAACCCAAGCCTTCGCGGAGCCACGTAATCGTCTACCTGATGGTACACTAATGGCACGGCCTGGTGCAGAAACTCCTTCCCCAATCTCGAACGATGGACCTCTCCAGAGCCTTGTCCTCAAACCCAGGCCTTCGTGGAGCCACGTATCGTCTACCTGATGGTACACTAATGGCCCGGCCTGGTGCAGAAACTCCTTCCCAATCTCGAACGATGACCTCTCCAGAGCCTTGGTCCTCAAACCCAGGCCTTTCGTGGAGCCACGTATCGTCTACCTGATGGTACACTACATGGCACAGGCCTGGTGCAGAAACTCCTTCCCAATCTCGAACGATGGACCTCTCCAGAGCCTTGTCCTCAAACCCAGGCCTTCGTGGAGCCACGATCGTCTACCTGATGGTACACTAATGGCACGGCCTGGTGCAGAAACTCCTTCCCAATCTCGAACGATGGACCTCTTCCAGAGCCTTGTCCTCAACCCAGGCCTTCGTGGAGCCACGTATCGTCTACCTGATGGTACACTAAATGCACGGCCTGGTGCAGAAACTCCTTCCCAATCTCGAACGATGGGACCTCTCCAGAGCCTTGTCTCCAAACCCAGCCTTCGTGGAGCCACGTATCGTCTACCTGATGGTACACTAATGGCACGGCCTGGTGCAGAAACTCCTTCCCAATCTCGAACGATGGACCTCTCCAGAGCCTTGTCCTCAAACCCAGGCCTTCGTGGAGCCACGTATCGTCTACCTGATGGTACACTAATGGCACGGCCTGGTGCAGAAACTCCTTCCAAATCTCGAACGATGGACCTCTCCACAGCCTTGTCCTCAAACCCAGGCCTTCGTGGAGCCACGTATCGTCTACCTGATGGTACACTAATGACACGGCCTGGTGCAGCAAGTCCTCGATCTCTCGACGTCTCCAGCGCCTTGTCCACAAACCCCAACTTTCGTGGATCCACATTCCGCCTTCCATCCTATGCTGTAGTTATGCCCCAGGCCCACGGACATGGGCCAGAAGGGCACTGGGCACAGGGGACTGAGGGGATAGACTTCGGGGAAGAGGAGATGTGGGGGGAGCGAGTCCTGCCTGATGGGACAGTGCAGATGGAGCTACTGAACCACATGGGAATGATGGGAAGTGATGGCCAATTGCAAGGATATGACCAAGGGGACTGGATCCCTAGCAGGGAAGGGGAGCCACAGGGGAAGTGGTACGATAAGGTAAACGTCCTGTTGTGACAGCTAATGCGCTTTAACATGGATAACCTGGATTAGTAGTAACTGACAAACTGAGATGGTGTGTATTGTTTCCCTCATGTATTTATGTACATTTGTGTGAATGAAAGTACATGTGTGCGCTGTCTCACAGATGTACTCCATACAAAGCCTCCCCACCATGGGCTACAGGGAGCTGAGAGAGGAGGACGGGGTAGAGGATATGACACAGATGGAGTGAGACACACACACACACACACACACACACACACACACACACACACAAATGTATAGAATCATAATTTGTGAATATTACCTTGATGTGTGTGTGTGTGTGTGTGTGTTTCCAGGGAGCTACATGAAGAGAATGTGCTGCTGAACTTGATGATGCGGTTTGAACGTGATCTAATATACGTAAGTATATTAGATCACGCTGTTCTTTTCAACAATATCACAATATCAGCGTCATTTTCACATTTTATCAATGTTTCCATTCTCTCCATTTGCTGTTGATTGCTCCTTCTTTCTGACTTTCTTTTGGCGACTTACTACACTCTAAACTGTACCTGTGTACCTGTCTGTTTCCCTCTCTCTGTCTCACTCTCCCTCTGTCAGACATACATCGGCAGTATCCTGGTGTCTGTGAACCCCTATAAGATGTTCGACATGTACGGGATCGACATGGTGCTGCAGTACAAGGGCCTCGCCCTGGGAGAGAACCCACCGTGAGAACCTCTCATCAATGCACTGATCTTTTGGATCATTACAGCCAACTAACTAAAGAACTGTGATCTTTATACACGTTATAGCATTGACTCTGTGCCGGTGGGTCGCAAAGGGATTTTCAGTAGAAAATTGGAATGAATGCTAATTTAACATTTAAATGGCTTACTATTGTGTTGGGTTTAACCCCAATTGTTGCAGCTTTTTGCTCGCTCCGTATTTTTAACAGTACATAAAGACATTGTTGATCAGTGCAATGTTGGTAAATACATGTTTTGTTTTTGGGCTGTGACTAATGACACATGTGGGGGTCCAGAGGCTAGACCAGTAGAGACCCACTGCATTAGAGGATGATCATAGCACAAGCTAATCTGCAGAGCTGCAGGATTAAATGAGATCTAATTAGATCGACAGGACCCCAAACAAATGGATCTTTCGAGCTACGTAATGATAACAAACTGATCTTTAGTAACATTAAAGTAATATAATCATAACAAACTAATCTTTAGTGACATTAAAGTAATATAATGATAACAAACTGATCTTTAGTAACATTAAAGCAATATGATCATAACAAACTGATCTGTAGGATCATTACAACTACAGGCGTGAGTTGATCTTTAGGAACACTAAAGCTACGGGATCACAAGCGTACTGAATGTTAGTGCGACATGATGATAACAAACTGATCCTTAGCGCTACATGACTATTTTGACTGAATTATCATTACGAACAACGGAGCTTTAGCGCAGCGTGATTCTAACAAACGGATCTTTAGGAACATTAGACGTAGATCAAACTGTGCTTTAATGAGATTAGCGATACATGATCACAACTCAGTGATCAGAGCCACATGACGAATGCTGACTGGCTCACTGTACTGGCTAACAAAGTCAATTATTCATTCTGAGTCAATGTATTATTAATTGTTTTAAATTCACGATTGTATAAGTGAAGAAGCTGAAATCTGAAATGTCAGTAAGTCGCTAACTGACAAAGAACCTGAAAATATCCTCATCCCCTGTATGCCTGTACACGTTTAAACTCCTCGCCCTGTAAGATAATTCCACTGCTATGTATGACTTGCTATGTGACAAAACTCAACACTGGAAAATTATAAACAGAGGAGGGAGGAAAGGAGTGAACAAAGTAAGAATGATTGAGAAAAGAAAACAAGGTAACAAGGAAACAAAAGAATGTCGAATGACGATGGAAATTAAAGGCAGTAAGGAATAGCAGAGAGTACAATTAAAACACACGTTGAAAAGTGTAGAAGAGCTAGAATAGAAGATAAAGGAGTGCATTAGTTCAATTAGTAGCAGGGAAAAATAAAACAGAAAATAAGGAAAGCAAAGAACAAAGGGAGGATAGCAGAATTTCAAGTGCAATTGATTTTTCTCTGGCTCCTGGAAGTATGACTGATTGGAGATTCTGTCGCCCACAGCCACCTGTTTGCCATCGCAAACGCTGCCTACACCAAAATGATGGATGCCAAACAAAACCAGGTCATTATAATCAAGTAAGATGCTGGCTCCTTTACCTTTCCTATTGGTCTTGTCGGAAGTCGCACATGTCAACACATGCTAGCATGTGCTAACATGTGCTAATTCATGCTAACATAAAAAAAAGTATAATAATGGACTGGGAGATTTCCAGTGGGAGATCCCCCAGGCTGCCAAAAACAGGGGAAAGTCCCTGGAAAACTGGGACTGTCCCTGGAAAACTGGGACTGTCCCTGGGAAATCTAGGACTGTCCCTGGAAACCTGGGTCTGTCGCTGGAAAACTAGGACTTTTCCCTTGGAAAACTAGGACTGTCCCTGAACACCTGGGTCTGTCCCTGGAAAACTGTGACTGTCCCTGGGAAAACTAGGACTGCCCCTGGAAAACTGGGACTGTCCCTGGAAAACTGGGACGTCTACCTGATGGTACACTAATGAGACACCCTGGTGCAGAAACTCCTTCCCAATCACGAACGATGGACCTCTCCAGAGCCTTGTCCTCAAACCCAAGCCTTCGTGCAGCCACGTATCGTCTACCTGATGGTACACTAATGACACGGCCTGGTGCAGAAACTCCTTCCGAATCTCGAACGATGGACCTCTCCAGAGCCTTGTCCTCAAACCCAAGCCTTCGTGCAGCCACGTATCGTCTACCTGATGGTACACTAATGACACGGCCTGGTGCAGAAACTCCTTCCCAATCTCGAACGATGGACCTCTCCAGAGCCTTGTCCTCAAACCCAAGCCTTCGTGGAGCCACGTATCGTCTACCTGATGGTACACTAATGGCACGGCCTGGTGCAGAAACTCCTTCCCAATCTCGAACGATGGACCTCTCCAGAGCCTTGTCCTCAAACCCAGGCCTTCGTGGAGCCACGTATCGTCTACCTGATGGTACACTAATGGCACGGCCTGGTGCAGAAACTCCTTCCCAATCTCGAACGATGGACCTCTCCAGAGCCTTGTCCTCAAACCCAGGCCTTCGTGGAGCCACGTATCGTCTACCTGATGGTACACTAATGGCACGGCCTGGTGCAGAAACTCCTTCCCAATCTCGAACGATGGACCTCTCCAGAGCCTTGTCCTCAAACCCAGGCCTTCGTGGAGCCACGTATCGTCTACCTGATGGTACACTAATGGCACGGCCTGGTGCAGAAACTCCTTCCCAATCTCGAACGATGGACCTCTCCAGAGCCTTGTCCTCAAACCCAGGCCTTCGTGGAGCCACGTATCGTCTACCTGATGGTACACTAATGGCACGGCCTGGTGCAGAAACTCCTTCCCAATCTCGAACGATGGACCTCTCCAGAGCCTTGTCCTCAAACCCAGGCCTTCGTGGAGCCACGTATCGTCTACCTGATGGTACACTAATGGCACGGCCTGGTGCAGAAACTCCTTCCCAATCTCGAACGATGGACCTCTCCAGAGCCTTGTCCTCAAACCCAGGCCTTCGTGGAGCCACGTATCGTCTACCTGATGGTACACTAATGGCACGGCCTGGTGCAGAAACTCCTTCCCAATCTCGAACGATGGACCTCTCCAGAGCCTTGTCCTCAAACCCAGGCCTTCGTGGAGCCACGTATCGTCTACCTGATGGTACACTAATGACACGGCCTGGTGCAGCAAGTCCTCGATCTCTCGACGTCTCCAGCGCCTTGTCCACAAACCCCAACTTTCGTGGATCCACATTCCGCCTTCCATCCTATGCTGTAGTTATGCCCCAGGCCCACGGACATGGGCCAGAAGGGCACTGGGCACAGGGGACTGAGGGGATAGACTTCGGGGAAGAGGAGATGTGGGGGGAGCGAGTCCTGCCTGATGGGACAGTGCAGATGGAGCTACTGAACCACATGGGAATGATGGGAAGTGATGGCCAATTGCAAGGATATGACCAAGGGGACTGGATCCCTAGCAGGGAAGGGGAGCCACAGGGGAAGTGGTACAATAAGGTAAACGTCCTGTTGTGACAGCTAATGCGCTTTAACATGGATAACCTGGATTAGTAGTAACTGACAAACTGAGATGGTGTGTATTGTTTCCCTCATGTATTTATGTACATTTGTGTGAATGAAAGTACATGTGTGCGCTGTCTCACAGATGTACTCCATACAAAGCCTCCCCACCATGGGCTACAGGGAGCTGAGAGAGGAGGACGGGGTAGAGGATATGACACAGATGGAGTGAGACACACACACACACACACACACACACACACACACACACACAAATGTATAGAATCATAATTTGTGAATATTACCTTGATGTGTGTGTGTGTGTGTGTGTGTTTCCAGGGAGCTACATGAAGAGAATGTGCTGCTGAACTTGATGATGCGGTTTGAACGTGATCTAATATACGTAAGTATATTAGATCACGCTGTTCTTTTCAACAATATCACAATATCAGCGTCATTTTCACATTTTATCAATGTTTCCATTCTCTCCATTTGCTGTTGATTGCTCCTTCTTTCTGACTTTCTTTTGGCGACTTACTACACTCTAAACTGTACCTGTGTACCTGTCTGTTTCCCTCTCTCTGTCTCACTCTCCCTCTGTCAGACATACATCGGCAGTATCCTGGTGTCTGTGAACCCCTATAAGATGTTCGACATGTACGGGATCGACATGGTGCTGCAGTACAAGGGCCTCGCCCTGGGAGAGAACCCACCGTGAGAACCTCTCATCAATGCACTGATCTTTTGGATCATTACAGCCAACTAACTAAAGAACTGTGATCTTTATACACGTTATAGCATTGACTCTGTGCCGGTGGGTCGCAAAGGGATTTTCAGTAGAAAATTGGAATGAATGCTAATTTAACATTTAAATGGCTTACTATTGTGTTGGGTTTAACCCCAATTGTTGCAGCTTTTTGCTTGCTCCGTATTTTTAACAGTACATAAAGACATTGTTGATCAGTGCAATGTTGGTAAATACATGTTTTGTTTTTGGGCTGTGACTAATGACACATGTGGGGGTCCAGAGGCTAGACCAGTAGAGACCCACTGCATTAGAGGATGACCATAGCACAAGCTAATCTGCAGAGCTGCAGGATTAAATGAGATCTAATTAGATCGACAGGACCCCAAACAAATGGATCTTTCGAGCTACGTAATGATAACAAACTGATCTTTAGTAACATTAAAGTAATATAATCATAACAAACTAATCTTTAGTGACATTAAAGTAATATAATGATAACAAACTGATCTTTAGTAACATTAAAGCAATATGATCATAACAAACTGATCTGTAGGATCATTACAACTACAGGCGTGAGTTGATCTTTAGGAACACTAAAGCTACGGGATCACAAGCGTACTGAATGTTAGTGCGACATGATGATAACAAACTGATCCTTAGCGCTACATGACTATTTTGACTGAATTATCATTACGAACAACGGAGCTTTAGCGCAGCGTGATTCTAACAAACGGATCTTTAGGAACATTAGACGTAGATCAAACTGTGCTTTAATGAGATTAGCGATACATGATCACAACTCAGTGATCAGAGCCACATGACGAATGCTGACTGGCTCACTGTACTGGCTAACAAAGTCAATTATTCATTCTGAGTCAATGTATTATTAATTGTTTTAAATTCACGATTGTATAAGTGAAGAAGCTGAAATCTGAAATGTCAGTAAGTCGCTAACTGACAAAGAACCTGAAAATATCCTCATCCCCTGTATGCCTGTACACGTTTAAACTCCTCGCCCTGTAAGATAATTCCACTGCTATGTATGACTTGCTATGTGACAAAACTCAACACTGGAAAATTATAAACAGAGGAGGGAGGAAAGGAGTGAACAAAGTAAGAATGATTGAGAAAAGAAAACAAGGTAACAAGGAAACAAAAGAATGTCGAATGACGATGGAAATTAAAGGCAGTAAGGAATAGCAGAGAGTACAATTAAAACACACGTTGAAAAGTGTAGAAAGAGCCTAGAATAGAAGGATAAAGGAATGTGCATTAGTTAAATTAGTAGCAGGGAAAAATAAAACAGAAAATAAGGAAAGCAAAGAACAAAGGGAGGATAGGCAGACATTTCAAGTGCAATTGATTTTTCTCTGGCTCCTGGAAGTATGACTGATTGGAGATTCTGTCGCCCACAGCCACCTGTTTGCCATCGCAAACGCTGCCTACACCAAAATGATGGATGCCAAACAAAACCAGGTCATTATAATCAAGTAAGATGCTGGCTCCTTTACCTTTCCTATTGGTCTTGTCGGAAGTCGCACATGTCAACACATGCTAGCATGTGCTAACACGTGCTAATTCATGCTAACATAAAAAAAAGTATAATAATGGACTGGGAGATTTCCAGTGGGAGATCCCCCAGGCTGCCAAAAACGGGGGAAAGTCCCTGGAAAACTGGGACTGTCCCTGGAAAACTGGGACTGTCCCTGGGAAATCTAGGACTGTCCCTGGAAACCTGGGTCTGTCGCTGGAAAACTAGGACTTTTCCCTTGGAAAACTAGGACTGTCCCTGAACACCTGGGTCTGTCCCTGGAAAACTGTGACTGTCCCTGGGAAAACTAGGACTGCCCCTGGAAAACTGGGACTGTCCCTGGAAAACTGGGACTGTATATACGGGCAGGAAATCATTGTAGTGGTGATGCATGTCAAAACAGCAAGAGTCACGCTGAGTACAATAACAGGCATGAATATTTTAAAGGGGGACGGAGATGCCTTGTCTTTCCCCGCTGGAACACATTTAAAATGCACATCTGCAATACACAACAATGTCTCCCTCACTATGCAATCTATACAATGGAAGTGAGTTGTATAAACTTTGCCAGCATGCACGCACGCACGCACGCACACACACACGCACACACAAACACACACACACACTCTCACAAACAAATTCCATTTGTAACACAGTTTTGCAGTTTCTTCCTCCTCTTTTTAGGTTGTCATTCCGATAGTTCAACTAGACTATCACCGAATGTGTGTGTGTGTGTGTGCGTGTGTGTGTGTATGTGTGTGTGTGTGTGTGTGTGTGTGTGTGTGCACGTCCGCGTGTGCGTACGTGTGTGTGCGTGTGTATGTGTGTGTGTGTGTGTGTGTGTGTGTACCACAGACACACACACACACACACACACACACACACACACACACACAATGGACACACAGGACACACACACACACACACACAATGGACACACTGTGGAGAACTGGAATCCAGCCACTCCTAATCTCTCTTCAATGAGTCCATTAAGCTATGAGCGCTGCGTCGGAGGGCTAGCATAACAGATTCACTGGTGCCCAAGAGCCAGTTAATTGAACACCTTGTCTCCGGTTAGCTTACGCTTTGCTTGGCTTTATTAGTGTTACCGCTGCTGCTAATACCTGCCTTTTAAAAGCCCAGCCAACACTTCACTGCTGAGACCATGAGTCGATCATTCAGTTAGTTTCGATGAGCCAATCGACTGATTCCAACCGTCTGATTCTGAGAGTGAATTCATGTTTTTAAATCTTTTACAAAGTAAACAATACATGACATGTATTACTCACAGCAAACATAAAATGCACATTTAAAGGTTGACATTTGATAGATAATTTTTCTGTTTTAGTTCATTATGAATTAACTGGTTTCTTGGGACATCACTTTGGCCTCTGGTAACCTGTGTGACGCATTTTCTATTATGTATGACTGATTGACATGATTTATCAATTAACCGGGACAATAATCAGCAGATGAAGCACCAAAGAAGAAAATAGTTTATGACAGAAATCATTTGTTACAGAACCCAGAACACCACAGACAAAAGCAATATGAAAGAAATGTGATTAATGATTTATATTGCATATATAGGCTGTATATACTGTATATACAGTAAATATATACAGTAAATATATATATGTATATACTGTATATATATATATAAATAATATATAGTGTCTTTTAAGAGAGAGAAACATAAAAACATAAAAGTTTTCATGAATAAGTTTGCCAATACAAGCACAACATTCAACACATACAGTACATACTCAATAAAGATTATTATTATTATTATTATTATTATTATTATTATTATTATTAATAATAAACAAAGTCAACAGCAAAAAAGGGCAGATCAACAGAAACATTTGCACACATCGTCGAGAGAAACTTTGTCATGGTCGCGTGGCGTTTAAAACCGTATCATTAATTTTCAGAGCTCTGTGTTAACTGTCAAAGTGTTTATGGTGATGCTGTTTCCCCCCCCCCCCCAGCGGGGAGAGCGGCTCTGGGAAGACTGAGGCCACCAAACTGGTCCTGCGCTACCTAGCATCGCTGCACCAGCAACACAACCTCACGCAAAAGGTACACACACACACACACACACACTCTCATGCAGACACTACGTATTCAAGTACACGCATGCAGACACACACACTCTCATGGAGACACGTATGCACCACACACACACACTCTTCCACGCACTGCACACACACACACATACCAGGATCGACATGTGCTGCAGTCAAGGGCCTCGCCCTGGGAGAGGAACCCCACCGTGAGAACCTTTCTCATCAAGCCAACTATCTTTTGGATCATTACAGCCACTAAACTAAAGAACTGTGATCTTTATACAGCGTTATAGCCATTGGACTCTGTGCCGGTGGGTCGCAAAAGGATTTTCAGTGAAAATTGGAATGAATGCTAATTGAACATTTAAATGGCTTACTATTGTGTTGGGTTTAACCCCAATTGTTGCAGCTTTTTGCTCGCTTCCGTATTTTTAACAGTACATAAAGACATTGTTGCATCAGTGCAATTTGGTAAAACATGTTTGTTTTTGGGCTGTGACTAATGACACATGTGGGGGTTCCAAAGAGGCTAGACCAGTAAGAGACCCACTGCATTAGAGAGATGACCATAGCACAACTAATCTGCCAGAGCTGCAGGATTAAATGAGATCTAATTAGATCGACAGGACCCCAAACCAAACTGGATCTTTCGAGCTTACGTAATGCAGAACAAACTGATCTTTAGTACATTAAAAGTAATATAATCATAACAAACTAATCTTTAGTGACATTAAAGTAATATAAGGGGATAACAAACGGGGATTCTTTAGTAACATTAAAGGCAATATGATCATAACAAACTGGAATCTGTTTAGGATCATTACAACTACAGTCTGAGTTGATCTTTAGCGAACACTAAAGCTACGGCGATCACAAGCGTACTGAATTTAGTGGCGACATGATTGATAACAAACTGATCCTTAGCGCGACATGACTATTTTGACTGAATTATATTACGAACAACGGAGCTTTAGGCGCAGCGTGATCTAAACAAACGGACTTTAGGAACATTAGGACGTAGATCAAACTGTGCTTTAATTGAGATTAGCGATACATGATCACAACTCAGTGATCAGAGACCCACATGACGAATGCTGACTGGCCTCACTGTACTGGCTAACAAAGTCAATGTATTCATCTGTATCAATGTATTATTAATTGGTTTAAATCACGATTGTATAAGTGATAGAAGCTGGAAATCTGAAAATGTCAGTAAGTCGCTAACTGACAAAGAACCTGAAAATATCCTCATCCCCTGTAGCCTGTAACACGTTTAAACTCTCGCCCTGCTAAGATAATTCCACTGCTTGTATGACTTGCTATGTGACAAAACTCAACACGTGGAAAAATTAATTAAAACAGAGGAGGGAGGAAAGGAAGTGAACAACAGTAAGAATGATTGAGAAAGAAAACCAAGGTCAACAAGGCAAACAAAAGAATGTCGAATGAACGATGGAAATTAAAGGCAGTAAGGATAGCAGAGAGTTACAATTAAACACACGTTGAAAGTGTAGAAGAGCCTAGAATAGAAATAAAGGGTGCATAGTTCAATTAGCTAGCAGGGAAAAATAAAACAGAAAATAAGGAAAGCAAAGAACAAAGGGAGCGATAGCAGAAATTCAAGTGCAATGATTTTTCTCTGGCTCCTGAAGTATGACTGATTGGAGATTCTGTCGCCCACAGCCACCTGTTTGCCAGTCGCAAAACGCTGCCTACACCAAAAAATAGGATGCCAACAAAACCAGGTCATTATAATCAAGTAAGATTGCTGGCTCCTTTACCTTTCCTATGGTCTGTTGGAAGTCGCACATGTCGAACCACATGCTGCATGTGCTAAACAGTGCTGCTATAATTCATGCTAACATAAAAAAAAAGTATTAATAATGGACTGGGAGCATTTTCCAGTGGGAGATCCCCAGGCTGCCAAAAACGGGGGAAAGTCCTGGAAAACTGGGACTGTTCCCTGGGAAAACATGGGACTGTCCCTGGAAATCTAGGGATGTCCCTGGAACCTGGGTCTGTCGCCTGGAAAACTAGGACTGTTCCCTTGGAAAACTAGGACTGTCCCTGAACACCATGGGTCGTGTCCCTGGGAAACTTGTGACTGTCCCTGGGAAAACTATTGACTGCCCCTGGAAAACTGGACTTGTCCCCGGGAAAACTGGGACATGTATATCGGGCAGGAAATCATTGTAGTGGTTATGATGTTCAAAATCAGCAAGAGTCACGCTGATGTACAATAACAGGCGCATTGAATATTTTTAAAGGGGACGGAGATGCCTTGGTCTTGCCCCGCTGAACACATGTAAAATGCACATCTTCAATACCACAACAATGTCTCCCTCACTATGCAATCTATTACAATGGAAAAGTGATGTTGTATAAACTTTGCCAGCATGCACGCACGCACGCACGCACACACAAACACACACACACACTCTCACAAACAATTCCATTTGTAACACAGTTTTGCAGTTTTCTTCCTCCTCTTTTTAGTTGTCATCTCGATAGTTCAACTAGACTATCCCGAAGTGTGTGTTGTGTGTGTTGTGTGTTGTGTGTGTGTGTGCACTCTGCGTGTGCGTACGGGGTGTGCGTGTGTGTGTGTATGTGTGTGTGTGTGGGGTGTGGTGTGTTGTGTTGCACGTCCGCGTGTGCGTACGTGTGTGTGCGTGTGTATGTGTGTGTGTGTGTGTGTGTGTATGTGTGCACGTCTGCGTGTGTGTGTGTGTGTGTGTGTGTGTATGTGTGTGTGTGTGTGTGTGTGTGTGTGTGTGTGTGTGTGTGCACAGTCTGCGTGTGCTTGCGTGTTGTGTGTGTGTGTGTGTGTATGTGTGTGTGTGGTGTGTGGTGTGTGTGAGTGTGTGACTCTAGCAACGAGCTGAAGATTGATCTCCATTGGAGGCTTAAAATTTTCCAAACCTTGTAGACAATTTACGCAAAAGGTTCTGACCACAGGACCTGTGTCAGGTTTCCTTGCCTCCCTCCTCCTCCACCTTCTCTTACTCCACCTGCACCTCCTCCTCCTCCTCACCCTCCTCCTGGATGCTGTTTGTAAATTCATGAGCGTCTGTCTCTGGTGTGGCCGGTGAGCTTGACCCAGAATCACCCCTAACTGCTCTCTGTATCGCCTGTCCATACGTTTGGATGTCTGTCTGGTTGGTCCATATTCTCTGTCTTTGGTCCATATCCTTTCGTCTGTCTGTCTGTCGGTCTGTCTGTCTGCTGTTTCTGTCTTGTGTGTCTGTTCTGTCTGTTGGGTCCAATATCCCTCTGTCTGTCTGTCTGGTGGTCCATAATCATCCTGATCTTTCTGTCTTCTGTCTGTCTGTTTGCGTCCATTCATCTTCTTTCTGTCTGCTGTCTGTCTCTCTGTCTGGTCTGTTGGTCCATATCCTTCTTGTCGTCGTCTGTCTTGTCTGTCTGCCTGCCTGCCTGTCTGTCTGTCTGTTGGTCGCGTCCATACCTCTTGTCTGTCTGTCGGTCTGTCTGTCTGGTTTGGGCCATATTATCTATCTGTTGCGTCCATTCATCTGCTTCTTTCTGTCTGTTTGTCTGCTGTCTGTCTGGTCTGTTGGCCATATCCTCTGTCTGTTGGTCCATATCCTCTGTCTGTCTGTCTGTCGGGTCTGTCTGTCTGTCTGTCTGTGTGTCTGTCTGTCGTTGGTCATATCCTCTGTTGTCTGTCTGTGGTCCATATCCTCTGTCTGTCTGTCTGTCTGTCTGTTGGTCCATATCCTCTGTCTGTCTGTCTGTCTGTCTGTCTGTTGGTCCATACCCTCTGTCTGTCTGTCTTGTCTGTCTGTCTATCTGTCTGTCTGTCTGTCTGTCTGTTGGTCCATACCCTCTGTCTGTCTGTCTGTCTGTCTATCTGTCTGTCTGTCTGTCTGTCTGTCTGTCTGTCTGTCTGTCTGTCTGTCTGTTTGTTGGTCCATATGCTCTGTCTGTCTGTCTGTTGTTAGAAATCAGCAAAACACACACACACACACTCACACACACATAAACTCACTAGCGCACACGCACAGACACCTGAAACATATGTTCTAAAGGACACCTAAATAACCCAACCAGCTCTGAAACCAAAGCAGATCATGTCTCACTGTGGGTGCAAGTGTGTGTGTGTGTGTGTGTGTGTGTGTGTTGGGTGTGGGTGTTGTGTGGGTGTGGTGATGGTGTGTGTGTGCGCCGTGCGCGTGTGCGTGTGTGTTGTGTGTAGTGTGTATGTGTGTGTGTGGAGGGGGTAATGGGCTCATTTTAGCTAACCAGACGATTTCATGAAACTCAATGCTTGGTCCTGGTCAATTTGTCTATTTCAAGACACACACACACACACACACACACACACACACACACACACACCACACACACACACACACACACACACACACACACACACACACACACACACACAGACAGACACACACACACACACACACTGATCAGCACACCTGAGGACACACACCACACCTGATTCAACATCCTGAGGGCACATACACACCTGACAGTCAGACAGACAACACACACACACCACACACACACACCCACACACACGCACACACACGCACAACACACACACACATACACACTCAAAAACCTTGACACACCTGACACACACACTCTCCCTTATGGTTCTGTGGAAACTGAATCAAACAGCGCCGCTCGTAATCTCTCTTCAATGAGTCCATTAAGCTATGAGCGGCCGTCGGAGGGCTAAGCATAAACAGATTCCACTGGTGCCAAGAGCCAGTTAATTGAAACCACCTCTGTCGTCCGGTTAGCTTTACGCTTTGCTTTGGCTTTGATTTAGCTGTCGTGATCCTGCTCACGGCTGCCCGGCCATCCCTAGCACTCACCTTGCTGTTCACACACAGCGCCAGCCAACACTTTCACTAGCTGAGACCGATCGCTATCGATCATTCAAGTTAGTTTCGATGAAGGCCGAATCGAACTCATATACAAGTCCACGCGGCGCCCTGATCTCTCCGTGCCGCAGTGGAGCCCTTGTTCGATGAGTTTATCCCTTGTAACCCACCTACTCTGTTCCTCTAATCACGACCGAAGCTGGAGAGACTGACCGCAGCCGACCTCCACCCAGAGTCTCCTCGACCCATGACATCGTGTTCTCCCAGAGCCCTCGTCCGCTGCACCGCCCCACATTTGTGACGCGTTTACCGCACTCGGCCCACTACGCGACAGCAAAACATCCCGCTCCCCCATAATATCGGCACGTCAGGCACCACATCTCCAAGAGAGCCCCAACGTCACCAAGTCCCCAGCACAGGTGCCCTTCCCAGTACCCACGCTTGTGCCAGCGACCGCCACCAAACTGGTTGAACAGGATGGTGAGGACGCTCACAGCAGTAACGGACCGATAGTTTCCCAACAGCCAGGGTACATACGTTTCATGTTTTTAGGCGGGGCTACGCTGCTCTGAGATTAAAAATGTAGCTGAGGTGTGGAAGCGGGTACCTGGTTCCTCGCCTCTCTCTATTCCTCCTCGCCCTTTTTCTTTCCCCACTGCTTCAGAGCGCAGGACCTTCTGGCATCACTGTTCCGCCATCCTTCCGCCCCCGCCTCCCATCGCTTCCATCTCCCAGTGGCACGGAACCCCACCCGTGTCCGCAAGCCCGGACACGCCCGACCTACGTCGGGACACCCTCGAGCAGCCAGCGGAGATGGGCAACAGCTACCGCGAGTATATAGTGCGACGTGGATCCGCTGTGTAGACCCGGCGGAAGACAGGAGGACACGAAGATGACGAAGGAGGGCGGGAACGGGGTGTAGCCACCAGACGTGGCGGGGCCACTTTCACCACCACCTACCAGCAATTCACAACCACCGCAAGGCCGGCTGGAGAGGAGAGGCGGAGGCGTTCTCCATCCTTAATTTACGGCCGCCATCAGTGTGGCTCATGCGACTGGACATGATTTTATCAATGAAACGACGGGGGCAAATAGACTACAGCAGATGAGCACAGCACCGACACGCATTCCCACCTCCAGGTGGTAATCATTATGACGCTCTCCACGAAAATTGCCCTTACCGAATTGCTCAGGACAAGAAGACGACCCACGAACACCAAGACAAAAGGGCGGACTACGCAGAAACTAAATGGGCGACCTCCTCACAGCTCGAGTTTATCAGTGATGGCCTACCTCACATGACTTTAGGCTGCTCGAGGTGCCAATGACTGGTATATACAGCGTCTACGCCAAACACGTGGTAAATCTGACCCCACGCGTAAAAGGACTCGACTCAGGCAGGTAAACGTGTAGAATACTCCTGGGTATTACATTATATAAATAATATATAGTGTCGTTTAAGAGAGGAGAAACATTAAAAAACATAAAAGTTTTCATGAATAAGTTCTGCCAATACAAGCACAACATCAAACACATGACAGTACGATACTCAATAAAGATTAATTATGAATATTATATTATTATTATTATTATTATTATTAATAATAAAACAAAGTTTTCAACAGCAAAAAGGGCAGATCAACAGAAACATTTGCACAACATCGTCGAGAGAAAACTTGTTCATGGTCGCGTTGCGTTTAAACCCCCCCCCCCCCCCCCCCCCCACAGCGGGGAGAGCGGCTCTGGAAGACTGAGCGCCACCAAACTGTCCTGCGCCTACCTAGCATCCTGCACCAGCAACACAAACCT
>PIJE02000498.1:128144-135514 GCA_002895965.2 Coryphaenoides rupestris
GTTGCAGTAGGACGCTGATTGTTCCTAAATATCAGTAATATAACACAATACACCTATAAAGCAGTACTCTCTGGCATTAGACAAATAGTGTGTGTGTGTGTGTGTGTGTGTGTGTGTGTGTGTGTGTGTGTGTGTGTGTGTGTGTGTGTGTGTGTGTGTGTGTGTGTGTCAAAACGAGCACTACTGTTTTCGATGTTGTTGTTATGTTTGTATTTCTTCACACAGGAAACAATGAGAGAAAAAATATTCACTCCTCTTACTGTGGAGAGCGCTGTCGATGCCAGGTGAGCCACAACTACACTACCCATCATGCACTGCACATGAAGCCCTGCGTTCTCTGTGAATCAATCGAGAGATGTTTGGTTCCCCAAATAATGCTTACATTAAAGTACATATCAAGAAGATCAAGAATTATGACTGGAAGCATGAAAATACAATAACATTTACATAAATGTTATTTTTGCAAAAGTAGCCATGACTTTTCCATCCGATTAACTCTCTCTCTCTTTCTTTCTTTCTTTGTGGGGCTGTGGGACCCATGGGGAGTGTGTGTGTGTGTGTGTGTGTGTGTGTGTGTGTGTGTGTGTGTGTGTGTGTGTGTGTGCGTGAGTGTGTCAATGTGTAACTATTGTGTGAAATACCACCAAGAACTACAAGCTTTGAGCACCATCTGTTCAATCAAATTGACTTTTTTTTAACCAATATATATTTGAATTTATTAACAATCATTTTGTCATTGGCAGATGGCTTGCATCTCGTTTTGTTGATTAAGTCTCTCTCTCCCTTTCTCTCTCTCTCTCTCTCTCTCTCTCTCTCTCTCTCTACTTCTCTATCCCTATGTCTCTCTGTCTCTGTCTCTCTCTGTCTCTCTATCTCACTCTCCTCCATCACCCAGAGATGCTATTGCCAAGATACTGTACTCGCTACTCTTCCATTGGCTGACGGAGAAGATCAACGCCCGGGTGTACCCCCGCCAACCCACCGTCTCCATCTCCATCCTGGACATCTACGGCTTCGAGGTGGACCAATCAGCACGCAGTACAACATCCTGACCCTAGACTCCAAGTTGCACAGACGACACTGTAAAGGGCTGAGATGTATTTTGAGGGGGTTAAGGGATGCTGAGGTTCAGGATGGGTGGGTAGGATGTTTGGCTCCTAGCCCACACCCGCCAGAAGGTTCTATGTCCAATCCCCAACATTATTTTCTGGACAACCTTCACCCGATTGACTTGATGGGTGTACTGCAGAGTACCCGACGAAGTGCAGTGTCGAGTATGAATTCTTTTGGATGAGTGGTTCTCGAGAAAGCTATCGCAAGCAAAGCAAAGGCTCGTTCCGAACAGGCACAGAACGCGGCCGTGGATGGGCAGAGGCGCGCTTAGAACAGGCACATGGCTAGTAGTTATAAATTAAAAGATTTCAAGTAAAATGTGAAATCATGTCATGGTCCCACTTGTTCGTTAATTGTGTTTCCCTGCTACTGGTGTGTGCGTGTGTGTGTGTGCGTGCGTGTGCGTGCTCATGTGTGCAATGACCAGGATCTGGCCTTCAACAGCTTTGAGCAGCTTTGCATCAATTATGCAAACGAGTATCTGCAATTCTTCTTCAACAGGATCGTGTTCAGGGAGGAGCAGGTGAGCACACACACACGTCATCACACCTTGAACACACACACACACGCACTTGTACATGTGTTTGTCCTTGTCTGTGCGGATGCGCCGGCATAGGTCAAGTCAATTGTATAGCCCTTAATCACAGTTACTAGTCAATGGTACATTTATTCAAAGTGCTTTACAGTATTGCCTCACATTCACCCATTCATACACCGACGGCGGTGCCAACCATGCAAGGTAACAACCAACACGTCAGGAGCGGTTAGGGTTAGGTGGTGTCTTGCTCAGGGACACCTCGACCACCCTCGGCCCGGGCATCAAACCAGCAACCTTCCTGTTGCCAGACAACCGCTCTTAACCTCCTGCGCTACTGCTCCCCAGTCTCAAAGAGCTTTGCAGGCCGTTTACGGGCGGAGACTAGCTCAAACAGGGGCCTCGGGTTTTCCTTAAAAAGCTCACCTGTTGTCGCTTGAGTGATGTATGAAGTCATGTGACCCACTGTGTGACGGTGTTGTGCAGGAGGAGTACAGCAGGGAGCAGGTCCCTTGGGAGGAGCTCGTGTTCAGCGACAACCAGCCGTGCATCGACCTCATCGCCGCTAAGCCTCATGGGATATTACGCATCCTGGACGACCAGAGCTGCTTCCCTCAGGTGTCCGTCGCCCGTCCACAAACACCACCATACATATTTACATATTCTAGATTCAACATTCAACATTCAAGATTCCTTTATTGCCATATGTAACAAGTACAATGGAATGCTTGCTCCCCATTTACTCCTGCAGTATTCTTTTAAACATACAACCTATTAAGTACAGTAAAAAGTGAAACGTGACAAGTAAGAGCAGCAATACTATGTTATTATTATATTCATTTATTTTGTATTATTAATGAATTATTTGATATTCTTTATTGATGTGTTGAGTGTGATTGGGTGGGACTTTATATTCAATTAATTTGAATAAACTAAACTAAATTCATAATACTATATTGGCTTAAAACAATTATTATTATGATTAATTATGAAGGCCTTTCCATCTCATGTGAAGCTCAGGGCCCGTTAACCCAGAATGATCCGTGTGTGTGTGTGTGTGTGTGTGTTTGTGTTTGTGTGTGTGTTCATCCCAGGCCACAGACCACACCTTCCTTCAGAAGTGTCATTATCACCATGGCAACAACCCTCTGTATCTCAAGCCAAAGATGCCCCACCCCGAGTTCACCATCAAGCACTTTGCTGGCTGTGTCACCTATCAGGTACGCTGCTCATCATTGGCTATTCCTTTAACTGCTTAGCCAATCAGAGGGAACATAACCTCTAATTGAATGGCCACTTGCGGTGAGAATTTTCTTTCTTCTCACTTTTTTGCAAAGCTCTACAACTGAATAAATGGAAGATGAATAATTGATCGACTGCTAATCAATCAAATGAATGAACCTTAGGACCTTCTATTCAATCCTTTTCACCTATATATTAAGGTTTTTCTTTTCGTTTGTTTGTCATTTGGAAACTCATGTCTTTACATCAGAGATGAGAACATAAATATTCTTCAATCGACCCACGCACCTCACATTAGAAACCAGATATTAGTGTTGTGGTGATTCGGCCTGGGAGATTTTGGATTCCTGGTGCTGGTTTCCCACAGGTGCAGAAGTTCCTGGACAAGAACTACGACCAGGTCGGTCAGGACGTGCTGGACCTCTTCATCCAGAGCAAGAACAAGGTAGCTGGTAGTTTTTCGTTCCAAAATATAAATGTATGTACTGTATATTACTCGCCAATATTCCCCTTTGCAGTCCTCAGACCATAAATCCTAATGGTCAAATGAAAAACACCTGGCAATTCTTTTGAGGTCATCCCATCGTCCACATGTTCCCCCCATAGTTTAAAGGGGACATATTGTGCCACCAGCTGTGAATGTGATTAGTCATTGCAAGCCGTTTCACAATTGCCATGTGACTACCGTCTAGTGACATCACAAGTGGGAATGTCCACCTAGACGTATGCTGACTAGATCAGTTTACCTGGCGGTACAGTCCACTGGGTAGGCTGGTAGACTGATCTAGTCACCATACATCTAGGTCAGGGGTGCCCACACTTTTTCAACTTGCGAGCTACTTTTAAAATGACCAAGCCAAAATGATCTACCTACACTAAAAATGCTAAATATATCCAGAGTATACTTTATATATATACAATATAATTTGGCGTACCTTGCATAACTGCATGAGCCCTTGTGGCACACTACAATTCAGTACATTTTTGGTCATTACCTTACTCCAGTATTTCTCAAACTGTGGGGCGCGCCCCTCTAGTGGGGCGCAGTGGTATTACAGGTGGGGCGCAGGGGGAAATTCTGAATTGTTTTATTTCAAGAATTTTATTGAGAACTTCACATATTACACAAGTATAAAGCACACGGACATAAAACCAACATTTTACAATCTAAAATTAACAGAACTTTGTCATGCCCCCCCCCACCCCGACAACAACGCGGTTGACTGCACATGCGCGGTGATCCGTGTGTTAGAAAAGACGAGATCTCAGAATGGCTGCCCTGTACGTCAATCAAGTGGAAAACGTCATAGGGAGGATGAATGATAACATCAATTATTTTTTTTTAATGCCATGCGATCTACCCGGACTTACTTTGCGATTGGGACATTCCCACTTGTGATGTCACTAGACGGTAGTCACATGGCAATTGTGAAACGGCTTGCAATTGCTAATCACACTCACACCTGGTGGCATCATATGTCCCCTTTAAAACCATCAGTTTCAGACAACAACCCCAGCTACCACCAGTAGCAGTCGTAACAGGATAGTGTGTAGAGGGCTGCTACAATGTAATGTGACTCCCAGCTAAAAGGTACCGGGTTTGATCCCCAATGTCTGCACAGTTCAGCTGTAGGTTATCCTTGAGCAAGATGCACCCCCGACCCTGTGACCTGCTCTTTAATGACTGATGTGTCTCAAATCACTTGAGACACACACACACACGCACACACACACACACACACATGCAATTATAAGATTACATGCATTACATGTGTGTGTAGAATCACACACACATAGACACACTCACACACATGCAATTATAATATTACATGGATTACATGTGTGTAGAAACACACACATACACACACACACACACACAAACCTTAAACCTGTAGCATGTAGCATGTCTAGGTATGCACCTGTAGCATGTCACGGTATAATAGTACTAATAATAATAATAACAATAATATAATAATAATAATAATAATAAAAACATCTCAAATTCACTTAACGTCATGAAAAACAGCCAAAGACACAGTAAAAGTAATACAAATGTAAAAGAAACTAAATTACATAAAACTGTATAAACAAAACAATTACTATACAAGAGTTTAAAAGATGTCAAATAATTACAAAAATGGCCTTAAGACCAATGCCAAACTAATATTAATAATAATAATATTATTATTATTATTAATAATAATAATAATAATAATATAATAATAAAGTAATAAAGTAACAATAAATAAAATAAATAAAAAAATAATACATAATAATACTAATACTACTACTACTACTACTACTAATAATAATAATAATAATAATAATAATAATATTAATAATAATACATTACATTAATACATTAATATGTATTAATATATATTGGGTATGCATGGATAAAATGTAAAGGTTTTTGTCTGTCCTGTGCTCCAGATGGTGTCCAGCCTGTTCCGGGGCCACTCGGAGGTGCTGGCCCAGCAGAAGGGAGGCCCGGGCAGGAAGAGCAGCACGGTGACCCGGCGGTACCAGGCCTCCACCGTCAGCTACAAGTTCCAGACCTCCCTCCTGGAGCTGGTGGAGAAGATGGAGAGGTGAGGTGGAGGAGGAGGAGGAGGAGGAGGAGGAGGAGGAGGAGGCAGAGGCGGAGGAGAAGGGGAGGGAGGGGAAGGAGGAGGAGGAGTAGAGGATGTGGAGGAGGAGGAGGAGTTGGGGAGGGGAGGAGGAGGAGGATAGGAGGAGGAGGAGGAGGTGGAGGGGAGGAGGAGGAAGGAGTGGATGATGGGGAGGAGATGGAGGTGGCATGGGAGGATGGGGTGGAGGAGGAGGATATGGAGAGCTGAGGAGGAGGAGAATGGGGAGTAGGAGAAGGTGAAGAGTTGAGGAGAAGGAGGGGGTTTGAGCAGGAGAAGATGGCAAGTGAGGAGGAGTGGAGAAGAGGAGGAGGAGGAAGGAGGGGGTGAGAGTGAGAGGAGGAGGTGGAGAAGAAGGAGGAGGTGGAGCTGGAGGAGAAGGAAAAGGAGGGGGCGGGGTGGAGGAGTAGATGGAGAGCTGAGAAGGAGGCGGAAGAGGAGGGAGAGGGTGAGGGTGAGGAGGACATGGAGGTGGAGGAGAAGGAGGGGGTCGAGGAGTGGGGGTGGAGAAGGTGGAGAGGGGATGAGGAACAGGAGGTGGGGAAGGAGGTGGAGGAGGTGGAGGAGGTGGAAAGGTGAGGAGAAGGGGATGGAGGAGGTGGAGAGGTGAGGAGGAGGAGGAGGAAGCTATGGGACCCGTCATGAAGGGAAAAGAGATTCCAGGAGTGTGGTCTTATATTGTCAATATTTTCTCTTTCTGTATTTCTATTCTTTTCGTCCCGGCAGGTGTAACCCCTTTTTCGTGCGCTGCATCAAGCCAAACAACTTGAAGGTAGGGCCAGCATCTATATCCTGACATCACTCCTTTATTTAGCAGTTAATTAACATGACATTCTACATGTTTAATGTTTGTGTGTCTATGTGTGTGTGTTTCCACACAGATGTATATGTATATACACATACAGTATATACATATTATTTTTTTCTGTATTATTATTTTTATTATTATTATTATTATTATTGCTTTCTGTTTAATGTTCAATGTTATGCACCAATTTCACAAAAGCACATTCCTTGTGTGTATAAACTAATGCAATAAAGCTGTGTGTGTGTGCAGGAGCCCGGTGTGTTTGAGCCTGAGCTGGTGAGCACTCAGCTGCGCTACTCAGGAGTGCTGGAGACCATCCGCATCCGCAAGGAGGGCTACCCCGTCAGACTGCCCTTTGATGTCTTCCTGTTCAGGTACACACACGCACACACACACACACACACGCACACACGCACACACACACACACACGCAAGCGCACACACACACACACACACACACACACAGACATGCACGCGCACACAAACACACGCACACAGACACACGGCTCCCCTGCATTGCTGCTGTCCCTTGCTCTGACCTCTGACCTGTGACCTCTGACCTCTGACCACACACACACTCCCCACACATGGCAACCAGAGGTGGCAAAAGTATCCACATCCTTTACTTAAGTAGAAGTACAGATACTAAAAGTTGAAGTACTGATTCAAATACTTTACTCAAGTAAAAAGTGCAAAGTACAGGCTCTGAAATGTACTCAAAGTACAAAAGTAAAAAGTAGCCATTTTAATTCTTAATATATTGAAAATAATCAACTTAACGTGGACCAATATTAACGTGAGGCTCCAATGCAGAACATCAGCTTTCAATGGCAGCAACACAACTGGAAACTTCGTCTCGTTACGTCTGACGTCACATGCGTGAAATCAGAGCTCCTCTAACGCGGATGGATACACCAAGGGTCTCTTCTATGTGTTGTTGTCCATCCATTTAGGTTGAAATCGGTCTTGATGTTGGGAAGACGTGCAATGATATAAAAAAACAAAAACAAAATTCCCCTCAAATGCAATCAAACTAAAGTAA
>PIJE02000498.1:180778-188278 GCA_002895965.2 Coryphaenoides rupestris
ATTCAGACGCCACTGTGCTGTGTAGAAAGAGAGAGGCATGTTTCTATATACTTATTGTAATGACAATCATGGCAAACAAGTTGCAACACTCCAGGTCATGTAGGCATGAGACGTCACGTCTTGGACTCAAGGGGGGGGGAAGCCGTGCATCCAACTAAGACGCTCCCAGTAGCGAGCCTGGGAGTGAAACCTGATCCACGGTCACGTCAACCGCTCACAGAGTGTCTGTAACAGAGGCCTCCATGGGGAGACCAACCCTCTGGCTCTGTTTGGCAGCGTCGGCTAGTAACCAGAGGGTGGAATAGCGAGTAGACCGATTATCCAAATGTGTAACTCAAAGCTTGGCTTGTAGTAAAATATATATCGGGGGGGGGATTCCAAGCCCTATAGGTCGATTGCGGGCTCGACATGGGTGGGGGATCGAACCCCGTAACCTTTTTGGCTGGGAGTTGAACATTCCCCCCCCCCCCCCAACTCTGTGTGTGTGTGTGTGTGTGTGTGTGTGTGGTGTGTGTGTGTGTGTGTGTGTGTGTGTGTGTGTGTGTGTGTGTGTGTGTGTGTGTGTGTGTGTGTGTGTGTGTGTGTGTGTGTGTGTGTGTGTGTGTGTGTGTGTGTGTGTACTGGTATATTACACCGGCCTCCTGCCTGTCTGTTGATAACTCGTGACTTCTATTGATAACTCGTAACTTCTTCACAAGAGTGGAACGTCGGTTGTTGTTGTTGTTGTTGTTGTTGTCTCCAAGGTGCCCCCGGTGTGTTGAGGCATGCTGGGATACCGTCCCCCCATCTGTTTGCCGATTTAGCCCGCGATAAACAAAGAGGAGACGAGAATTTAATTGGTCTCCAAGGTGATTTAAAATACAAAATAAAAGCAGTTGGAAACTCAAATAAAGCGGGAGACGGGAGAAGGTTGTCGTCACGGCAGCAGAAGCCTGCGTGTGAGGAGATGGTTGGTAATTCAAAGGAGACTTATTAACATGGGCTTCACTCAGGCTAATTAACTCGCCTGGCGCGCAACAGCAGGACACGTCTTATTCATTTTTAATCCTTTTATGATCTAGTGCAGGTCCCTGGCTATCGTCATTATGAACACATGTACTATGTGCCTCTGGGTTAGTTGTAGTAGAGGTCTCACAAATCAGTCTTTAGATGAATATCTTAATGGAGAGTGCCTTTCACTTTGTTTTCGGATCGAAAGAAAATTAAACGCCCTGTCGTCATGCTGCCGGATGCGGGAATCTGTAATTGACCATCTGTAATTGTATATATGTGTGTGTGTGTGTGTGTTTGTGTGTTTCTCGTTGATTGTTAACTTCCTTTCATTAGTGCAAAGCCCTTCATGTTAGCGTAGATGACTTCCTCCTCCTTCTTCCACAGCAAATTTCCCTTTTTTGTTTCCTTCATTCGTGTGTCAAGACATCAGCTATCAATGAGGTCCATATTTCGTGCCTTTGGCCGTCTGCACGAAGGGGGGAACCTTTTTAGTATTGCTCTTTTTATTGTTGTTTTTTAAATTTGCGGTATTTGACTTCATTGTCTCAGTTGGGCCGTAATGTAACGTGCCACGGAAAGAGTTTACCGAGCTCTGTTTTTGATCTTGCTGCAATTACCTTGGCTAGACTCTCGCAGGTTGGGACACACGGTCGTTTCTTTAGTTGCTGTCAGAAACGCAACAGAGCTATACAGAGCTTATACAGTGTTTCTCAAACGGCGATACATGTGCCCCTAGGGGTCCTGTAAAGTATTGCGCGGGGTACTCTGTAAATTGTCTAAAAACAAGGATAAAGGAGATACAGCTCAAACTGAAATGCCAACTTGTTGTCTTTTGTGTCACATCAGTAAAGCCATCCAGAATGTTTTGTTTTGTTTTCAGACAAAACTTTCCAACTTCCAATCATCCCAAGATGTTGTGTGAAAAGCCCAAAAAATATTCTCCCTCCCTAAAATGATTTGCTGCTGAAAGGTGGGGCTTGGCTTCTGAGCTACGTTACAAAAAATAGTTTTGAGAACCGCAACGGAGGACAGAGTAGGGTAGAGAAGCTGAACACTTTCTACTCTCAACCCGAAATGTTCCGGGTTCGATTCCCCAACTGCGGCCTGCATGCCCTGTGTCTGAATGCACCAAGTCGCTTTGGATAAAAGTAGAGCTACATGAAATGGAATGCCGTGCATGTTAACAGTAGAACCAGGGGGAACATTGTGGTTTGTTTAGAAGCTCTATAGACCTTGTTCAATGCACATCAATTCACATTTCCACATACAAAAGATTCATAGCCTATTCTGTATAACAATGAACTAGTGCCATTCATGCCGTTGGAAATTGTTTGCCCTTCCTGTTCACCTGTCCTAAATGTAAGGGCACACCATCAATAATCAAATTGGCAGCATCAATCACAACAATAATAAACATCAACACAGATGAATACAAAACATGGTGGCGAGCTGTGACTTTAGACTCATTGAGGCACGCCGATGAAATCTTGTTTTCGAATCGTGTTTGTTCGCTTTTGGTTTTACGTGTATTATTTATTAGTCCGTCTATGATGTTGAACGTGGTGCTCGAGGAGGTTGTTGCTGGGTGCGGTGCATAGACCTCCTCCTCCTCCTCCTTCTCCACCAACGCCTCTGTGCCCTGATGTGGTGCGTTGGTGCTTGATGGCCCATGACTAAATGGGCTTCTGTAGGGAAAACACACACACACACACACACACACACACACCATGACTATCATTGCAATTGCTCCCACTCTATGGCTTTTTAATCCACAGGCCTTTATGTGTGGAGGGAGGAAAGCCTCTGTGAATTTTGCAGTCTAGCCTAATTTAGCATTGTGTGTGCGTGCGCGTGTCTACTTTAACGGCTCTGCTTAATTTACCGAGCTAACATAGGGAGGTTCCTGTTGAAATTGCTACTATGCAACACACACACACACACACGCTGTCCCTGCGTCATTGGTATTTCTAATTGCAGCTAAGTTGCCGCTAGCTTGCTAACTTCTGTGTTATGGCGCCGTTAGCAGCATGTCTCCAATGACTTTACTGCGTTTAGATAACTACACTGCCACACTTCTCTTTCCCTCTCTGTGTGTGTGTGTGTGTGTGTGTGGTTCCCTCTTTTTAAAAGTATTATTTCAAGCCTCTGGGTTTATCCCTGTAATATAGTCTGCCACAGCAGTGTTCAATGTCACTTGAAGGCTTGCTGAGTGGTGGTTGTGTGTTGGCTGTCAACTGTTTGTGTACTGGTTGTCTGCTGGTTCTGTACTGGTTGTGTACTAGTTGTGTGCTGGTTATGGAGTTTTGTGCTGGTCGTGTACTAGGTGTGTGTTGGGTGTGTGCTGATCATGTACTAGGTATGTGCTGGTTGTGTATTGTTGGGCATATACTAGGTGTGTGCTGGTTGTGTACGACTTGTGTGTTTTTGGGTGTATACTAGGTGTGTGCTGGTTGTGTACTAGTTGTGTACTAGTTGTGTGTTGGTCATGTAGTAATTATGTTCTGGTTGTGTACTAGTTGTTTGATGGTTGTGTACTAGGTGTGTACTAGTTTTTGTGCTGGTCATGTACTAGTTTGTGTGCTGGTCCAGTCCATGTCTGGGTGCTGTTGTTCTCCCTCCAGCGGTGCAGTGGCTCCTTGACTACTCCTCCTCCTCCTCAGATATGGCGCCCCTGGCGTGGAGTTCACCGGGCTGCACAAAGACACCGCCGCCGTCACACAGATGCACTTCCTGCCCGCTCAGGTGAGCTGGAGGAATGTGTGTTATCAGCTCTATTCCATATTTACCTCAAGCTACTCCATCTGCTGTGGGGGGGAGAGGGAGAGAAAAAAAAAAATCTGGAATTAAACGGGGCCCCAAAAACATTCCTTCCTACTCCCCTCCTCTCCTACAATTCTTGCATTTCATGCACCTATAATTGACAGACGAGCTGGAATTCCCCAAACCAATTAGGGAAAAGGTACCCTAATTGGTCATCAAATGAGCCGGGGAGTGGCTAAAATCTACATAAAATTGCCTCGTTCATTAATGGCTCTTAAAGGACCCCTATTATTCCACCAGGTGTGAGCGTGATTAGCCATTCCAACTGGATTCAAAAACTGCTTGGAATGGCCCCACTTGACATCACAAGTGGGAGTGTCCACCTAGAAGTATGCTGGTTAGATCAGCCTACCAGCCTATCCAGTGGACTGTAGCAACTGGTAGGCTGATCTATCACGTCTGATCTATACAGCATGTGTAGTAGGTGATGTGATCCTATTGGACGACACTAACCCCCCCCCCCCACTCCTCCCTCCCTACCTCCCCACCAATAGGGCCGTCTCCTGTCCCTGCTGGACGACAACTCCATCCACCTGTGGGAGCTGGTGGAGGGGCCCCCCAGGGAGGTGGGCGGGGCCAGGCGGGAGCCCCCGGTGGCGCTCCAGGAGGTGTGCAGCTACTGCCTGCCGGGGAGGCCTGGCATCGAGAACTGCAGGTGCATTTTTTAATCTCTTTATCAGATGTCTCTCCTTGGCGTTTCTGACCTTCTCGGTTAACCTCTCATTTTCATCTTTGTGAGGTTTCAATGTCTTTGGCTTTTGGCTTTTAACTATTAGCAGCCTTCACCACAGGGTTTTTCTTTCTTTTGTGATCAATAGTAGAATCTGACTACATGCGTACAACTAAAACTTTGTAATGTTTCATGTAAGATTGTAATGTTTCATGTAAGGTGCAAAGGGAGACTTCAATTGCTTCCACTGATCGCCACCGATTCCCACCCCCTATGGACACTATTGTGTTACATTAACACACATTAATACATTGTTAAATTGCACCTTTAATTGCTGATTTTATTTTTATTTACATTTTTTGAATTTCCACATAATTACTTTCTGTTTAATGTTCAATGGTATGCACCAATCCACAAAAGTAAATTCCTTGTCTGTGAAAACTGAACGGAAGAAATGGCGAACGCATGACATTTATAGTCCAACCATTGCCTCGTCTTCTTCGTGCTGGTTGTTTTAAGTTGCTTCCTGGTCCCCGCAGCGCCTCGCGGGTCACCGTGCTCCTCCTCCTGGCGTCATGTGACCTGCTCTGTGTCGGCACCGAGGGAGGGGGCGTGCACTTCCTGGATGTGCCCCGCCTCTCGCCGCGGGAGAACCAATCGCTTCTCCAGGACCAGGTCATACAGAGGTGAGTGAGCAAAGCCATAATACTTATTCAATACGTTTCCAAAAATGAGATTAAAGTCGTAAAGGTTTACATATTGGACGATTAGCATTGTTTAGAATGGCACGTCTGCTCTTATCCCAGCTATTATGCAGGCAACCTAGCAATTATGAAACTCATTCTATTAGCCTTGCAATTATGAATGCTTGAAATCTGCTTTATTCTTATCTTTATGTACCACAGCGACATATTGTTGTCTCCTTCAACAAATGTACTCTTTGTAAGTTGCTTTGGATAAAAGCATCTGCCAAATGCCCTAAATGTAAATATTGGGTTCCAGTGTGAGGGGCGTCCACAAGTGCGGACCCAACAAACGTTTGTTGTTGTTTTGTTGTTTTTTCTGAATAAGATAAAATGATGATTCTTTCTCTGTTTTGCTCTCATCTGGTTAAAGGCAGTGTATGAGTAATGTGACATCATAGCTGTCCAGGAAGTGATGTCACACCAGGAAGTCTAGATCCAGAAGTGTGTGTGTGTGTGTGTGTGTGTGTGTGTGTGTGTGTGTGTGTGTGTGTGTGTGTGTGTGTGTGTGGTGTGTGTGTGTGTGTTTGTGGTGTGTGTGTGTGTGTGTGTGTGTGTGTGTGTGTGTGTGTGTGTGTGTGTGTGTGTGTGTGTGTGTGTGTGTGTGTGTGTGTGGTAAAGGATCCTATATAGCGAGCGAGCAAGAGAGGTGCTGTTTTTACGAGCGCTCTCTGTCCATCTCCCCCCTGCTCTGCATGTGTCCTCCTCGCTTTGAACATGAAACACTCCTGCTGCCCCCCCCCCACCCCCAAACTCCCCCTTAGAGCTCCAGCTGGCCATGTCAACACCCTGTACAGGCACACACACTTGCACACTCGGACTCCCAAATGCATATATATACAGACACACACGCTCTCAGACTTGCAAAAACACACACTTGACCACACTCACTCACACACAGTCAGACTTGAGAAGAAAAAAAAACACACCCACACTCAGACACACACACACACACTCAGATGCACACAATCTGATGCACACACACACACACTCAGATGCACACACTGATGCACGCACGCACACACACACACATGAGCACTCACTTGCAAAAAAAACACACACACTTACACACACTTACTTCATGACTAATGTGGCATGTCGCCTTTTCGGTCCAGCAGGGGTCAGCCGGGGTCATGGCGGGTCAAGGCCCAGGAGAAGCTGTGGAGAGACGACTCTAAAAACATGCACGCACGCGCACACACACACACACATTCTCGTGCAAAGCTTTAAATGCCTTGTTTGCGTTGCATTGTTTTGGACTACAAATACAAAGTGGTTCATGGAAACAAAATGTAATCAACAATCCTGTGTCCTGTGTCAGTAGTAGTGCCGTGTTTCATGAGGTCATCATTGTGAACCGTGGGTGGTTTATGAAGCCATCGGGTTGCCCTCTTAAGTAGCCTGGAGTCTAAAGTCTGAAAGGAAACGGGATCACTTTGTGTGCCCTGTGTGTGGTGAAAGATGTACAGAAGCATGAAGTGACAACATATTTATATTTACATTTAGGGCATTTGGCAGACGCTTTTATCCAAAGCGACTTACAAAGAGTTTATTATTTGTTGAAGGAGACAGCAATATATCTCTGTGGTACATAAAGATAAGAATAGAGCTGGTTTCAAGCATTCATAATTGCAAGGCTAATAGAACAAGTTTCATTATTGCTAGGTTACCTGCATAATAGCTGGGATAAGAGCAGACGTGCCGTTCTGAGTTCATCACCAACATCTAAGAACATACAATATATGCTGAACAATGCTAAGTACTATTATACTATTTAGTGCCAAAATGTACAAACACACAAGTTAGTGCTAGGGTTCGCAGAGGGGGGATGCAGAGTCCAGGTGAACTCTGAACAGGTGGGTCTTGAGTCTCTTGCGGAAGCTGGTGAGCGACTCTACCGTCCTGACATTAGCCGGTGGCTCATGCCACCACTGTGGTGCCAGAACAGAGAAGAGTTGGGACTTGGCAGAGCGATGTTTGCCTGTTTTTAGTGAAGGTGGTACCTGTCGTCTAGCCGAAGTTGGGGCGAGCTCACAAAGCAGGCCATCCAGCGGCCATATCCTTTTAAAGTAGATTTCTTCACTTTCGGTACGATTGCTTCGTACCATGCCTGTATATGATTGCCTCCCCCCCCTTATTGTTCAGCTTTCTCGTGAGTAATCCTGTTTCTGTACCAGGGTACACTTGCGTATCTACGCACTCCGATACTGTAGGTGCCAGTGGTGAGTTTGCGTCTCCCGCCAACTAACACAAAAAAGAAGAAACTTGCATCAA
>PIJE02000498.1:190778-292092 GCA_002895965.2 Coryphaenoides rupestris
GAGAATAGGAGTAATGTGGTCAAACTTCCTAGTTCTCATTAGAAGTCTAGCAGCAACATTCTGTACAAGCTGGAGGCTTTTTGTAGTAGAGCTCGGTAGGCCAGAGAACAGTGCATTACAGTAATCCAGTCTGGATGATATAAATGCATGGATGAGTGTCTCCGCGTCTCCAACGGATAGCATTGGTCTGATCTTGGCAATGTTTCTAAGATGAAAGAATGCAGTTCTGGTGATACTTTTGACATGCTGATCAAAAGAAAGCGTAGGATCAAGCAGAACACCAAGATTCTTGACGCAGGAGCTTTGGGCAATAGTGGATCCCTCAAGGCAGAGTGTGACTTCATCAAGTTGTGATTGTTTATGCTTCGGGCCGAAGATAATCATCTCAGTTTTCCCCGTATTAAGCTGCAAGTAATTTTGGGACATCCATCTTTTAATTGCAGCGAGGCAGGATTCAACCTTTTTGATCTGTTGGAGCTGGGGGGAGTAATTTGATCCAATGGGAATGTAGATTTGGGTGTTGTCTGCATAGCAGTGAAAGCTAATGCCAAAGCTGCGAATAATATCACCAAGAGGGAGCATGTAGATTGCAAAGAGCAGTGGACCAAGGACCGACCCTTGGGGAACACCAAAGCTTAAGTTGCAATGCTTTGATTTTGATCCTTTGCAGACAACAAATTGTGTTCTGTCTGAGAGGTAGGATCTAAACCAGTGAAGAGCAGTGCCTTTAATGCCGACGTAATGTTCGAGACGCTCAAGGAGGATGCAATGGTCAATTGTGTCAAAAGCAGCGCTGAGGTCTAGCAACACCATCAGGGAGCTTGCATTGCTGTCCATGCTAAGGAGGAGATCGTTTACCACAGCGGTTTCAGTGGAGTATAGGCTCCTGAAACCAGACTGAAATGGTTCAAATAAGTTGTTTGCCGTCAGGTGATTGATGATTTGGCTAGCTACAATTCTTTCTAATACTTTAGAGAGGAAAGGAAGGTTAGAGATGGGCCGATAGCTGCTGAGAGCTTCGGGGTCGAGGCCAGGCTTCTTGAGTAGAGGTTTTACCACAGCACACTTAAAGCTAAAGGGAACTGAGCCTGTCGACAATGACAGGTTCATGATGTTGAGCATAGCCGTTCCAACCGTTGGGAAAAGTTCTTTAAGAACCTTGGTAGGGACAGGGTCGAGCAAACAGGTGGTCTGTTTAGATGCCTGTGTTAGCTTGTCAAGCTCATCCAACAAGATTGTGCTAAACTGCTGGAAAGTAGCTTCAGGGAGAATACGTGGTGCTGCACCTGACGAATGTTCAGGATGAGTGGTAAGAGACTCATCAATGTCATTGATTCAGTCTCGTGATCAAAGAATTCCAGGAAGTTGCTCGCTGAGAGGGAGGAGTCCATGTTGTGAGGTTGTTTTTGCGTCCGCTCTTTTACAGTGTCAAAGAGGAACTTCGGGTTGTTCTTGTTTAAGTTGATGACACTGGAGAAGTAGGCATTTCTGGAGTTGGTTAGCGCAGTTTTGTAGCTAAGCAGGCTGTCGTGCCATGCAAGGTAGAAGACTTCAAGTTTAGTTGAGCGCTATTTGCGCTCAAGTTTTCTGCAGTCGTGTTTGAGGGTACGTGTGTCTTCGTTGAACCATGGTGCTGGTCTTTTTGCTTTCCGCTTTTTAGCTACAAGAGGAGCAGCAAAGTCGATTGCTGCGGATAAAGCGGTGTTAAACTCATTGGTGAGACAATCCACTGAACCCCTGAAGTCAGCAAAAGGAGCAAGTAACAGGGGTAACTTATCTGCCATGGCTGTGGTGGTGTCAGGGGTGATACGAGGGCAGCTACAGGTAGCCTGCCGGTCGTCCCTTGGGAAAGATACAACCACCTGGAAAGTGAGAAGACAGTGATCAGAGAGAGCTGAGGTATAAGGAGAGACACATAAATCTGTAACTTCAACTCCACGAGTCAGGACAAGGTCCAATGTGTTTCCACCGGTGTGGGTAGGTAGCTGAGCATGCTGTGAATCCAAATGTGTCTATAATGGACAGAAAAGCTTTCGCAAGAGAGTCACATGGGTTATTCACATGGCTGTTGAAATCCCCCATAAGCAGAACATTGTCAGAGTAGGTTGCAAGATCAGCCACAAACTCAGAGAACTCATCCACGAAGTTTGAATAAGGGCCCGGAGGGCGGTAAACTACAGCCAAGAAAAAGGAGTCTGCAATGCCGTGATCTCTCTGCCTAATGCGAGCTGAGGATCTGAAAGCAAGAACTTCAAAAGATGAAAACGTGTAACTGCTCTTTGGTCTTAGGACCAGCTTCGAGCTAGAGATCTGCGCCACTCCACCACCTTTCCTAGAATCACGTGATAGTTGTGAGTTCACATAATTTGGTGGAGTAGCTTCATTTAGGGGCAGATAAACTTCTGGTCTCACACAGGCCCAGGAAATCTAACCTATGCTCAACAATTAGATCCTGGACCAAGAGCGCTTTAGTTGAAAGCGATCTGATATTCATAAATCCTATTTTGGCCTCCTCCTGTTTATTGTTAGAATCAGAGGGAGTTTGGTTACTGCTCAGCTCTGAGGAGGAGGAGATTGGGGAAATAACAATGACATTTTCACTGAGTGGCAGTTGCCTTCGCCTGCGGGCTTTACGCCTCGGGACAGTGCGGGGCAGCGACATAACACTGATGGCAGTAGGTAAACTATAAACCTCCAGTTGACAGACGCTGCTGTGGCCTGAGCTAGGAGGCTCCTCAGTGTCTGCATTACAAGCTACATCACCCACTCCAACTAGCTTAGTTAACCCACTCAGTGTTGTAGACTCTGCAACGCTGACTATTGTGTTGCTAGCAGGCTCGCTAATCACCTGCATCCCAGCGTGCTGTAGGTGGATCTGTCACGCCTGACTAAGGCAACTATCTATGTTTGCCGACAAAATTGAGACGCCTAACCCAGTGGGGTGAAGGCCGTCTCTCATCAGCACGCCAGGGCGGTCCCACATGGAGGGCCAGTTATCCACAAAACCTAGGCCCTGCTCTAAGCTATAGCGAGCCAGCCAACGGTTTAGGGACATTAATCTACTATACTGCTCATCATTACCCCTAACAGGTAGAGGGCCAGAGAGAATTAATCGATGCCGACACATCTTTCTTGCGAATATGTCCTTGGAAAAATGCTTTGTTTCCAACATAAGCTGGGGTTTCATCTACACAATCACTCATGTAAACCAAAAATCATTGCGATATTTGAAAGCGGGTCTGGCAACAGGAAGGTTTCTGGTTCGATCCCCGGGCTCCGCCTAGCTAAGTGTCGAGGTGTCCCTGAGCAAGATGCCACCTAACCCTAACTGCTCCTGACGTGTTGGTTGTTACCTTGCATGGTTGGCACCACCGTCAGTGTATGAATGGGTGAATGTGAGGCAATACTGTAAAGCGCTTTGTATAAAAGCACTATATAAATGCAATCCATTTACAGTTTATATGTGACCAGACCATAGCTAGATCGACAGACCATAGCTAGATCGACTGAGCGCTGAAGGGGTGTGTTTCCGGTCCGTTCCATGCCGCGCCATGAGAGCAAACATTTGCTTGAGGCTAGCTACCGAGCTAGCTTGCTAACTATTGTACCTGCTCATCAGCTGCTAGAGAACAGGAGGATTTTGCCATCGCCTTGGCAACATCATGCAGGGTTACAGCTACATTTTTAGGTGATGATAAAGGCTTTGTGAGTCTGGACATTTTTGGTTGAGGTACCTTGGATGTGCTTGAAATGTGTGTTACGAACCCTAGATGTTGTTATGATTGTTATGATCATATTAGTTATTATTTCTGTAAGTTGGTTATTAAGTTGTTGAAATATTGAACGTGCGCATGCACGCACGTACACACTCACACACACCTGAAGGCATGTGGATTAAAATGCAGAAATGGAAGGACTCGTCATGTTTGCATGTGGTGTGAGTGTGCAATTACTTTAAAAAGGAAACCATTGACCTTAATAGTGTTCTTCTTGTATCTTGCCATAATCTGATCTGACACTTGCTAACCAATCTTTGCGGGATTTGATTCTGATACCATAATTCATAGTTGTAGTTTCCCCTAGTTGTCAAAATGTATTAATTGAGGAAACTGACTCGTTTTCTGTTTTTGTTCGCTGGCTCGTTCTTGGTCTTCTCTTGTGGCCATCCAAGCTGGCATGCTGGGTAATGTAGTTTGTTTAGCCTTTGGCCCACATTTGTTGTATGCCAGGCAACTGTTTGCTTTGGAAAGTGGGTGTGAAACGGCCTGGTCTACACACACGCACACGCACACGCACACGCACGCACGCACGCACACGCACACGCACGCACACGCACGCACACGCACACACACACTATAAATTGAAATCCGGATGAGCCAATCTGTGGAAAACCTATTGGCCAGAACAGAGTGTTTTCTCACAAGCTATACTTGTATATATGTGTACGGATATATAGGGTGATGTCTATTTCATGGAACTTGGTTACAATCAAGTTCAATTAAATAGACATCCCCCTATATATCCGTACACAAAGACAATGGTGTCTTGAAAAGCACAGATGACCTCATTTAAAAGGGTTGACAGAATGTTTTTAACCTCATTGTCAGCAACGCGGTGACCTGAATTAGTGTTTGAATGAATGTCCTTTTTTATGTTGAGCTACCAACCAGCCAGTAGGCGCAACCTACCCCCCCCCCCCCCGTTCGCTCCACTTTAAACAAACTGGTCCAGTGTGCATTTCAGTTTAATCGGATTGGTTTGTGCGGATTTTAACTGATGCCATTTCAACTCATGTGGTCGGTCGAGTAGTCTGCACATGAGTGCTACTATGCTAGTCTTGGGCTGCTTTCAACGGGATGGGATGTGGGGGTTTTTTGTGCGCCATGTGAACTCTGCCGGTAACCATCGGCCGGAATGATGCGGAAATTATGTGGATTCAAGGTGCCGGCTGATTTGTTTTTAGGCCCAATCAAATGGCCGATGGCTCATTTAGCAATGTGCTCAACGCTACAGAGTTGGCAGCACCACACGCTCACACACAAATTGCCAGTTGGTCCACTCGAGTCCATCCTTCTTATTTATTCATTCGTAAAACTAACCAAGATGACATTTCTAGAGTTGGTTCAGTTGCTTGTTTATGTATTTATTTATTTATTTAGTCTGCCAATAAATGACTGAATAAATAACATTCAAGCAAATTAACCATAATGAAATTTCAACGGTTCATAATCATTTGGTTCCCTTGGTTGAATATTTTATTTATTTAGCAATTTTTTAATAAAATGTTTATTTATTTATTCAGCTTGCCAGATGACTACCGGTGTGGGAAGTCTCTGGGGCCTGTGGAGTCGCTCCAGGAACACCCCCAGCAGCCAGGGAAGATTCTGATTGGCTACAGTCGCGGCCTGGTGGTCCTATGGGATCTGAGCACGCGGCACGTGGACCACCTCTTCCTGGGCAAGCAGGTGCGGGGAAATGACTCGAAAGATAAACAATAAATATTCTTATTGAAACCACATTAACTATAACCACATAAATACCATCATCTAAATCACTCTTTTATACTAATCGCTCACTCTCGCATACACAAACACACACACTTTCTGAGGCTTAAATGTTTACGACAATAACAACAATAAATAATTGTGCAGTAAATAAATGAAATGTGTATCCACCCACAAATGAACCAACACTGCCTTACCGCAGAGATTCTTCACCTAGGTGGTTCTTGTTTGTTCTGCCTTAATCAGGCTTGTGTGTGTGTGTGTGTGTGCGTGTGCGTGCGTGCGTGTCCCTCCCTGCCTCTACAGCAACTGGAGAGTCTGGTGTGGGAGCGTTCCGGGAAGTCGTTTGCCAGTTCCCATAACGACGGGGGATACTCTGTGTGGGCGGTTACTGGCGGCAACCCCTACACCCAGCAGCCAGTGTCCTCCACCATCCCATACGGTAAGACTGGCTGGCTGGCTGGCTGATTGACTGTTCAGGCAGGAGGAACCACACCTTGAGTAACATATTTGGAAGTTATTAAGTTAATTCTTATTAAGTTTGATAATTTCTCCCAAATTTTCACCGTAGCCTCTCTCTCTCTCCTCTGCTGTGCTCACTTATTTTACCCCTTTCATTAATTGAATCATCCATTATTGATATTGATGTATTTATTCGAACGTCTTTACCTGTTTTTTCATTTGCAACTGCTTTTTTTATGTTTTGTCTATGCGTAGTTTGCTTAGAGTTGTATCTTTTTGGAAGGCATTAATAAAGTTGTTTTGTATTGCATTGTAGTTCAAATAGACTGGATTGTTGTAATGGTGGTATATGGACGACATCGCTGTGTATGTGTGTGTGTCTGTGTGTGTGGCTAACTGGTCTCCTCTCTACCCGGGACACCCCCCCCCCCCCCCCCCCCAGGTCCGTTCCCCTGCAAGGCCATCAGCAAGATCCTGCTGAGGACCACCTCGTCCAGGTGAGGCTCCCCGGCCCTCCTGCTGTTGTAGCGTCATCCATTATTACCATCAAGCACACTTTTCTTTTTATTTTATTATTACATGTATCGCATGAGGGCATCCGTGACTCCTGAAGCCTCCTGAACGTATGAAAATAGGAATGTTTGTTTAAAGTTGTTTCATTTATTTTATTCGTAAGATAAAACTTTGATCCCGAAGGAAATGCATCTCTTATTCTTTATCTCTATCTAAAATCAGTTCAATTCCAAAAAGCTGTATTGCCTTGGAAAATAAACACAACGCAGTTTTAATATTAAAACTGCACACACACAGATATATATTCACAGGCACGCACGCACGCACACACACACACACACACACACACACACACACACACACACACACACACACACGCACGCAGACTCATCACCCTGTAAGCAGGATGCTGGATTACCTAAAAATACTTGTTGAACGGCAGACAATGGACCACTTTGTTGGGAATGTTTAAAGGGGAAAAAGAACAAAGTATTACAAATAAAAACCAAAATAAAATATGAATGACTCGCACATGAGATAATGATTAGGAGTGAGAGGTCATCAAACCATTTCTCAGAGTTGTGACAGAATGACTTGGACTAGTCTTTAGTGACTTGTACCTCTCTCTCGCCTCTCTCTCTCTAGTTCTCCCATGCTGTTGTACAGCGGGGGGATGCCGAGGGCAAGCTACGGCGACCGCCACTGCCTGACTGTGCAGCAGGACCGCGAGCGTGTCACCCTGGACTTCACCTCCCGGGTCATCGACTTCTTCACCGTGCACAACGTGGGGGCGGAGCAAGGTGGGCGGGGCAGTTGTAGAATGTGCCGTCGGGGGAGGGTCAAGGCTGGGTCGTCATGTGCTTATAATTAAGGTTAATTACTGTTACAACCCTGAGACTCTTTACAATGACAACAAGCCTGCTAGTTCTCATTGTAAACGTTGTAACAATAATTTAATTTAAGATTCTCCTGTAAATAAATGTCCGTAAAGTCACTATCTATCGCCGAAGGAGGTAACACAATGGTGTCTGAGCCTATGGTCCACTGATGAAAGCCCTTGCATTTGCAGTATTTTTTGATATTATGGACTAAGTGGCAAGTCGTCTTTCCCGCGCAATATTTAAAATGGTGCCATGGATGTCCACCAGAGAGCATAAGCGGAACTGACGTACTGTTTTTCCGGTCTCTGCTGGAGTAAACAGAGTATCCGCCATTAAACAAAAAGAAGAAGATAAAGTAAACTTTTACTATGGTCGAACCGACAAATAAAAGATTGTTGACTACAGATGACGAAACAAACACGAGTGTAAACACAAAGAAAAAGAAACAAATTTGACGTTCGGAAGACTGAAAACAGTCAAAAAAGGAACGCGTCACCCACGCAACACTGTTTGGATGCGGTTACCGCTTTTCGCCATCGGTGTTGCCACAGAGCACGAAACAGAAATAAATCTTCGTGCTCACCCCTCCTCCTCCTCCCCCTCCAGAATTCGACGAGCCCTCGGCGGTGGTGGTGCTGCTGGACGAGGAGCTGGTGGTGGTGGACCTGGCGACGCCCGGCTGGCCCACGCTGGCCACGCCCTACCTGGCCCCGCTGCACTCCTCGGCCATCACCTGCTCCTGCCACGTGGGCGCCGTGCCCCCCAGGCTGTGGGAGCGGCTGGTGCGGGCCGGCCGCGCCCAGCGCCACGGGCACACGCCGACACCACAACAACAACAACAACAACAACAACAACAACAACAGCAGCCTCGAGTGAGTGGGGTGGATGTGGTTCTGTTTTTGTGCACGCATAGATGCACACGCGCATAGACACACACACATGCCCGCAGACACACACAAATGCATAGACATACAAGCATAGATGTACGCATGTGCGCACCCATAGACGCACACATGTGCACATGCGCACACACACATGCGTATAGATGCGCACACACACATGCACGTGCATAGACATGCATACATACATACACACACACGCACATAGACACACACACACGCGCATAGACACATACACGCATGCACATAGACAAACATACACACATGCGCATAGACATACACGAACACGCACGCATTGACACACACACACACGCGCAATACCTCTAAACAGTGTACAAAATATGTAATAATTAAAATCAAGGATTAGCAGAGAGGCAGCAAGCAAAGCATTTGTGGTTGTCGAGGATATTATACGGATCATAAACACTTTTATGTTATTTGGCTATTTGACCTTTTTAAGTGGATCATCAGATTATACAAGTGGAGTGGAGCTTGCGTGGGTTTAGTTGTCTGTACAGGAGCAAGCGGTTTAAAGGTGCTACAGGGATGAAAAAAAAACATTTAATCCCAAATGTGCCTCAAATTAACATTAACACACGCAGGCACACACACGCACGCACGCACGCACGCACACACACACACGCACGGACACACAAAGTCTCCACGATCTGCTGAGGTGAGCTTGCCTGTGGATTTTTGTTTTGTGGAGTTTAGTCGCGGAGAACCGACATACACACACACACGACACAGTTTTGCAAACGAGTGTATATCCTTGGAAATGCAGACGTGAGGCTTTTATTCAATTATTGACGTTTTAATCCCCTGCGCTTTCTCCACACCGTCATCTGGTTTATGCAGAGCTGGCCCATCTGTGGCGGGAAAAACCTGGCCCCGTCAGCGAAACAGCAGGAACTGCTCCTGACTGGGTGGGTGACACACACACACACACGCACACACGCACACACACGCACACACACGCACACACAGCCAACATGGGGCGACATGTCTAACTTTATATGCATGTATTACCACAGTGTTTACACATGTTCCCAGTAGAATAGAATAGAACAGAACTTTATTAATCCCGAAGGAAATTCTTGTGCCAGGTTACATAGCAATACAGTACAATAAAACAATATGGAAAACAACAGAATAAAAAAAATAAACTGACGGATTTACAAATAGAGCTGGTCTTGTTCTACAAGACCAGATATTATTGTATTCTCTCTATATGTCCTGTTGGTGGAGTGCATGTGTACACACACACACACACACACACACACACACACACACACACACACACACGTGCTGCAATGCATCCTGAGTCCTGACATGTGTCTGTGTCTGTGTGTCTGTCTCTGCAGCCACGAGGACGGCACGGTGCGCTTCTGGGATGCGTCGGGCGTGGCCCTCACGCCGCTCTACAAGCTGTCCACCGCCAGCGTCTTCCACACGGACTGCGACCCTGCTGACGACCCCCACGGCCCCGACGACGACCCCGACGACCGGCGGGGGGACGAGGAGGACGAGTGGCCGCCCTTCAGGAAGGTGAGCGGCCAAGAGAGTTAGAGAGGGAGGGAGAGAGAGAGAGCATGACAACGTGCATGAAGGGACTGAAACATCGATGCCCCAAGGAAGTCTGCATATTGTCCTGAATACAACAAATATATGCAAATTATGCAAACACTGGCTATGTAATCGGTCAGATAGCAGAATTAAATTCCACATATTGCTGATGACATGTTGTATCTAATATGTATTTGTGTCCTTCATTTTTACTTTAATTTATGTTATTGTTATTTTATAATGTAACCTAATTGCCCCTCAGGGACAAAGACAATCCATCCATCCAACTATAGTCGAGATTCCAGGCATATATGCATTTCATTATTTGCATAAGTCTGCCTTTTATGAATTTGGAAATTTGGGGTATAGGGGGATATAAATATAAAGAGTCCTATAGTCTAAAAGGGAACATCTCACTCACTCGTAGAGGCAGCGTTCAGTTTACAGTACAGACTGCGGAAAAGAAATCGCAGCATTTGTCTTTTACACACACACACACACACACACACACACACACACACACACACACACACACACACACAAACTGTGACCCAATTTTCCCATCTGATGGTTTTAATGTGTTGGTGCTGGCGGAGGGGGGGTGGTGAGGCGGGGGGGCTGGATGGATGGGTGACGTGATTCTTTGTGATCACAGCTTGTCTGGGGGAGACTGTGCTCCCACCCTCCTAGCCCCCCCCCACCCCCCACACCCGGCCGTCGCTAGCAGTAGCACCGATTCAGCAGTCTGCCGGCTCACCATGCTCAGGCTGGGAGCGCTTACTCAGGGGAATCGAGTCATCGAAATCAAGTTATTCTACGAGTAGTTTCATAGTTGTATTGAGGGGCCAGTGAACGCATGCCTTGCGTGTTTTCTGCTGTGTCTTCATATTTTCTCACTACAGTGTAATCCGCTTATAACAATCATGTTTGTCCGGGTCAAATTGATCACTATAAGCGGTTGATGATTTCTAATTTTCTTTATTTTTTATGCAGATTACCATCCAATTGACATTTGTATGTATAATACATTAATACATGTATAAAGTAATGAAACGGACAGCTTTGCTATTTACTGGATTTTATTACAGCAAGTTAACTGAAAAATACTGTACAGTACGTACATTAACGTTACAGTAACGTGATTCAAATAGCAAATTAAATTACAGCATTGCACTGTGTAGCTATAAATCAAATACACTACAGTAGGCTACTGTATATGAAAAACTGTACTGTATAACTTACAGTAGTTCCACATATAATTAGGCTATAATTTAAAGCTGTATATTGTGCCGAATAAGCCGACAGTTAGTGCAAATACTGTAGCCGCAGCTTGGCGGTTTCAGTGCATAAACCCGTAACAGTCAAAACTCGTAACAGAGCTTGAAAAACTAACTTTAACTAAAACATAACTTTGTTCAGAGACATGCAGCACCAGCGATCACCAGCCGTTGAAGACGTGCACGCGCGAGCCGACGTTGAAGACGTGCACGCGCGAGCCGCTATAAATTACCGTAATTTATTAATTTGTCCCACATATGTTATGTATAAAAGGACACAAAATGATCACTATAAGCGGACTGCTTGATCGCTATAAGCGAATTATTTAAACAGTGTTTGTATAGGAACGATTCTGTCCCAGGCTTTTTGATCCATATAAGCGGTTGATCACTATATCCGTGATCACTATAAGCGGATTACACTGTATTAAGTTCCGGCGTGTTAAATCTCAAAGCGTAATTTTGCTTTTGTGGACTCTGTGGAACTCCTGTTGTGTTTAGGCTGCTGTCAAACGACATCAGTGCGATATTAGTGAGCGAAATTAGTGAGATATTGCCAATATCTATCTGTGTGTGTGTGTGTGTGAGAGCCTCGGGCCTATCTGTTGTTTACATTAATACTCCACACATACTTTCTGTACCCTTGCAGTTTCTGTTCGTCTTCTGTAGACCTCTCCTCTTTTTATCTCCCCTTCCTCACCCCCCCCCCCCCCACACACTCCCCCAAACTTTCCTACCTTCCCACATGTAACCCATGGTAACGGAACTCGGAGCTGTGGAATGCTGGCCTCGTATGGATCGCCCCCCCCCCACATACATACACACACACCCCTCCCCTTGTAATGAAAACCAGACCACTCAGCTGTGTGTGTGTGTGTGTGTGTGTGTGTGTGTGTGTGTGTGTGTGTGTGTGTGTGTGTGTGTGTGTGTGTGTGTGTGTGTGTGTGTGTGTGTGTGTGTGTGTGTGTGTGTGTGTGTGTGTGTGTGTGTGTGTGTGTGAATTCCTACGCCGTGCATAGGATTTACGTCTGTGTGCACGCTTTTATAGCGCACATACAAGAAGTAGTAAAACTAGCTTTTTTTCTATACTAGGGAGGACTGTGTGTGTGGGGGGGGGGGGGGGGTTGGCTCCAGGATGCTCTGAACGCTCCCTTGGCCAGAAGGTGTTTAGTGTTGCCTGGTTGCCATCTTGGATATTGGAGTGTTAAGTGGACGTTTGGGACTTGTTAAGGACGACCCAGCTCAGAGTAAATAAAAACACCTTGGTGGTTGTGTGTGCGTTTGGGTGTGTGCGTGTGTCAACTTGCTGTATATAGTATGGTTTACAAAGAGTACATTTGTAGAAAGAGACAGCAATATATCACTGTGGTACATAAAGATAAGAATAGTGCAGGTTTCAAGCATTCATAGTTGCAAGGTTAATGTCTGAATAATCACTGGGATAAGAGCAGAAGTGTGATTCTGAGCGCATTACCAACATCTAAACATACAATAATATAAACATACAAGTACTATTAATAATGCCAAGACGTACAACGATTTGAGATGTAGAAAATATGTATTTAATCTGACCGCTGAGGAAGTGCCCCAAACACAGCAGGGTGTCACCGCCGTTTCCCGCTCAAAGTGCTGCAGGATGATGTCATCATTTTGTATGCAAATGTGGTCATTTAAGGACGCGCTACGATGCTAACGAGCGCCATTTCCTTAGAGATGCTCTGTCTGCTGTTTGAACATTGTGTGTGTGTGTCTGTGTGTGTGTGTGTGTGTGTGTGTGTGTGTGTAGGTGGGATGCTTTGACCCCTACAGCGACGACCCCAGGCTTGGCATCCAGAAGATCAGTCTGTGCAAATACAGCAACAAGCTGGTGGTGGCGGGTACGGCAGGACAGGTACACACACACACACACAGTATTTATTTAATATATATTGTTATATACAGTTAGCCAGCTGGTGAAGGCACATTATCTGCTAGAAATCACTCCATATGTGTGTGTGAGGTTGCTGCACCTTACCTTATAATATGCAGAGCACTTTGGTGATATGTTGTGTATAGGTCTGTGACCTTGTTGAGGTTTTCAATTGTTGTTGTAGTGGTTGTCGGTATTGTAATTGTCTGTTTGTGTGTCTGATGATTGCTGTATGGCACATTTATTAGTCCGAAAGGACTAATAAATATGTCTAATAAATATATCGATCTATATGTGGGACATTATACAAAGGGAAGGATACTGGAATGTAACTGTTTAAAAATCTAACAAATACAACAAATACAGAAAAAATAGAGAACAAATACAATAAAATGACTCAAAATCATCACGTCTTGTTTCCGTCTTACTTCCTCTCCCTCTTGTGACATCACATCCTGTCCCTCCCTCCAAGGTGCTGCTGCTGGCCCTGAGTGATGAGCGCTCGGACCACACGGTGGACGTGGCACTGGTGGACCTGCTGCGCGACCGCGAGGGCTTCACCTGGAAGGGCCATGGGCGGCTGGAGCCCCGCGCACGGCCGGGCCCTTTCCCGCCGGGCTTCCAGCCGCGGCTGCTGGTGCAGTGCGTGCCGCCCGCCTCGGTCACCGCGGTGACGCTGCACGCCGAGTGGCACCTAGTGGCGTTCGGCACCAGCCACGGCTTCGGCCTGCTGGACTACCAGCGCCGCCGTGCGGTGCTGGCCAGGTGAGCCCCCCCCAGACGTTTGTTTGTTGGCTCGTTCGTTCACTCGTTTGTGTGTGGGTGTGTGCATGTGGGTGGGGTGTGTATGTGTGTAAGGTGCAAGGTTTTAACTTTATATATGTGTGAGTCGTGGTCGGTGGAGCCGTATCTTGTTCTGTTTGTGTGTGTGTTTGTTTGTGAGTGTGTGAGTCTGGGAAAGCGTGTGTTTTTATATATGGGTGGCCCCAGTGGGACTCGAATCCCTCCCCCCCTTGCATGTTAGGGGGGGAGGGATTGCTAATGCTTACGACCCCACATACATATATATAAGTATTGGGTTTTTTGTGTGGTCCGTGTGTGGTTGGTTTTGGGCTTATGGTTTAGGGTTCGGTTGGGTTTTAGGGTTTGGTTTTGGGGTTAGGGTTTAGGCTTCAGTTGGGTTTTAGGGTTTGGTTTTGGGGTTAGGGTTTAGGGTTCGGTTGGGTTTTAGGGTTTGGTTTTGGGGTTAGGGTTTAGGCTTCAGTTGGGTTTTAGGGTTTGGTTTTGGGGTTAGGGTTTAGGGATCGGTTGGGTTTTAGGGTTTGGTTTTGGGTTTAGGGTTCGGTTGGGTTTTAGGGTTACGGTCCCAAGATGGGCCCACAGTCCCAGGACAGGTCCCTGTGGCCCCCTGACGGCTTCTAGGGTCTGGAATCCTGAGAAAACGACCCCCGGACCCCCCATAGTCCCAGGACTGACCTGGAACTCGGAATGGCATAACAAAACAAGCAGACATTTTTACTTCCAGGCCATGATCTTTATCATGTTTCCCACCCCTCTTCCCTCTCCATCCTCTCTCATCTCCCGCCCTCCACCCCTCTCCTCCGTCCCTCCCTCCGTCCCTCCCTCCCTGAAGGTGCACCCTGCACCCCAACGACTCCCTGGCCATGGAGGGCCCCCTGTCGCGGGTCAAGTCCCTGAAGAAGTCTCTCCGCCAGAGTTTCCGGCGCATCCGCAAGAGCCGCGTGTCTGGCAAGAAGCGGCCCCTTCCCCCCTCCTCCACCACCACCACCAACACCACCCACACCACGGCCACCAGCAAGGTCATAACCACGCCACACTACACACACACACACACACACGCACACACACACACGCAGGCACACACACACATCGGTTCTAGAAGGCCCATATAGAACAAAAGGTGCATGGTCCATATTTGTTAGATTTCAATCAGCACACACGATGCCAATGAACATGAAACAACATGATGATAATGTTGATGATGAGGATATGGCTGGTGGTTATATATTTATTTATTTATATATATTTCAAATGAAGAAATCTAATTGTGTAATCTATTCTGATGCTAATCTATTGTGGTAGTCTTGTCTGCTGAAACTTCCCATGTTGCTGATGATGATGGTCTGTCTCCAGGTGCAGGAGGCTAACGCTGCGCTAGCGGAGCAGGAGGACGTGGCTCCGGTCCAGCGGCGCATCGAGCCTCGATCGGCCGACGACTCTCTCTCCGGCGTGGTGCGCTGCCTCTGCTTCGCCGACACCTTCCTGCGAGACGGTAGGACACGCCCCCACCACGTAGAACACGCCCCTTACCCGTAGAACACGCCCCTCCACCACCCGGCAGGACACACACCCCCACACCCATAGGAAATGCCCCCCACCACGTAGAACAGGGCTTCTCAAACTCCGGACCAAGGTCCGGATCCGAACCGAACTGCAAATCAATCCAGACTGGACCCTGTGTCACATTAGATGTAAATTAATGTATATTTTCTTGTGTCTGACTCGTTGTGAGAATGAACGTGCACTTGTGTGCGCGAGCGTGACACGCATTGCAGACCGCAAGTTAACCATCCTTGACTTCGAAAGTCTAAAGGCGCCCACAGACCAAGACGACTGCCTGATCGTCGCCAGAAAATGGAGTCTGGCGATTAATCTCCCCGACTCGGTCAAAAAAGTGTGAGGGACACACCTAGACGACGCTAAATCTGTATTGTGCTCCAAAAAAAACCGAGGTTAGGCAAGTACAGAAAGCCCTTTTCTGATTCAGAAGTAGTGAAGGAGTGCATGACTGAAGTAACTGAGGCTTTGTTGGCGGGGTAAGGAGAAACAGGAGATGTCTGAGAAAATTAAGCAGATACCCTTATCAAACTCCACTACAACCAGGAGAACTGAATAACATGATAAAGACCTGGTGACACAGCTGACGGATGACATCAAATATGCAGAGTGCATTTCACTGGCTGTTGATGAATCAACTGACGGCACTGACAACGCCCAGCTATGCGTCTTCGTTAGGTATTACAGTGAGGCAAAGGGAACATTTTGTGAGGACATATTAGGCCTCAAAACCCTCCATGGCCACACCAGGGGAGAGGACATGTATGAAGCCATCATGCAGATGCTGAATGAAATGGGAATTGACCTCAAGACTGGGGTGTCCATTGCAACTGATGGAGCTCCAGCCATGACTGGGAGAGAGAAGGGAGCTGTTCAGTGCCTGAAAGAGCACCATCCAGACCTGCTGTCCACTGCATCATTCACCAGTCAGTGCTGTGTGCCAATCTTGGAAAAGAATACTCAGATGTCATGGAGACAATTATGAAGCTTGTGAACTACCTGAGAGCCTCCTCAGCCCTTCAGCACCACCTTTTGTGTGCATTTCTGACAGAGGTAAGTGTATTACTCTTGGTTGCATTGTATGATGGCCAGTCATCTGTAGACTGAGGTTTACTTTGTTGAAATAATTACTCATATTTTGCTGTGTATGAGTAGTTGACATTTGGCTAAATCAAAAATTAAAAAATAGTAAAGAAAAGTGTGTGTCTGTCACTCTCTCACTCTCTCACTCTCTCTCTCTCTCACTCTCTCACACACACACCAGGTCAATGCAGCTTATGATGACATTCTCCTTCATAACAATGTGAGGTGGCTGAGTAAGGGAAGGGTTCTGGAGCGATTTTGGGCCGTCAGGAAAGACCTGCAGATGTTTTTGTCGGAGCAGAAAAATGCCAAAGCCAAACAGTACCTTGATTTTCTGCAGGATGATGAAAAGATGGAGTGTGTGGCCTTTTTGGTGGATGTGACATCTCATCTAAATGAGCTCAACCTCAAACTCCAAGGCCAAGGCGACACAGTGTGTGACCTTATGTCAGCAGTACGTTCTTTCCAAAGGAAGTTGGAGATCTTCAGGAGTGACATACCAGAGGCATATCTCCACTTTCCAACTCTATTGGAGCAAACTAATGGTAATCACCATCACACTCATGTTGCATTCCTGGAGAGGCTGGCTGAGAATTTTCAAAACCGTTTTGATTTTCAGTCTGGGTAAGAAAGTCCTGCTCTGTATTGGATCTCCATTTCTGGTGAAGAATGTTCAAGAATTCTCAAGAGAGGCACAGAGCATCTTCCCGTGGGCAAATGTTTCATCTCTGCAAACCGAGCTGGAAGTGGACTGTGACCCTGTGACATTCTGGACAAAGATGGCTACTGCAGCAAATGTCCCCCACCTTCAGAAGGTGGCCATTCATTTGCTCACCATGTTCGGTTCCACATATTGCTGTGAGTCTGGATTTTCCACGATGAACTCATACCTCAGCAGTTTGACAAATGAACACTTCATTCATCAGTCAGTGCCTCCGCCTGGCAATCACACCTTTTGTGCCGAGGTTCAAGGCATTGGCTACAGGCAAACAGTGCCATTTCTCCCCACTAGTTCAAGCCACCATACTGTACTATTGAATGTGTGTGTATATGTTATGGATGTTGATTTATGTCATGCACTTTACTGCCATTGTTCCGGACCATTAACCTTGTATAAAATTCACAAGTGGACCTTTAATAAAAAAGTTTGAGTACCCCTGACGTGGAACATGCCCCCACCACGTAGAACATGCCCCCCCACCCAATAGGACATGCCCCCATCCGGTAGGACACGCCCCCACCCTGTAGAACACACTCCTTCCACCACCACGTAGGACACACTCCTCCCACCAACACATAGGACACGCCCACCCCACCCACATTGTTGTTGGAAAATATTTCAATATTTCCATTCTGAATTAATGCAAATTCATACTTTTTTTAAATGTGTGAATATTTTAATAATGTGGGAAAAAAAATGTATAAATATCTAAAAACAGAAGTTGGAATTTATGAATATATCTTTGTATTTAAAGATTTAATAAAAAGATAAAACTTTATTAATCCCGAAGGAAATTCTTAATCATCACCTGCCTCCACCAGGAACGCACCACGGCCCCACCCTGTGGGCGGGCACCAACTCTGGCAGCGTGTACGCCTACGCCCTGGAGGTCCCGGTGGCGGGGGCTGGCTCCGGGCCGGGCCGGGGGGGTGGCGGTGGCGGTGACCCCTGCGGTGGGGGCGGTGGAGGGGGCGGGGCCAGCAGCTGCGGGGGCGGGGGCGTGGAGGCGGTGCTGGGCAAGGAGATCCAGCTGATGCACCGCGCCCCGGTGGTGTGGATCAGCGTGCTGGACGGCCGCGGGCGCCCGTTGCCCGAGCCCTACGAGGCGGCGCAGGACCTGGCCGCCGCCCCCGACATGGGCAACGCCCACTCGGTGCTCATCGCCTCGGAGGAGCAGCTCAAGGTGGGGGAGGGGAGGGACATGGAGGGGAGGGGTGGTGATGTATGGGCCCTGGTGGTGCTCATACCACCTCTGGATGTCTGGTTGTTTGTGATTCAATCTTTTAAAAATACTTATATTTAAAAATCATTGTTGAAAAACTTCACTCAAAAAGAATTGCTTTTCTTAAATGAGACTTATTATACCACCAGGTGTGAGCGTGATTAGCCAATCCAAGCAATTTCAAAAACCGCTTGGAATGGCTCCACCCACCCAGAAGTGTGTCCACCAAGATGTATGGTGGATAGATCTGCTGGATAGCCTACCAGTTGCTACAGTCCACTGGGTAGGCTGGTAGGCTGATCTATCCACCATACTTCTAGGTGGACACTCCCACTTGTGATGTCAAGTGGGGCCATTCCAGCCACTCACACCTGGTGGTAGAATAGGAGTCCTTTATGTTTCACTTCAAACTCTTCCATTGTGATTGTGTTGATGCAGTTCTTCCCTATAATACTCGCTGTATCTCAAATGGAATTGTAGTTTGTGGGCGTTTCAATATTGTGTGATTCAATATTGACAAAATAGTCTTGAGGCAATACCATTGCTATCCAGTGAGTGTTTTCTGTATAATACTTTTTTTTGTGTACATATCGAATGTCAAAACGTGCCTGCACAGATCACACTAAAAAAAAACAACCTTTCGGTCATGATGATTTATTTATATAATGTTTTATATATGTGTTATGTTTTATATAATGTTTTATATAACACCCCCCCTCCCCCCCCCCCCCAGGTGTTCTCCCTGCCCAAGGTGAGCGCCAAGACCAAGTTCAAGCTGACGGCCCACGAGGGGTGTCGGGTGCGGCGGGTGGCGCTGGTGGAGCTGGGCTCGGTGGTCCAGGAGGACTACAGCGAGCACACCCTGGTCTGCCTCACCAACCTGGGGGACATGCACCTCTTCAACGTCCCCGCGCTCAGGCCCCAGGTCTGGGGAGGGGTGGATGGCTGTCTGTTTGTCTTGCTGGCTTGTCTGTCTGTCTCACTGTCCTGCCTGTCCTTCTGTCTCGCCGTCTATCAGTTGCCCTGTCCATCTTTCTGGTTTGTCTTTCTGTCTGGTTTTGTCTGTCTGTCTTATCTGTTTCACTGCCTGTCTGACTGTCCTTCACCCTTACTGTCTGTCTGTTCTGTCAGTCTGTCTGTGTCATGTCTGTTCTGTCAGTCTGTCTGTGTCAGTTCTTTGTCCATCTTTCTGGTTTGTCTGACTGTCTCGTTTGTCTGGCTTGCTTGCCTGTCTGTCTCTCTGTCTCACCATTTGTCTGTCTGACTGCCTGTCTGTTCTTCTGTCTTACTATCTGTCTGTCTCTCAGTAGGTCTGTCTTACGGTCCTGCCTGTCTGTCTGGCTTGTCTGTCTGTCAGTCGCTCTGTCTGTCCTGCTTGTCTGCCTGTCGTGTCTCTCCGTCTCACCATCTGACTGTCTATCTGTCCTTCAGTCTCACTGTCGGGCTCACATTAGGGTCTGTCTGTCTTACAGTCTGTTGGTCTGCCTGTCTGTCCTGTCAGTTCCTCTGTCTGTCTGTCTGTCTGGTTTCTCACTGTCCTGTCTGTCTTGTTTGTCTGACTGTCTGTCTTGCTGACCTGTCTGTCTATCTCTCTCACAGTCTGACTGTCTATCTGTCCTTCAGTCTCACTGTAGGTCTGTCTCACTGCCCTAAATCTGTCTTTCTGGCTTGTCTGTCTCTGTCCCACAGTCTGTCTTGCATTCTGTTGGTCTGCCTGTCTATCTGTCCGTCTTACAGTCTCACTGTCCATCTGTAATGTGGGTGGTTTGTGTATTTTGTTGACATAAGTACAATTATTGCTTTGATTTGAATATGTAGAAATTATTTTATATCCAATTTGATATTTTGGTGTTGATCCATCTGACCTGGAGTCTGCTTCTCTGCAGGTTCGCTACGACTGCATCCGCAAGGAGGACATCAGTGGCATCGCTTCCTGTGTCTTCACCAAGACCGGACAGGGTGAGGAAGAGTTCATATTATTATTATAGTCATGTTATGAACTCCCTCTGCATGAGGAAGAGTTAATATTATTAATACATTCATGTTATGAACTCCCTCTGCATGAGGAAGAGTTAATATTATTAATACATTCATGTTATGAACTCGCTCAGCGTGAGTAAGAGAAGCATGAGATATTAATAAAGAGACTTCTAATATTCTCTCACTGCGGGGGTAGAGATACACACAAAGTAAACAAACACTGAAATCCAGCCCAGAAACTAGCTCCTATTCCTGCTTCTATTTTGAGAGGATCACAAATTGCATCGTAAACTGCTGCTGGCGCCGTCTTTGTGGTCCTCGTTTTATATGAAAGTGTTCGTATTAGATTTTAAATTGCCTATTGAATTGTCTTTCCCTGTTTTCCATCTTAATACTTTACTTCGTACCAGAGAATAATGTGTGTGTGTGTGTGTGTGTGTGTGTGTGTGTGTGTGTGTGTGTGTGTGTGTGTGTGTGTGTGTGTGTGTGTGTGTGTGTGTGTGTCCTCAGGGTTCTACCTGATCTCCCCCTCTGAGTACGAGCGGTTCTCTCTCTCGGCCAAGGTCATCACAGAACCACTCTGCTCCCTGCAGCTGGACCGACCGCTGGAGCCCACGGCATCCAGGTAACACACACACACAGACAAACACATACACACATACGGACACACACACAAACGTGAACACACACAGGCACACACACACGCATGGGCACACACATCTACGCACACACATGGATGTCTACACACATGCACACACCCTAAATATTTTAAAAAAGCATTGAAAAATAGTACCATGCTTTTTCTTAGTATATCGTATATATATTTAATGTGTATTTAATATTGAAAAGAATATACCATTCATTACCAGCATTTTGTTTATAGAATCGAATGCAAACGCAAAAGGTTTGATTGGTTGAGCCAGTGTGGCCAGCAGCTCGCTTCTGATTGGTTGAGCCAGTGTGGCCAGCAGCTCGCTTCTGATTGGTTGAGCCAGTGTGGCCAGCTGCTCGCTTCTGATTGGTTGAGCCAGCTGCTAAATATTGTGGTCTCTGCCGTAATGAAATGATTGTATGTTTGTTTCCAGCGAGGGCACCACAGCGCAACCCCGGGCCAACGGGACGCACAGGAACCAGACGGGTCAGGCCGAGGGTAGGACACAGACACGCACGTACACGCACGCACGCACGTACGCCCGCACACACACCACACACACACACACACACACACACACACACACACACACACACACACACACACGCTCTTCTTCGGTCACCTCTTCATCATTCGGCTTTTCCTTTCAAAATTCAAACTTTCATTCTCTCTCTTTGAGACCATCTCTCTCTCAATTCAATTCAATTTAAAGAGCTTTATTGGCATGGGAAACATACATTTACATTGCCAAAGTGATGGTCTATGATAAATAAAAAAGTATACTTTTTATTTAAAATCGAGTCTGTGGTTTTTTCCCAAGGTTACTGTTCACGCAGATTCCGCGGTAATTGTTGGGGTCAAATTTGTCTCCACTTTTGTGGAGCGGTGTTATCAGACCTTGGTTCCAAATATTGGTGAAGATCCCCCAGCTCAGGACAACATTAAAGAGTTAATATAGCCAATTGGAATTTGAGGAATTTTATCATTTAATTTAGGATCCCGTCAACACCACAGGCCTTCTTGGTTTCCAGTGATTTTATTTTGTCTTGTAGTTCCTTTAGTGTGATTGGTGAGTCTAGTGGGTTTTGATGGTCTTTTATGATTGACTCTAAACTTTGTAGTTTATCTAGTAAGTGTTTTTGCTGTGTATTATTTTCTATTGGGCCAAAGAGCTTGGAGAAATGGTTGACCCACACGTCTCCATTTTGGATTGGTAGATCCTCATGATTTTTCTTGTTTCGAGTGTTCCAGTTTTCCCAGAACTTGTTTGTTTTTATGAATTCCTCAATAGCATGTAGCTGGTTTTAAATTTTTTAACATTTGCTGTATTTTTATATTATTTAATGTTTCACCATAGCGTAGACGTGTGTTCTGGTTTTCTGGGTCTGGTTTTCTGGGTCCATTTATCATTGCTCCTTTTATTAGCTTTCCTATTTGTGGGTTTTATGTTTGCTAGGGATGCTGAAAGGTAAAATATATAGCTGAGGTTTTCTACTGCCTTGTTTACATCTTTGTCATTGTACTGAAAGTTTTTTTTTCCAGGAACTGGTCTAAAAGTGATTGGACTTGTTGTTGCCTCATAGCATTTTGGTATGTTTCTACACTACTTTCCTTCTATTTGTAGCATTTTTTAATAGTGTGGAGTTTGTTTGGCTTCAGTACTTCTTGATTGGGTGTTGGTCTGTTCAGGTAGACTGGTAGTTTTTGCTGTGGTCTGACAGGGGCGTTGAGCAGGGCCGATTTGTGAACGCCCTGAGAGAGGGCAGGCTGAGGGTCAGTTGATAAAGTAATCTACTGTACTGTTGCCTAGAGGTGAGCTGTAGGTGTACTTGCCATAGGAGTCTCCTCGAAGCCTCCCGTTGATTATGTACAATCCCAGCGAACACAGAGGTTTGCAGGAGTTGTGTCCATGTTTGTTTGTCGCTTTGTCGTAGTTGTGTCTGGGTGGGCATACTGGGGAGGGGGTGTTTTAGGTGTTTGTCTCCCTGTGTGCTGAGAGTGTCAGGTTCTCGTCCTGTTCTGGCATTGAGGTCTCCCACAGATGATAACGTGGCCGCGAGCCTGGAAATGGTTGGCTTCTTCCTCCTAGGTGGAGAACAGTCGTCCTCAGAATATGGGAATTCGATTGGGGGGATGTAGGTGGCACACAGGAGGATATTTATCTCGGTTGAGGTAAGTTCCTTATTTATTTCCAGCCAGATGTAAAACGATCCTGTTTTGATGAGCTTAATGGAGTGGGTTACTTCTGATTTGTACCATATTAGAATACCTCCCCGAGTCTCTCCCTGTTTGATCCCTGTTAGCTTGGTGGATGGTACTACAATTCTCTGTAGTTCACAGGGCAGCCGGTGGGACCATCTCCTTGCTGTGCCATGTCTCCTGTAGGACAATGATATCTGTGTTTGCACTTTCTTTGTTGAAGTCTGGGTTTCTGCTCTTCATACAGTCGATCTCAGACCTTGTATATTCCAGGATGAAATGGTGAAAGATTTGTATTCATTATTTACAGTGTTATTATTCCAGTGGTTTTAGGCCTGGACCATGATTGTGTAGAGCTCACGGAGCATCTGGTGCATGATCAGGTCACTGGGTGGGGCTCCACCTGGTGTAGGGTTGGGGCTTGCTCTGCTTACAGCCTGCGAGTATCTGTGGTATGGAGGTGGCAGGGGGGAGGTGGGCTCTCTTTCTGTGTGTGTCTCTCTCTCTCTCTCTGTCTGTCTCTCTCACACTCACACTCTCTCACACACACACACACACACACACACACACACACACTTCCAGAGAAGGCTTCAGGGGGGTTCCCCTCAGGTCTCCACGGCAACAGTTCAGACACCCCCCTTCCTATTCTTTCTGTTGCCACTGGTACCTCCAGCATTCCATTGGCAGCAGCGAAAATGACCCGGTTGCTGTGGTGACCAGTGATCTACATTCTAGGGGTCTGGCCGAGTTGTTAAAAGGTCCAGCCAAACAACCTGGAGTATTTTTCTTTTTTATATAAGACCATCTGTCAGTTTTAATGTTATGCTATTCATGATTCATCCATTTGTTCCAGACACGCCACTAAACTTTGGACGATATGGGAGGTTAACCAGTGTATACATGTTGATGAAAGTTGTTTTAATAATTACTTAAATCTGTCAATCGGTCTTCATATATATTTTAGGCTATAGAGATATTCATGTTCCGTATCTAGTGCTACTCGGGCTAATCCACCGATGAATTGGTAGTGGAGAATTAAATCCAATAAAGTTTTCGTTTTCGCATAATAATTATTCCCCAGATATTTCTTTGCGGCTCCCCGTTTGTGGCCCAGTGGCTCGCAAAGCCGCAAATCGCTTTCAGAACAAGTTCCAAAGACTTTGCAATAAGTCAACTCGTAACCATCACTCACTTTAACATCCCCCCCACCCAGTTCATCGCCGCCTACAAATTAACATCTTTTACGAGTGGAAACGCGGAAATCCCATCGTGTGTGTGTGTGTGTGTGCCTTCGTCCACCTTTTTTGACTTTTTTTTTTGTTCTTTTTTTAAGAGACTTCAGAGTAAATCATCCCGCGCCGATGAATGCAGTGTTTAGGGTTCTGCGTCAGTGGTCCGGTGACGCAAGACTCTTTTCTAATGTCCTCTGTGTACAATGTGTCATACAAATGGACATATTTGAGAACATCCTGAACTAGTCTTTGATCTGCTCCGTGCTGGTTCGATTCCCGGGCTCCGCCTAGCTAAGTGTCGAGGAGTCCCTGAGCAAGACACCACCTAACCCTAACTGCTCCTGACGTGTTGGTTGTTACCTTGCATGGTTGGCACCGCCGTCGGTGTTGAATGGGTGAATGTGAGGCAATACTGTAAATCGCTTTGGATAAAGCACGATATAAATGCAATCTATTTACCATTTCAATTTTATACATAAAGTCACAGGAAAGCGTTAAGTGGGCGTATCACGTCGTCATGATGTGTTGTTAAATGTGCGAGGTGCACAACCTTTTCCGTCTGTTGGCTACACTGGTAACTACTGTGTAACTACACCACAGCTACTATGCTCTACCCCCTTTGACCCGCAACTATAATATAAAACGTCCTGAAGATAAAGAAACTTTTACTTGTATTTCCACACACACTAGCAGCGTCGGTGGTAATTGCTGTCAGAAAAGAAACACAGCGGTTTTAGTACCCATGGACAGCTAGAGGTGGGAGTGCATGTGTGTTGGGCTCATTAAAGACATGGTATAATCTATGCTTCCTCTGACCCCTGACCTTGTCTCCCCCCCAGGTCAGGCGGAGGACCTCCAGAGCGGCCTGTCCTCCCCCGCCCAGGACTCCCCCCTCGACTCCCCCCTCAGCTTCGCCGACCTCACGCTGGACTCCACCGGGGGAGCTGACGGTGGAGGACGTCCGGGACTTCCTCACGTAAGACACACACATGCACACACACACACACACACACAGGGCACACACACACACACACACACACACACACACATGACACACACACGCATGACACACACACATGCTTGGCACAAACACGCACGCGCATGTCATACACACGCATGCACGCACTCACACACACACACACACACAGGCATCACACACACACACACGCACACACATACACCTACCTTATGTACATCCACGTGCTGCACACAGACATGGGTATGCACACAGGAGCGGCACAGTGCAGACAGGTCTGTTCATTGTGTGTGTGTGTGTGTGTGTGTCTGACAGCACGGTGGACGAGGTGGAGAACAACATGAGGAACATCAAAGAGGAGGACGTCCGCACCACGGGCATCCTGATCAACTGAACACGTAGGCCACACACACACACACACACACACACACACACACACACACACACACACACACACACACACACACACACACACACACACACACACACACACACACGTGCGCGCGCACTGAGCACATGTCTTTGTTTTCCTGGACGCCCCAGCAGACGTGGCTGAACACACACCCACCTGGTTCTGATGGAGCCGCCCGTCCACGGTGTGTAAACTTCAAAGGACCCCGCTGTCTGGGGGCCGCATTCCTCCCCTCGTGGCCCTGCCCCTCCGGCCTCGCCCACGGAACACACACACACACACACACACACACACACCAAATACACACACACATAATACACACACACACACACGCTGAAAACACCCAATTAAAAACAGTATCTGCAAACGATTATTAACAGGGATTGCTTTATTTATAGCATTCATGTAATATTTCTGTATAAAACATTTGTTTTCATTTTGTTTTTTTATGCAACCCTGTAGCCTGGAAATGATGGCTCAAGGCTTAAAAGAAAAGTCTATACTTGTATTATTACCCATGTGTACCGTCTGCATTTTTGCATGTGTATAAAATATGCGCACATATTGAAAACAGAACAGTGGAAAATGCAGTTGTCATATTGTGCTCACAGTATAGTTAAGGATGACCAATCAGTTGACAGTATAGTTAAGGATGACCAATCAGTTGACAGTATAGTTAAGGATGACCAATCAGTTGACAGTATAGTTAAGGATGGCCAATCAGCTTACAGTATAGTTAAGAATGACCAATCAGCTGACAGTATAGTTAACGATAGCCAAAGAGCTGACAGTATAGTTAAGAATGACCAATCAGCTGACAGTATAGTTAAGGATGACCAATCAGCTGACAGTATAGTTAAGGATGACCAATCAGTTGACAGTATAGTTAAGAATGCCAATCAGCTTACAGTATAGTTAAGAATGACCAATCAGCTGACAGTATAGTTAACGATAGCCAAAGAGCTGACAGTATGGTTAAGGATGGCCTTCAGATGACAGTATGGTTAAGGATGGCCATCAGATGACAGAGTTAAGGATGCTAGAAGGAAGCTTACAGACTGCATCATTGATCAGCAGACTGAATGTAAATCATATCAAATTGATCTTTGTCGATGGCTTTCTCTCTCCTTTCTCCTTTCTCTCTACTGCCCCCCGGTGACGGTGTCCGGACACAACATATCACACCCTTGATAGTTCTCCATTTGCATGAATGTAGATATCACTGCTGTGTCTCTGCCTAGGACACGGTTGTACAATCAATTAAGGTTGTAGAAATGTAGTAGAGACGAGTTTGTTAATTCAGTGTAAATTATCAGTGTTGTGCAGTTCAGAATGTATACAGTTGTAAAATGCTGTAATTTTCACAATTAACCGTTCCTGAAATGACAAAGTTGGCATCATGCCTGCGTTATTATATCGCCTATAGCCTTGTGTCTTGGTGTGTGTTGTGGGGGCGGACATGTCCTCGTATAACTTGTCATCGCCCACATCTGTTTGTTGTCGTTGAAGGGCCTCGACGACTCGACTGGAGGCGGAGGCGGAGGCGGCGGCGATGGTTCGCCACGACGACCGATACATTTCAATAATGGAACACAGGACTAAACACTTCCTGGTACGCCCCCGACGTCCCCCCCAACCCCCCCACTCTCCTCCTCCTGTGAGGACACCCACCGCCCCCTCCCTCCCCGATCTACCCCAAGTATGGACCTCACTGGACGGACCCTAATCCTCTACAGAACCACTATCGGAACGTGACGTCACTTGACCTAGTGGTATATATGGCAGGGCGCACGTGCACACCAACCATGGATTAGATACACCCCCCCCCCCCCCCTCTCTAGGTTCTAGCTCTATCTCTCTCTAAAGTTCTGTTTCTCTCTATCTCTATCTTTCTCCATCTCTATCCATCTATTCCCCTCTCTATATCTCCATCTCTAACATTGATCTCAATCTCTCTCTATAGCTCTTTGTTTCTCTTTCCCTCTCACTCTCCATCTTACCCCTTCTCTCAATCTCTCTCTACCAATCTCCCTCTCTATCCATCGACTCCCCTCTCTCTATCTCTCCATCTCTCCCAATTAGGGAAAGGAGGACTTGACACTTTTGTCCTGTCAAGGAGAGAAATATCGGTGCTGTTGACAGTTTATAGACCTCTCTCCATCACCAGAGGGGGGCGGGCGGGGCTTCTTCCACCTGGTGCGTCTTTCCTCCGGAACAAACTGTCCACGTGCACAACAGTGTGCTAACAGTATGCAGTACGTCAGTGTGTGAGGCGCAAGTCTGCGGATTACAGCCACAGAGCAGCTCTTCTCACACACGCCACACACCCCCCCCACCCACTCTTCCCCCATAACTACAAACTGTGAATCTGTTGCAGAGAGAATGAAAGGGAACAATTGTAGTATTCAGTGCGAGAGCGAGACTGTTATTTTGTTGTTTATATCCCCCCCCCCGCCTGAAAATGTAACTTGTCTTCTCCTGAGTACTGGCAACCGTAGCATCCCCCCCCCCCCTCCCGATCATGTCGTTCCTGCCAGAGTTGCACCTAACATTTTGTAATTTTTTTTATTTCTTTTGCAACGGAAACGGGATGACCTCATGAACTTCCCGGTTTTTCCTGTCTGTCTTAATTATATCTTATCATGAAGAGCCACACTAATATCACAGTGGGAACCCCCAAGGCACATGTTGATGACCCCTCGGCCCTCCGGGGGGGGGGGGGGGGGAGGGACATTTGTCTGAAGACGCTGGCGTAATTGGGATCTTCTGGGCACTCATGAGTATCATGCCCAGAGGTTTTTAAAGGGAAGGGTGCAAGCGATGTAGGGTTAAGAAGAAGGACTTTGATGAAGGAAAACAAAATACTACAACTTATTTATTTTGAGAGTTTGAGAGCGCGTGGTATCGAGTAATTTGCATAAAAGTTTGAGACTCTTGAGGGCTACACAGCAAGTATAATATTTAGAAACCTTTTGGTGCCAAATATCCAATAATAAACATTATTATTATTGAGTAGTTGGCACCAAAGTCTGTTTTTTTTTTTTTTTTTTTTGGATGACATCAAAGCATAGAGAAGCAGGAATGTGAGGACAGAATGGAGAGGAGATGGTGAAGATGACGCAGAAAGTGAAAGGTTGCGATGAGAGCAGAGATGACGATATTCCCCGGAACGTTCCGGAGTCGAGCAGTGTAGGGTAGGGTAAGGAATCGGTACTGAGGTATGGAAGAGCCCGAGTGTCTTGTTCCACGGGAGGAACTCTGAGAGGGAGAGGTCGGTAAGAGGAAGGCCCAAACTCCTGGTGGTTTTATGAAGGATATATTAAGTGAGAATCATGAAAAAGGAATTCTGAAGAAATAAAAAAATAAAAAAATTCCCTTGAGATAAGTCACGTTTTTGGGGATTGTTTCAATTGTGGATGGGACGAGAACAAGTGCTTGGATCCCCTGTAGTCTAACAATTTCTCTTCTAACTTTTACTGTGTAAAAAAAATTAAAGTATATATATATATATCTATAATGTTGAATTAGGACAGGCAGGTTTTGTATGCCAACGATCAAGTAGTGCTTCCAGACCCCGTTTAAAAGTAGCCTAAAAACCTCTTGGTAATTCAATGACTTTAGATCGCCTTGTGTAAAATATTAAAAGGGACTTCACAACTAACGTAGAGCGAGGGATATGAATGGGGTTAACGCCTTTATTTTGAAATGTCTAATTTTTTTTGCTGACACAAATTAACACTTTGATGCCCCAGTTTACACCATTTCCCTGATGCTTCCAGGACTGTGCTGGAACATTTCGATTGGGATTTTACCATGTCTGTTTACTCTTGTGTTTAGAGTTTTAATGGGAATTTGTTTGTGTAGAATTTTTTGCAGATGGAGAATGTCAATAAAAGTATTTACTCTTTAACGTGTGTCCAGCTTCTTGCTTCCTGTTTCCTGTCAGGTGGGCCGCAACATTTGAGGATGGGATCACATAGGCTCTGAAGTAGACGAATAGATGGATGGATGGATGGATGGATGGATGGATGGATGGATGTTTATTGTCCACTCAGTGGGAACTTGTCTTGGGCTTCACAAAACGTATGTTTAACATGCATTAAAAATGGCAGGGTTGGGGTTGGGGTAGGGGTAGGTTTGAGGTTGAGGTTAGGATTGGGGTAGGGGCGGGGTTAGGTGTAGGGTAGGGGTAGAGTTAGGGTTGAGGTTTGGGTTAGGTTTGGGTGTAGGGTTGGGTTTAGGATTGGGGTTAGGGTAGGGGTAAGAGTTTGGGGTTAGGGGTTAGGCTTTAGGGTTGGGGGTTTGCGGGTAAGGTAGGGTTGGTGGTTGGAGTTAGGGTTAAGGTTGGGGTTAGGGCTGGGGTTAGTAGGGTTAGGGGTTTGGGGTTAGTGTAGGGGTCGGTGATGGGGTAGGGTGAGGTTAAGGTGGGTTAAGGGTTGGAGTTTAGTGGGGGTAGCATTAGGGTTGGGGTTAGGGGTAATGGGGTGGGGTTTCATTGGCAGGTGGCTTCTGTGGTGCAGCGGGCAGGCCTGTCAAGGAACACCCCCTGGCATACTCAGGTTCAAAGTTCCTCCGTGCGGATGTCTCGACTCCATCAAAGCCTTATGTAACATTCAAACTCAATGTTGTAACTCAATTATGTCAAATAAAACCTCTGAAAAAACTGATCCCTGTGGATTGAAATTATACATATATAATACACACACAGGAAAATATACATATATGTATACACGCACACACATAGCATCAGGAATATGGCATTTGTATCCATAAGAGAGTAGAGTCATGATAGAGGATGATTGCAAGATATAACTTCTTTATTTTATATACAGCCCATCCATAAATAGCATAATTACATTCTAGTTTACAAATATAAAGAAGGATTTCAGACATACGAAACACATCGACATCGGCAACAATGCTGTATGTTTATAATCACCGAGATGTCGCTATAAACTGAACTTATTTACTGTCTTCAGAAGAGGTATGAAGAGTGGAATGCTAAATCCTTAAAACACTTAACTCCCTGAGGATAATAACCTACAGTCTATGACAATAACAATATCAAACCCAAACCAATACCTCTTGTTATTCCACAACACCATATCTGTGTATATATATATATATCCCCACCATGTATCCACACACATATATATATATATATATATAAGTTTGTTTTTTGTTAAGTACTTCAACCATTTTTTGCTGTTGTTTTCTTGTGGTTTTTCTCCCACCACTTGGGGGAGCAGCCGAGGTAATGTAATGAAGACGTTACCTGGTGGCACAGGTGTTGCTGTTTTGGGGAGAAGCACACAAGTTATTGACCGTGTGATCTAGATTTAATGAATTAACCTTTTATTTTGGTCTATGATTGGACTTAGACTTATCACAAAGGAATTGCCTACGTTTTTGTTTGTTATTGGAAACATACGGATTGTAAGGAAATAAACCACTTTGTTTGAAACGTTGGACATTTCATCATTTTTTGCAAGTGTCTAAACATTATTATTTATTTATTTTTTATAGACAAAGGGGGATCTACATTAAGTCAAAAACTTGCTTCATTGAGGAAGCGTTTGAGGACAGCGTGGGATTTCTTGTCATTTTTTTGGACATCGCTGGATTTCTTGCTGACGTTTGAGGACATCATTGGATGGCTGCTGGTGTTCACCTGCGTTCCCGACCTTCATTCATCTCCCCACCGTTTCATACCGGGCTGGAGCTGCGGTGTGAGACCAGGGAGGAGACGGGGGGTCGAGCACCTGTACGACGGCCAACGCGAAGGTACGTGACGGAGCTACCAACGAATGAATGGCCATTCTAATGCGCGTAAAATCCAATGCGTTGGTTGAAGGAGCGGAGCGTCGTTTTCGCGTCACCGTGCATATTGTCTTCGACTATGAGGGATCATGAGAAGATCATTCCCGATTCTGAACTCTTGACTGAGACAGAAGTAGAACCGCCGGCGCAGGTGGAACAGCCTGGAAAGAAAAAGCGCGTCAGGAAAAAAATAAGCTTCTTACAAAAAGAAAGAAATGGGAAATTAAAGAGAGCATGGAAAATCAAAGATACAATTGTTGATTTGATGGATGATAAAAGTTACATAAAAGAGGTAAAAGGTACATTTGAAAAATATAATACTCTCTGTGCTGAAGCAAAACAGAATCATGAAAGTTGTTCTTCAGGTTATTACCTGAAGAAGAGGTGGAAAAACATGATGTGTGGTATAAGGTGAACATGCTCGGTGTGAATGATTTGACTGCTGGTGTAAACAAATGGTTGGTTGACAATGAAGGTGACCTTGATGCTGATGTTGACAATGGTATTGTTGATGATGATGATGGTGGGGTTGTGGTAAAGCCACAGGACAGTATTTCACAAACAGGACGAAAAAGTGGTGATTCAAGCAGAGGCAGACCAGGCTGCACTCACGGCCCGGGCTGCTGCACTGCAGGAGAAGCATTCAGACTCAAACACAAAATATCTTGCCTACAACATCCAACGCCGTGTCCTGTTTCTATTGTAATTGTACACATGGACATGTATTGGAGAATTGCCAACGATTGAAAAAGAGAATGCATCGGGAGAAACTGGACTTTCTAAAGGAGAAAGGAGTTTGCTTTGGCTGCTTACGCATAGGGCACATGAGCAAGGGATGTAACCAACGCTTATCTTGCAGAGTTTGTAACCAAAGGCATCCCAGCATTCTACACATTGAGGAAAAAGGAAAGAAACAAAGGTGAAGAGCAACCAAAGGAACTGTCGGTGAGTGGCACGGCTGTCTCTACATGTGGTCATACAGGGGCCGGGGGCAGTAACGGCATCCTTTCTATCCTACCTGTCAATGCTAAGTGTACAAAGGGAAACAAAGTCGTTCAAACTTATGCGTTTCTCGATCCAGGGAGTACGGACACTTTCTGTTCAGAAGGTCTAATGGAAAGACTCAGCATTAAAGGAAAAAGAACAAAGATTTACGTACAATGGGTCACAGTACAACTGTTCCAAGTTGCATCGTCAAAGGCTTGGAAATTTCTGAATTTGCTGACAAACACTTTTATGAACTTCCTAGTATGTTTACACAAAAGGAAATGCCAGTGTCTCCAAGTAACATCATCACTGAAGAAGAGTTGTGTAATTGGGCCTACCTGAACGATGTACATCTTCCCCGTATTAACGCTGATGTCGATTTGTTGATTGGCACAAACGCCTCAAAGTTAATGGAGCCGTGGGAAGTTATCAACAGTCGAGGAGAGGGACCGTATGCCGTAAGAACTCTACTGGGCTGGGTGATTAATGGACCTCTACATGGAAACAGTGCAACACAGTGTAAGAGTGGCTACACTGCTGTTAATGTTAATAGGATTGGTGTTGACAAATTGGAAGAACTGTTGATAAGTCAATACAACCATGATTTCAGTGAGCGATTCTCTAATGACAAAGAGGAAATGTCAGTAGAAGAAAAGAAATTCATGGACATAATGGAAAGTTCAGTAGAGCTTGAAGACTGTCGTTACAAAATGAAGCTGCCTTTCAAGACACCCCAAGTAAACATGCCAAACAACCTTTCTGTTGCTGAACAGCGTGTCAATGCACTGAAAAGGAGATTTGTGAAGGATGAAACTTTTCAAGAAGAATATTCGAACTTCCTCACTGATGTCATTGACAAAGGTTACGCTGAAAAGGTGCCAGAGCATCAGTTGGAACGCTCTGATGGCAACATCTGGTATCTCCCTCACCATGGAGTATAACATCCACAGAAAAGAAGCCTGCGTGTTGTGTTTGATTGTGGGGCAGAATTTAAAGGTGTGTCGCTAAACACACAGCTTCTTCAAGACCAAACCTGACGAGCTCTTGTTAGGAGTTTTGACACGGTTCAGACAGGAACCCGTGGCAATCATGGCTGATGTGCAATCAATGTTTCATCAGGTCAAAGTTGCAGAAGAACACTTGGATTTTTTGAGATTTTTATGGTGGCCAGAAGGAAACATGGAGCAGGAATTGGTACAGTACAGGATGACTGTCCATTTATTTGGAGCGGTATCCTCTCCTAGTTGCGCATGTTATGCCCTAAGGAAAACTGCTGACGATAATAAAACAGTTTCTCAGCAGAAGTAACTGACACGGTCACAAGAAATTTTTATGTGGATGATCTGTTGAAGAGTTTGCCTTCTGAAGAAGATGCTACTCTCATGGTCAAGAACCTCACAGCTATCTGCAAGACAGGAGGTTTCAATCTTACAAAATGGATCAGCAACAGTCGTGAAGTGCTCTTGGTGATTCCAGAAGAACATCGATCCAAGAACTTCAAAGAGTTGGATCTGGATAGAGACAAGCTGCCAGTTGAACGGGCTCTTGGTCTACAATGGTGCATTGAGACTGACACCTTCAAGTTCAACCACACACAAGGCGTGGACTGCTATCTATGATCTGTTCAGTCTATGATCCTTTGGGTTTCTTAGCACCTTTCACAATGCAGCTAAGATGATTTGCAAGATCTGTGTCGGTTGAAGTACGGTTGGGATGACTCAATCCCCAATCCATTCAACAGAAATGGAACAAGTGGTTGGAAGATCTTGAAAAAGTGGGAAGTTTCGTGGTGAGTAGATGTTTTAAGCCTAAAGACTTTGGACAAATAACCTCTGCTCAACTACATCATTTCTCTGATGCCAGTGAGAATGCATATGGCACTGTTACGTACATCAGGTTGCCAAAAATAACCAGAACAAATCCATGTTGCTTTCACACTTGGCAAATCCAGGGTTTCTCCTCTAAAACAAGTGACGATTCCTGCTTTGGAATTGACCGCTGCTGTTCTCAGCTGTTAAAGTGGACAACATGCTACGAACAGAGCTACAGCTTCCTTTGGAGACATCACAATTCTGGACGCGATAGTACAGCAGTACTTAAATACATCAAAAACGAGGACAAAAGGTTCCAAACATTTGTTTGCGAACAGAATAGCAAACATTAGAGAAGCCACGGACGTTTCACAAGTGGAGATACATTCCTACAGCACAAAAACCAGCAGACGACCCTTCAAGAGGACTGAAAATTGAACACTTGGTTCAAAGGAGATGGATTTGAAAGTCCCAGGTTTCTATGGAAACCAGAAAACGAGTGGCCAGCACACGTTTGGATTCAGACATTTGCTGGTGATGACCCAGAAGTTAAAAGGAACCTCATGGTGAATGCAGTTGTCACTGAAGAAATTTCAAGTGCCACGCATAAATTGATCAATTACTTTTCCGGCTGGAAAAGGTTGAAAGTTGCTGTAGGATGGATTCTCAAATTGAAAAAGCTTTTGTTGTCTTTAAGTAGGAAAAGAAGGAGCTAATGGCTGCAAATACCAATGGGGATGGACGTCATTGGCTGATGTCAATTGAAGATGCAGAAGTTCAAAGCCACTTTTGGAGAACAGAGGTTGTCTGTAGATGACCTTCATGAAGCAGAGACATCTATTGTTCGCTTCAGCCAATGGGAAAGATTCCACACTGAGATTGTTGCACTTTCATCTGCAAAATCTAAAGTGACAAGGGAGAGCACCATCTATAAGCTGGACCCAATTTATGAAGATGGTCTTTTGAGAGTTGGAGGACGGCTAAATAAATCTTCCATACCTGAAAGATACAAAACACCTGCTCATTCTAGCCAAGGACCAACACGTCTCCACTCTTATCCTCCGTCATATAACAAGTCATATAACCTATGTATTTTTTAATGGAAGTTCTGCTTAACTTCAAATAATCGTTTTTAAGGTGTGAGATAATTGATTGCTGCTGAAGAAAATAAAATACTTAAATGGAACGTCTATTAAAAAACATTATGGGCCTAGGGTGAAATAATAATTTAGTAGACTGAAATTAAATATGCAGCAGAAATACAAAAGTTGTCCCCTACTAGCCCACTTTCCCTCCCCGATATATTCCTCAAACATAAAATCAGGTCTCTTCCAATCGTCAATCAATGATGAAAGAAAACCCAGACAACAACAACGACCTCAGTGACTTGAAACTTTTAATTCATATAAAATACATAAATAAAGCATTGCAGGTGGCATCAGAAGCATGTATCTAACAAAAAACAAACAGGCAGACATTCAAACACGTACACAAAGAAACACTAAAGAGCTGAGGGCCCTCGCTTGCGGTTTGTAGACGCGTCGTAGTGGCATGTATGTGCCGTAGGCCTACTTGATGCTTCTTGTACTGAAACTAGAGGCGATGGATGCAGCTGGAGGCAGCATAGCAAGAGCAGCATAGGTGCAGTTTGCTGCATGTCACGTTTACCACGAGCACAAGCCATTGTTACCTGCACAGGTAAACCAACATCAACCAGAGACACGGCGAGTGCGTATAGTCAGCCATCATTCTGAGAGATATGTCCGTAATATGGTACGAGGCATGTCCCATTTAGAAAAGAGTAAAACGTATCAGCAGAGCGCAAAACAATATTTTTGACAAGGGGTTTGATTCCGACCACGGGATGGGATGACGGTAATACATTCCCAAAATTATAACTGAAACAAATAAACAAGACAAGCGGATAAGATACTTCAACCCATGAATCTGCCTACAGTAAACAATTGCAAAAATGAATACGTCTCAAAAGATTTTTCATCCACAAGGCAAAAAAAAAATACAAAATTACAAAAAAAGCAATCACTTTTGGAATATCATAAGTATGCAGGATGTATGCATAATTGCAATGTGTTCATGCATACATTTTGCATACTGAATTAATTTCTCCGGGTGATCTACTGATTGCACATGATCGAACAGTTCAAGATTACACGGCGACGACGGGGGGGGGGGGTTCACTCAAAACAAGGATGGTTGAATCCAACCAGAAGGCATTAATGCATTAATGCATCTCTCACTCACTCACACACACACACACACACACACACACACACACACACACACACACACACACACACACACACACACACACACACACACACACACACACACACACACACACACACACACACTTACTTCGTTTGAGTCAACAGAATGCGTATGTAATGTGCGTGCGTGTGAATAGATATTTAACTGTGTAAACCTTGTCATGCAAGTGACCGCGTCTCATGCTATAAACGATAAAAACACAAAAGTACACACACACACTCAATCATAGCGCTGCCTCCGGGTCGAACCACTCGATAAAGAAAACAAAAATTAGGGGGGGGGGGGGGGGGGGAGTGGGCATCACGACTATTAGCTGACCAAATTTGCCAAAGTAAAGTCACTTTTGCGTCTGGACTCCCAAACCGACCATTAATTCAGCAGCACGTAGTCCAAAAATCCATCTAAGAAAAATAAAAATAATAATGATGCCCCCCACTGTTCAACAGGCAGATATGGCCCCCCTCCCATAGACCCTAGTTCAAAATATTCTGTACACTTTAAGAGATGCTGCCACTGCTGCAAAAGCACTTCTCAGCTGCGTTCAGGCCTGCTGCCTCCTCCCCTCCCCACTGGCATCAACAAGCCACCAGCTTGAATACATTTTCTTTGTGTGCTCAAGTATAAAAATATCTCAGGGCAAATTTGACCTTTTTGCTTAGGAGAGAGGGAGAGAGAGGAAGAGAGCTGGAGAGAGAGAGAGAGAGGAGGAGAAGAGAGAGAAGGAGAGGAGGGGGGAGAAAGAGAGCGAGAGAGGAGAGAGAGAGAAAAAGAGATAGGGAGGTATACATATACGGATAGAGAGAGAGAGAGACACACACCTCAAAGTGCATTAGCGGGGAGAGTCTCCCGCTCTCCAACCCTCTCTCAGGATGCGTGACGCATGATCGCTACACGACAGCAGCTATACGGGGGAGGGGCACAGACTCATATTCCTACTGGTATAGAACAACAACATGGTGGGTGTGTATGTGAGTGTGTGTGTGTCTCTAGGCGGGCGGAGTCTTGAAGGCCCCCCATGCGTGGAAGCAGCGGGTGAAGCAGTGCGTCTCGTTGCCCTTGCGGACCAGACGCAGCTTGCGCTGGTGCTCCGTCTCCTTGGCGCGCATGTGCTGGATGTACACCTGCAACGCGGGAGAGAGGTACAACTGGTTTTTCTCCCACCACTTGGGAGAGCAGTGCCGCTGTCAATTTGGGCAAAGCAGCCGAGGTCTGACAGTGTGATCTAGATTTAATGAATTAACCTTTTATTTTGGTCTATGATTGGACTTAGACTTATCACAAAGGAATTGCCGACGTTTTAGTTTGTTATTGGAAACATACGGATTGTAAGGAAATAAACCACTTTGTTTGAAACATTGGACATTTCATCATTTTTTGATGGGCAAAGGGGGCTCTACACCTACTATAGACAAGTCATATAACCTATGTATTTTTAATGGAAGTTCTGCTTAACTTCAAATAATTGCATTGCTGCTGAAGAAAATAAAATAGTGGAACGTCTATTAAAAAAACCCCAACATATTATGGGCCTAGGGTGAAATAATAATTTAGTAGACTATGAAATTAAATATGCAGCAGAAATACAAAAGTTGTCCCCTACTACCCCACTTTCCCTCCCCGATATATTCCTCAAACATAAAATCAGGTCTCTTTCCAATCGTCAATCAATGATGAAAGAAAACCCAGACAACAACAACCTCAGTGACTTGAAACTTTAATTTCATATAAAATACATAAATAAAGCATTTGCAGGTGGCATCAGAAGCATGGTATCTAACAAAAAACAAACAGGCAGACCATTCAAACACGTACACAAAGAAAACACTAAAGAGCTGAGGGCCCTCGCTTGCGGTTTGTAGACGCGTCGTAGTGGGCATGTATGTGCCATAGGCCTACTTGATGCTTCTTGTACTGAAACTAGAGGCGATGGATGCAGCTGGAGGCAGCATAGCAAGAGCAGCATAGGTGCAGCTTGCTGCATGTCACGTTTACCACGAGCACAAGCCTGTTACCTGCACAGGTAAACCAACATCAACCAGAGACACGGCGAGTGTGTATAGTCAGCCATCATTCTGAGAGATATGTCCGTAATATGGTACGAGGCATGTCCCATTTAGAAAAGAGTAAAACGTATCAGCAGAGCGCAAAACAATATTTTTGACAAGGGGTTTGATTCCGACCACGGGATGGGATGACGGTAATACATTCCCAAAATTATAACTAAACAAATAAACAAGACAAGCGGATAAGATACTTCAACCCATGAATCTGCCTACAGTAAACAATTGCAAAAATGAATACGTCTCAAAGATTTTTCATCCACAAGGCAAAAAAAAAATACAAAATTACAAAAAAAGCAATCACTTTTGGAATATCATAAGTATGCAGGATGTATGCATAATTGCAATGTGTTCATGCATACATTTTGCATACTGAATTAATTTCTCCGGGTGATCTACTGATTGCACATGATCGAACAGTTCAAGATTACACGGCGACGACGGGGGGGGGGGCATCACGACTATTAGCTGACCAAATTTGCCAAAGTAAAGTCACTTTTGCGTCTGGACTCCCAAACCGACCATTAATTCAGCAGCACGTAGTCCAAAAATCCATCTAAGAAAAATAAAAATAATAATGATGCCCCCCACTGTTCAACAGGCAGATATGGCCCCCCTCCCATAGACCCTAGTTCAAAATATTCTGTACACTTTAAGAGATGCTGCCACTGCTGCAAAAGCACTTCTCAGCTGCGTTCAGGCCTGCTGCCTCCTCCCCTCCCCACTGGCATCAACAAGCCACCAGCTTGAATACATTTTCTTTGTGTGCTCAAGTATAAAAATATCTCAGGGCAAATTTGACCTTTTTGCTTTATTAGGCGATTTGAGCGTGACTGTCCCGAACCTCATGAGTCCCCCGGAGAAGGAAGGAAGGAAGGAGGGGGGGGGGAGAAAGAGAAAGAGAGAGATAGGAGACAGAGAAAAAGAGATAGGGAGGTGTACATATACGGATAGAGAGAGAGAGAGAGAGACACCTCAAAGTGCATTAGCGGGGAGAGTCTCCCTCTCTCAGGATGCGTGACGCATGATCGCTACACGACAGCAGCTATACGGGGGGAGGGGCACAGACTCATCTCCTACTGGTATAGAACAACAACATGGTGGGTGTGTATGTGAGTGTGTGTGTGTCTCTAGGCGGGCGGAGTCTTGAAGGCCCCCCATGCGTGGAAGCAGCGGGTGAAGCAGTGCGTCTCGTTGCCCTTGCGGACCAGACGCAGCTTGCGCTGGTGCTCCGTCTCCTTGGCGCGCATGTGCTGGATGTACACCTGCAACGCGGGAGAGAGGTACAACTTGTTGGGGATACACGCTAGTAGTGTGTGTTGGATTCATGCTAACGTGTGTGGAATGGTGTAGCGTGTGTTCAATACACGCAATGCTAGCATGTACCCAACAGTTCAATACACGATAGCGTGTGTCGGATACATGCTAGTGTATATGACACACGCTAGCATGTGCCGCATGCATGCTAGTGTTGCGATCAGACACATGCTGTATACACACTACACTAGTGTGTATTCAATACACTCTAGCATGTGTCCAACCAATGATAGTGTGTGTGCTGGATTCATGCTACACAAGCGTGTGCATCCGACATACGCTGGTGTAGCATGTATCCTACTGTTGAATACACGCTCGCGCATGCACGCACACACACACACACACACACACTTACCTGGCAAGCTTTGAGACTCAGTTTGATCTCCACCTGGCTGGTCTGGGTGCCCACCCACATGTACACCTACAGGGAGAGAGGAGGGGAAGAGTAAACGCATCGTTGGAGCGTGTTGCCGTGACAACAGCCAGCCTATCGCGGCACCGTCTTGGTACGCAGAGAAACAAGCAGTTGCCACGCACCTCCTTGCCGTTGTCCAGGAGCATGATGTCGTCGTCGGCCAGGTCGTCCTGGCAGAAATCAGAGCACTTTTCCGACACAGAGAAATAGCCCTTCTCGTTGGAGCACCTTAGGGTGGGAGAGGAGAACAGAGGTGGTCAGGAACTGACAATTGACTCGACATCACGTTCTGCTGTGTAGTAGCAAAACTAAATGGAAGAGCTGATTGGGAATCGCACAACATTATTATGGTCTGGCAGTAGAAGCTTGGATTTCAAATCATTAACAGGGTATCCACAACTTCTTAAACATCAAATTTAAGGACTATTCAAGGACCCAATTCAGCATAGTTTGAGACACTGATCAAGGTTAATTACTGTGCTTGACCGTATTTACTAATGTTAAAGGAGACATATGATACCACCAGGTGTGAGCGTGATTAGCCATTCCGGTTGGTATAGCCCCACTTGACATCACAAGTGGGAGTGTCCACCTAGAAGTATGCTGGATAGATCAGCCTACCAGTTGCTACAGTCCACTGGGTAGGCTGGTCTATCCAGCATACTTCTACCGCTTGGAATGGCTAATCAGACTCTGGTGGTATAATAGGAGTCCTTTTAAGTGAAAAGAAGTATTCAAAATATATAAATTCAAGCACTTTCAATGATCCATGTCTATATTTTAAAACTAGATTTTTCTGCAATAGTAGCAGTAAGCAGCTAATCTCTGAGACTAAGTCACCGGATGCCTTCAAAGTTTGGAGGGTGTCGGTGTGCAGCTCACCGGAAGAGTCTGGCATATTTCATGTAGTCGGCGTCCTCGTCGTACTGTTTCTGCGAACCAATCCCGACCCAGAAGAAGTTCTCCGGCTCCTCCCCCTCATTGATCACCTAGGAAACAGACACGATACACGAGAGCTTAGACTTTTGCGGCAGTAGCTCAGGAGGTAAGAACGGTTGTCTGGCCACAGGAAGGTTGCTGGTTCGATCCGCCTAGCTAAGTGTCGAGGTGTTCCTGAGCAAGACACCACCTAACCCTAACTGCTCCTGACGCGTTGGTTGTTACCTTGCATGGTTGACACCGCCGTCGGTGTATGAATGGGTGAATCTGAGGCAATACTGTAAAGCCATATATAAATGCAGTCCATGTATTGTACTTTTGGGCGCTGGTGAAGCTATGGGTGGTCTTGTTCTCCAGCCCTCTTTACTGTCCCTTTCCTTTCCTCTCCTCTCCCACACTTGTAGTTCCTCCCCCACCTCTACCATTTCCTCCTCCATCTCTACCCTTTCCCCCCCCTCGCCCTTCCCCCCCCCTTTTTAACTTCTACGGCCGTCCTGGACGTTCTACCAGACGCCTGAACTGACCTGCTTGCTGTAGCTGTCATCAAACATGCTGTTCATGATGTCCTCAGCCAGCTTGGCCTCGTCGGGGTCCGCCGCGCGGCCCACCCAGGTGTACACGATGCCTTGGTTGTCAGTGCTCTCAAATGGTACCTGGGAGGAGCCACACACGCACGTTTACAAAGAAAGTGCACTTAACTATATAATGACGATGGACATTTCATTGTAATGCGGTGCAGTGTTCACCTTGAGGATGAAGCAGAACTCTGAGTTGAGGTTGCTGGAGTCCGTTACAATCTGGATGGTCCTGGAAGAGGCGACAAAATCCCTCGTCAGTCACCCACGTGTTGGAGGCTCCGTGAGCTACTAGGTACTCACCAAAGTGCGTGAACTACTCGCTATTTAGTCACAGAGATGTTTGTACGATACGGTATTAGTCGGATGGTACACCAAGATGATCGTCAAGGAGATGTTTAAGTCACCAAGGTGTGCCAGACTACGAGTTAGTTACCAAGATGTTTTAAAGGAGACCGTCCTATTATACCACCAGGTTTGAGCATGATCTGCCCTTCCAAGTGGTTTTAGAATCTCCGGTTTATGACATCACAAGTGCGAGTTCCCCCTAGAAGTATGGTGGATAGATCAGCCCACCGGTTGCGAGAGTCCACTGAGTAGGCTGGTAGGTTGATCTAGCCAGCATACTTCTAGGTGGCTAATTCCACTTGTGACATCATAAATCAGAGACTCTGAAACCGCTTGGAATGGCTAATCACCCTCACCTGGTATAATAGGAGTCCTTTAAGATTGTGCGAATTGAGAGTGAATGAGGGGGAGGTCTACCTGGTGCAGAGGGCGCTGCCGTTGGTGCGGATGTGGTAGAGCGAGGGCTGGGCGGCGTCCATCTTCTGCTTCCTCTTGCCCTTGTGGATGATGAACCTCCCTCTTGAAGTGAGACAGGAACTTCAGGTTCTCCTGCTGCTGGGTCATGCGCACCACCTGCAGGGAGGAGGCAAGGAGAGAGGAAGCGGGGGAAGGAAGGAAGGAAGGAAACAAACAAACAAAAGACTTTTAGATATGGCTGGCAAAAGTCACGTGACAATTTTGAAACTGCTTGTAATGGCAAATCACATCTGGTGACATAACGGGGCACCTTTAACACGTTACCTCCAGCTTGCCGGGGAACAGGCTCTCAAACTTCTTCTGCAGGGAGAAGGTGAAGGTGAGCCAGCCCATGTTGGATGCCTGCCGGCCCTGCCAGAAGTACACCACGCACTGGAAGTCCTCCTCCGTCTGCCTCTCCTCCTCCTTTGCTCCTCCTCCTCCTCCTCCTCCTCCACCTCCCTCCTTGCCCTCAGTCTTCTCCTTATCGTCGTCCTCGTACTCCACCGGCACCCAGTACCTACCAGGGGGGAAGAGGGTTGTGGGTTCAAATTCCCCAAATGGTATAGAGCTAGATATACTTTATTAATCCCTGGGGAGATTTGGGTTTTACAGCCGCAGGAAGTAAGACAGTCTTTACAAGATAAAGCAAGATAAACCCCCCTCTTCCGCAACCTCCACTGGCTCCCGGTAATCGATCGCATTCGATTTTCATGGCTGTCAACGGAACCGCCCCTACCTACCTCCAAACATTAGTCCGACCCTACACCCCAGCCTGAGCACTCCGCTCGGTAACTTCTGCCTTCACTAAAAACAGCCAAACATCGCACTTCCCAACTCTTCATGGTTCTGGCTCCTCAGTGGTGGAATGAGCTCCCGGCTCATGTCAGGACGGCCGAGTCACTCGCCAGCTTCCGCAAGAGACTCAAGACCCACCTGTTCAGAGTTCACCTGGACTCTACATAACCCCCCCCAGCACTAACCTGCGTTAGAATTGCTCGCCTGCCCAGCTACTTATGCAGGCAACTTGGCAATTATGAAACTCGTTCTATTCGTCTCGTAAATAGGAATGCTCGAAAACAGTTCTATTCTTATCTTCAGGTACCACAGTGATATATTGCTGCCTCTCCTTCAACAAATGTACTCTTTGTAAGTCGCTTTGGATAAAATGCCCTAAATGTACTACCCAGGGCCAGGTTGAACCACCCTGTGGGCAGGATCCGACTGTTGCAATATACACGGTTTATAACCAAGTTTTACTGTCTGATAAAATGAGCACTTAACACACACGTACCTGCAGAGGAAGACGTAGCAGTCCTGTGTGTGGAAGTGTCCAAACTCCTCCTCTGGCAGACGGGCAAACTTCTTGCCCTCCAACACGAATCCCTCCATCCCGTCCAGGTCCTCGTTCCATTCCTCCATCATCTGTTCTGCCTGCAGCGGGGAAAAGAGACAGAGGTGAGAGTAACCATGGCAACAGCCTCTTTCTTTCTCTCCCCCTCCCTCCCTCCCTCTATCTCTCTCTCTCTCTCATGGGATCCAATGACCCAGTGATGCATGTTGACGACAACAATATACACAGCGTGTGTGTGTTACCTCTGTGAGGGGCATGGGAGGTTGTCTGGGGAGGAAGAGGGCGGTGAGGTCAGCCTTCATCTGGTCCTTCTGCTCCGCATCCTTCTTCACCTGGAGGGAGACCGTGTGAGTGAGAGTGTAAGTGAGTGTGTGTGAACCAACACATGAGGTAGAGGAGGATAAGTGGCAGCCCTCACCTTGCCCTGCAGGTTGTCCTTCTGTTGCACGGTCTCTGCTGCTCGGGTGTAGTCCACCTTCAGCACGTCGTCCCAGTTCTTAAACTTGGACTTGAACACCTGGAGGCGGGGGGGTGGGAAGAGAGAGAAAGAGACAGACAGTGAGACAGAAAGAAAGAGAAAGAGACAGACAGTGAGACAGAAAGAAAGACAGAGAAAGAGAGACAGAATCAAGTATTATACGTTATGTCTGAATACTTTTACTCGTAGATTCCTAGACACACAGATTAAAGTCAAAACATTGTCATTGTAAACATCTAAAACAAATGTCAAGATATGTCACAGTAAAATACATATAAAACAATATATATGAAAAATAACCTAAACAACATAATTCAACCATGTCAAAATAGCATGAAGGTCACCACAGAAATATAAAACAAATAAATAAAACCCCCACAAATGTCAAAGTAAGAATGTAAAAGCTAATGGTGGTGACGTCGTCCCATCAAGACAAATAGTCTCCGTGCGTGCGCACACACACACACACACACACCTGGCACTCGGTGCCCTCCAGGTTGCGCGTGACGCAGGCGTGTTTGGGCCGGTGCAGCATGGAGCAGATCTCCTGGCCCAGCTTGAGGGCGGCCGCCCGGACCAGCCGAGGGGACTTCCTCCCAATCCAGATGAACACGTCCGATGAGCAGTCCAGGATGTACACGCCCTTGGTGTCCAGCAGGGACTGCAGCTGGAGACAGACAAAGGGGAGGAAAGAGAAGGGTTTTAGTGGAGAGCTCATCACGACGTCTGCATGCCGTGTGCGTCCGTGTGTTGTGTAGCGTCAGTAGGACCTACCAGCCGGAGCTCGGGCAGCGTGTCCAGCTTGATCTTGCTGTCCTTGTGCTCCACAGACAGCTTGTAGTTGATCTGAGGCAACTCCAGGTAGCCCAAACCCAGGCCCACCTACACACACACACAGACAATAACCAAATACATTATAATACAGTACACACTAGGGCTGGGCTTTAATCTAAACTTTAATCGGAATTAGGATGAAATATCTATCAACAGACAGCAAGGTGTTTGTTTCAAATGGCTGCTTATCGCAAAGCAGGAGATAAATACCGGAGCGGAGAGTGGGCGGTACCTTGTAGAGTTTGGGTCTGATGGGGGTGAAGTCGTCGGGGACGTGTTTCCTGATCTCCTCCGGCTGGCCCCCGAGGGCCTCCCAGAAGCCCGGGGGCTCCTGGCTGTGAGCCAGCATGGTGATCTCAGCCTTGCTCTTGCGCTCGTTCTTGTTGATCTTCTCCGCAAACAGCCTGGGCGGAAGGAAAGAGAGAGAGCCAGACATTCATTGTTTATGTTTGTGGAAGTTGGGGGGGTAGCTTAGTGGTTATGGTGATTGACTCCCAGCGTCCACAACACAACCTATCTTGTAGTCATCCTTGAGCAAAATACCCTAATCTGCTCCTTAATGATATCCAAAGTAAAAGTGTTAATGAATGAATGCTAAATGACTTAATACTAAACCATCCAGATTCAACAAGACACGCCCACTAACGTGTATGTTTTATTTGATTTTCTTACCTGGCTTTGGTGGTGCTGCTGAGTGTGGCGTTAGCCCCACGCCACACAAAGATATCCAGGCCCGTGTCCAACAGGAAGACAAACCTACAGCAGGAAAGGGGGGGAGGGCATCGCCACGGCAACACAGAACATATGTGAGCGGCATGTGTTTATGGGCCGTGTGCACGGGACACACACTCGACAATAGATCTTTGAGGGGACAGTGCAATACTAAACAGTGTGTGTGTGGCTCACCGTGGGTCAAGCGAGGAGCCTTTTAGTGGCACAGACTCCAGGCGGATGTTCCTCTTGCCATAAACCCTGTATAACCTGGTCGTAACACGATGACAGTAACACACAGTGAGGTACATGTGCACAGCTCAAAGTATCACAGTGGATCTCAATGGCACAAATATAAATAATTCAGCCTGCACCTTGCTATAGGGCACTTTAGCAATGCACTTTCCAGTACACTTTGCACTTTAACTACTAATATATGCACTTTAACTACTAATATAGGAACCCAGGACTTACCTGACAGGATAGTGTGTGTCCTCCACCGTATAGAAGCCACTAGCCGTTCCCCCCTCAATGTAGGAAATCTCATTATCAAACACCTACACACACACAAAGAAACCAGCTTTCAAAACAATGGATGGTGATCTTGCATGAGAAGTTGAAATGGGTCTGTGTCTGTTCCCGTGTCTGGGTGCCTGTGCCCATATATGTGTGTCTGTGCCTGTGTGTGTTTCTACTGCACGCACAGCGCTGAACTCCTCGCTCTCGTCGCCCATCTCCTCCCGGATGGTGCGGCACTCGGCGCCCAGGAAGTTGCGCAGGTTGACGGCGTGGATGGCCGCGCCGGCCTTTTTGTCCAGCGTGGCGTCCTGGCCGATCCAGTAGTAGATGTGCCAGTTCAGGGCACCGTTGTCGTCCAGGAACGTCTGCGCCGGGAGAGAGAGAGAGACGGAGGTTATAAGGAGAGACTCCTAACCTTGGCCCCCAGATGGAGGTGGGGGTGAATAGTGTTGACGAGCTGTATTAGTGGGAGTAGCAGCTGTAGCACTAGTGTGAGTATTATTATGAATGGGTGAATGTGAGGCAATGTAAAGTGCTTTGGATAAATGGTGCGATATAAATCCAATCCATTTACCATTTAATAACAGCACTGTAGTAACCTCGGCTATATTATTAATAATGGGATTAGCAGCAGCAGCAGCAGTATGGCCATTAGAAGCCCTTAGCATTCACAGCAAAAGCAGTTGGAATAGCATTCAAAAAATGGTGTAATCAACAACGGCATTCGCACCAGAAGCAACAGCATTGGTACTCGGTGCGCCGAGCATTTGTGGCAGTAAGTCGATATTTGTGGCAATAGCAACAGGGCGCCATTGTCATTAGGTGCGCTTTGTATTTGCAGTAGTAGCATTAGCAGTAATAGTACTATAGCATTTTTATTTGCAGCGCCATTAGAAGTAGCAGGAATGGCCATGGCACTCTCATCACGTGCTCTTAGCATTCCAGTAATAGCATTAGCAGCATTATTAGCCATTAGCATGAGCAGTGGCATCGATCGTTGTCATCCAGGGTTACCTTGAGGACGATGTAGCAGTCGGCCTCGTAGAACTTCCCGTGGAGCGCTTCGTCCACGGGCATGGGGATGAAGTTCTCGATCTGCCACACGGTCACACCGGGAATCTACCGGGAGGAGGGACAAATAGAGACATCATCATCATCATCATCATCATCATCATCATGGCATGCTAACATTCAACCTCTAGCTCACTGCTATAGAGATAGCTATTGAGCTCCAAAATCCCAATAAGTACAATAACCCAATTGCTAATCCACATTTTTGGCTAGCATCCGACCCAGATTAGCAATTTGATGAGTACCTTGTGTGTATTACAGTACAGGGTGAATAAAACAAACAAACAAACATAAACCTTGTGGGTAGGGGTAGGATAGTGTAGTGGCTAGGGTGTTCTGTGACTCACAGCATAAAACGGTACTGGGTTTGATCCCTGATTATCAATGGTCCCAATGTACACAGTCTACCTGAGTGACAACGCCCATCTGCTCTTAAAATGTTTCACAAATCTGACGCAAGTCATGGTGAATACAAACACCTGCTAAAGATGTCGCCCTTATGCACTCGCCTGTCTTTTAAAAATCGTATTTCTACTCTTCCTACAGCCGAGATTGTTTTCCTATTGGTCGCAGCAACATGGATGTGTACCACTTTGACCCAAAGTCTCTTCTAAAATGGCTACATGGAAATGTCTTCTACAGGATTCAAACTAATAACAATACAATACAGTGGCCCGTACGTGTCCAACGTCCTCGATGAAGAACTCGGAGTAGTCCAGGTGAGATTTCTCCAAACTCTTGTCCCAGCGGCGTGTCTTCAGGTCATCGTACTTCAGGTCTCCGTTCTCCTGTTGGGGAAACACAACCTTGCATTTAATGAAACACAACCATTACATCCAGGCAACCAGGCAATTATGAAACTTGTTCCATTAATCTTGCAATGCTTGAAACCGGTTATCTTTATGTACCACAGCGATATATTGCTCTCTCTCTTTCGACACATGTACTTATTAATAATATTAATATCTAACTTATTTTAACTTACTTATTACTTAATTTTTTAGAAATTCTATATTATTACTTTCTGTTTAATGTTCAATGTTATGGACTAATTTCACAAAAGCACATTCCTTGTTTGTACAAGCTACGGCAATAAACCTGATTCTGATAAAAGCGTCTGCCAAAATGCCCTAAATGTAAATATCCAATCCACCAATCCCCAACTTCTCATGAACTACCTCCAGCTGAATGATGTAATGAGTTAATGGCAACAACAGTGAGTGGGTCTCCGTGGTTACCTCCAGGTTCTTCTTGTCGTGAGCCACGTCGCTCATGCCCTTCAGCACCTGCTTGGCCTGGTCGTCCTCCGCCTGGGAGTCCTTCCTCCTGCGCAACCTCATCTTCCTCGCCATGGGGTCACGGGGGCTGGCGCCTGGGACGGGGTGAGGAGAGAGAGAGAGAGGGTCACACACACACAGACACAGGGCGGCAGTAGGTGTCCCTGAGCAAGACACCACCTAACCCTAACTGCTCCTGACGTGTTGGTTGTTACCTTGCATGGTTGGCACCGCCGTCGGTGTATGAATGGGTGAATGTGAGGCAACCGTCAAGCGATTTGGATAAAATGCTATCCATATAAATGCAATCCATTTAACATTTAACACATTTTAAACTGACACTTTCACGTTAAAATGTTAAAGGAACTGGAAATGTGCCCAATGAGAAAAATAGTATGATCATGATATGTTATATAGTGATCTACTAGTAAAATAATACATGTTTTGCTGTTCCTCAATTCAGAGATATTATTTGGAATGTGGCCAATTTTGTGTTTAATTTCACTCAGCAGTCTAATCATACCATTTACTATTCTATTTGGGCATTTAGAGATGGGCCCTGCTCTCTAAAGGAATCGATCCCGGTATCAACATTATACAGCCACAGCTGGGGTAACAATGCAAGATGCTTAATGTACTGAATGCAGTCATGTACACACAAATGTACACACACAGACACACACACACACCTCCCCCGGCGGCCGCTATGGTGGCGGGCGAGGCTCCGGCCAGTCTGAGCTGGTTCGGCAGGGAGAAGTCGATGTTGTACCACTCGGCCGTGCGGTCCATGGGCTTCGGGGGCATCACCAGGTTGGGGTTCTCCCGCACGTCCAGGACCTACCGAGTCGGGAGAGAGCGTTGGAGTCCATCATACTCTGTACAGCAGCTTGGCACTTGTGGCACTTTTGGGGCGACAGTCACGTGAATTCTGCTTCGCGAAGAGAGAGACAGTTACATGCCATGTTTACATGCTTTTTCTTAATGCTTATGTGCGGTTTGTATGTGACAGAGGGAATTAATGTGTGTGTGTGTGTGGGAGTGTGGGAGTGTGTGTGTGTGTGTGTGTGTGAGGGAGTGAGACGATAGTGAGAGAGCGAGAGAAGAGAGAAACGAGAGACAGAGATGATGAGAGAGAGACAGACCGTGAGAGTGAGATGGTGAGAGCGAGACAGCCAGAGCGACACAGCAATAGCAGGAGAGAGACAGACAGCGAGACAGTGGGAGAGAGACAGTGAGAGAGAGGAAGGAATTGTGTCGCTGTATTCCCGCTGGGGCCACCCAGGCTCGCATGTGGCACACATTGGATAAAAGCATCACAGGAAAGTAACAACTCACAGGAAAGTGGTCATTGTGATTATTACTGTGTATAACAGAGCCATTCAAGTAAACCTCTGGAGTCACTGTGTATAAGCCCTGCTGCAGTAATGTCATAGATGTGTGTAAACACTGTATATCACTGATGCAATATTACAGCTGTATGTTGTAAGTAGTACTCACACAGGCTTTGTATTTCTACTCTGAGGTTTTTAGAAGTTCATACTTCTGTGATTATATATATGGATGGATGGATGATTATATATAAAAATTTTGAAATCAACAATAAACTGATTAAACAGATTACCGGTAGTGAAAAGTAGTGAAAATGTGTGCAAAAGGCACAGTGTAAGAGGGTGGTGGTTGGGTGGACGTTGGATGGCTGGTCGGTGGAGGTTGGTTGGATGAATGGTGGTGAGGGAGGATATTGGATGGCGTGGAGGGTGTTGGAAGTGGGTAGGATGGAAGGATGGTGGAGGAGGTGGTGGTGGTGGTGGCGGAGGAAGGACTGTGGTGCAGAGTGTGGGGGTGGTGGTGGAGGTAGGACGGCGTACCTCCAGGTCGGTGAGGAAGTGGATGGCCTCAGGTAACGTCACCAGGCGGTTCTTGTTGAGCACCAGCTTCTTCAGCTTACCACACCTGCACCACCACACAAAACAATACACACACCATCACACTCTCGTAAGCGTGCCGTGGTCAACACCGTCTATACCGGACTCACTAAGCAATCTACCTATTTAACTATTCATTATCCTGAATATATGGTGGCGGCACATTGACTGCTATACTTATTAGCAATTCAGGATTCATTATTAACTAAGTGCGTGCGTGCGTGCATGCGTATGTGTGTCGGCCCACCTGCAGAGACCCTCGGGGATGAGCTCCAGGTTGTTGTTGGCGGCCATGAACTCTGTGAGGTTGACCAGCTTGCCCACCCCGGACGGAACGCCGTCAAAGTCCAGCTTGTTGGAGTTCACGTACAGCTTCTTGAGCTTGGACAGCTTGCAGATTGCCGACTGGAGGGCGCAGTGAGGAAAGAAATAATAAACAAGAGTGTAGAAGAATAAAAAAAATTAATCAGATTTCTTTTCCTCGACTCCCACCGGGGCCAGACGCTCACGACAGTGTAAGACAAGTTGGATGACTAGGCTCATATAAAAGTGCCAAATTTGTTAATTATCCATGTATAAAGGGCTAGGATCAGTGCTGCATGATTGTGGGGTTTATATGGGGAAATGAGAGAGGTGCTGGGGATAGAAGGGGGTCAAGATATGCCAGATATACTCAAAATTATATAGAAATGGGATCGTATACACATTGGTTGTCAAACTGCGGTCAAACACAGCGATCTCAACAAGAGCACAATTAGGGATGTTCACGACTAGCCGTTGCCTGCGCTCGGTAGTCGGTGCCATAAATAGTAGTCGGTTAAATGCTTTTTGTTAAAGCTATTTCTGCCCATAGCATGGAAGCACGGCATTCACCAGAACCATTGATAGGAGTAGACCATGCTTTTAATAGGCCTAATTAACCAGCGTTAAACAACACGTTTCCCAAAACATCTAGTTATATATTTAATGGATTTCACATTTTGGTGGTGATTTGATTTGACTTGATTTGATGGGGGTGACGTCGTTCTTACAGGCAGCGAGGTGAGCTGATTGCGGCTGAGGTTGAGGGTCTCCAGCTGGGTCCACTGGTCAATGCACAGGGACAGCTCTGTGATCTGGTTGCTGCTGACGTTGAGCCTCTTCAGGCTGCCCAGCGTGTACAGACACTCGGGCACGCGGCTCAGGTCGTTGCAGGACAGGTCCACGTCTGGCAGAGTGCGCCAGGGAGGGAGAGAGAGAAGCAGAGTGAGTGAGAGACAAAGTGCTTGGAATCCATAACACTCGTCAGGATGTTTACAAGGGAATGTCTGCATACAGGTTGTACTAGCATGTGAGCGCTACGGTCACATAGATATGCTAATATATGAGAGAGAGAGAGAGAGAGAGAGAGAGAGAGAGACCATTTTTGCATTCATTGTCGTAATATTGGCAACTCTGCAAGGCCTCTATCCAACATGGACATTCCATTGACAACACAAACACGCACGTGCGGTCGTGTGCCTACCTGCTAGGTGTGTGAGCCCCTCCAGACTGGTGGGAATGTTGCTCTGGGTCCTCTGGGTGTTCCGCAGGTGGAGGGTCTGTAGAGCCACCATGGCAGGCAGCTGGCTGCTCACACACAGACACACACACACTTGCAGAAATCTGCATGTCGAGGGACACACCTGCTTGTTTGTTTAATTTGCGTCGTGTCAGGTGTCTGTGTACGAAGCAAGTGTGTGTGGGAGTGGGTGTGTGTGTTTGGTGGCTGGCTTAATTGGCCTCACTTGACCCAGTTGGAGTCTGGTGTGAGCAGGGCTACAAACCTGTGGTGCATTGACTAACGCCACTACCTGCCTGTGTCCTTGGAGGAGCCCCAACAATGCCAATGACAATGTGACTTCTTTGGGGTTCCTCCACGGACACAGGCAGGTAGTGGAAAGGTGTGGAAAAGTCTGGTTTATTGTAAATGACATGACATGAGTAGAAACATGACATGGTACAGGGCAGATGGTACATGCTAGCACACTAGCGCTTCCTGAGTATGTGTGTGTGTGTGTGTGTGTGTTGATGGCCGACTTGCACTGTGCACTGATTAGCCAATACACCACAGGTTTGTAGCCCCACCCACCCCAGACTACAACTGGGCTAGGTGAGGCCAATTCCGCCAGCCACCAAACACACATATTCCCAAAGTGTGAAAAATAATTTCCTCTCCGAGGACAACGACGAATTCATCCCGATCCGAATCACAAATGACAACGTGTTTAACACCCGCGGTTAGTCCATCCTCAAAACAAAATTACCATAACAATGCCCGATAAATGAAGGAAAACCAAATCTCTGCCGATCGCCAAGGATCGGACGGGAGGACAAGGGTGTTGTGGGCTGGTCGCCGTGGGTTACCGTAGCTGGGCATGCATGAGCGGGTTGTTGTTGAGGATGAGCGTCTGCAGGTGCACCAGTCGCCTCATCTGTGGTGGCAGGCTGTCCAGCTTGTTGTCGCCCAGGTCCAGGTACAGCAGGTCGGTCAGGTTGATGAACAGCTGGTTGGGGATGCCCTCCATGGCGTTGTGGCTCAGGTTGAGCACCAGCATGTTCCGGCTGTTCTCCAGATCCCGGGGAACCTCCGACAGCTGGTTGTAGCTCAGGTCCTGGTTGGGGGGTGGAGGTGGGGGTGGAGAAGGGGGGTGAAGGTGAGTGGAGGTGAGCGACGGGAGCCGATATCAAGACAAAAACAGTCGTGTGGCTTTCAGGTTGAACGTAAACTTTCATGATCAAGTGTTGCCGTTGACCCAAGCGGCTGTTGTGGTGCAATATATTTGTCAAAAACTTGTATCTAAACAAAGCAAGACTAGACTCTTGCACCCTGAATAGTGAGAAGATATTAAGCAAGCCAGAGGGAGCATAGCATGGCTTTCAAGTTCAACATTAACTTTTGAGTTCTACGCATGAGTTGCTGCAGCAACACTGTAGACTGCAGCAGACTCCAGAGAAAGAAAGAAAAAAACCATTGTTGCACGATCGTTCAGTAAATATGTACAATGTTGAAGAAAAAAAAAGTGCTAAATATACAGTGACAAATGGTTCATTTTCAAAGCACGACCATGCCATTATCAGGGCTAGCTACGTAGCCAGTCTGTCGAGTCACTCCAACAGCCCTTCTGGTCAATAAAACAGGAAACAGCTGCATCATGCCATGAACAGTCTAGTGGCAGGAAGGGTGTTCTGTACGTTAGTCTTTGTTAGTCTTTGTTATTGGGCTGTTTTGTTGCCACGCAATAACAAACAACTTGTCATTATAATTTTATAATCCATACCAGAACACTTGGGGAAAACCAGTCATCCAGACCCCATGTTTAGGTCTGAATTACTGGAAAGAAAGATAACTTTGGCGTCAAACTTGACAACCAAATCTAGGTTTAAAGTGTGAACGTGGCAGTGCACCACTTAAACAAGCACTCAAACAAGGCAAAAAGCATGATACATGTCTCTGGAGGTTAATTGGAACTGAACTGAACCGATTTCGATGAGTATATCTGCAGACCACTGTAGAAACAGCTAACCAAAAGGAGTAACAAACATCGACAGTCAGTTATGACAGTCAGATGGTGACACAGAAACAAGACACCGTGAAGAGAAGCTAGAAACAGGGAAGCTAGTGTACCAGACCTGAGGGGTTGTGACAGAGGTGTACAGTACACAGGGTATTTAGGTCAGAGAGCAACTGTAGGTAAGAGAAAGTTAGCAACAGCTAACAGAATCTAGAGACCACCAAGAGATGCTAGTAGTACGGCTGGGCGATATAGACTTAAAACTATATCACGATATTTCATGGTATTTATTGCGATAACAATATAAATGATGTTAATGTTGACATTGTGGTAGGCTGCCACAAATATATCAATGTATGGGAAACACTTTAAAGGCATAAAACTACATTTTAGACAGTGTTGTTTGTAACCTACCACCAGACTCCTCATACATCCTCATACTCCTCGCCTAAGTTTGGAACTCGCGCCTTCCGCAAAGTTTCTTCTACATGCTCACGTTGCGGCACATATATAAACACGTAATCAACTATCGTCATTACCGCTGTATGACAAAATTCTTATAGTGGGGACGATGTATCGTGATAAACGATACGATATGGCACAGCCCTGGCTAGTTACAAGAGCTAACAGAAGCTAGCAACAGCTAACGGAAGCGGGATACTGCCAAGAGACACTAGCAACAGCTAACATTAGCTAGCAACACTAACAGAGGCTAGAGACAGCCAAGAAGCTGACAGAAGCTATAGAGACTGCGAATAGCAATTAGCATACCAGTACTGATAGCTCGTCCAACTGGAAGATGTCATCAGGAACCCCAGAGTTCTTCAAGTTGTTGGCTCTGGCGACCACCGCCTGCACACAGAGAACACCATAGAACCATTCTTAAAATGAAATGCATTAGATCAAGCATGAAGTCAATAGGATATTCAATCATTTGTTTAGTACGTTTTTTTTTTGTTGCTAAACCGAACTCTTTTCTGTGTAAAACCAGAGAGTAAATCACTCTACTCTCCTCATGAAAAGGTAATATCCCATGACATGTAGACAATGAATGTTGTTGTTTTTTGTGTGTGTGCATGCAGGTTACCCGCAGATTGGGCAGGCTGGAGAGTTCTCCGTGTAATGTCGTCAGGCTGTTGTGGCTCACAGACAGATGTTCCTGCAGAGAGACGAGAGAGGAGCATGTTAACGTTCAGGTGCAGGCAAACACAGAGAAACAAACCACCACCACCATTCTGTACATCCCTTTCAAAGCAGGAAAAACACAGGTGTAAGCGCACAGGGTTCGTTAGATTTAGGTCTGGCAGTGTACCGGTACAGACAGTAAATATACATTGATACCATGCTGGTTCTGCAACAGAGATAGATAAAAAAAAAACGACCTAACAATAAAATGACAGGAACAGGAAGTTACTTTACCCTGCTACTGACAATCTGTGAAAAGGGTCTATTCCTCCATGGTTTTACAAGGCTTGATTAATGAATAAACCCATCTGGTGTACGACACCAAGTCAATGTCAATGTCCAACACACGAATGCGAATACATTTGACATACTTGAACAACATTTTCTCCCTCGAGTTTGGACTTCTATTCACACTAAAACAGCGTTTTCCTCCACCAAAAGCGGAGATTTTAAAATATGCTTTCCAAGTGTACGTGCTCAACAGAGAAGGCATGAACAAAAACCTTGACTGAAACGGCAGGACCGCTGTTTTAGTGTGGATGGAAAGTGTTTTGAAAACACAGCAGACACAAAAAGGGCACTCTTACATACATTTATCTGACATAAACCCATTTTCCACTAAAATTAGAGCATATATCCTGTTTTTTCTGTCCAGTGGGAAAGAGACTGAAAGAGTGGGACTGTGTGGAAATGGCTTTTAGGTCCCGTCACCATTGTCAAGGTGAGAAGAATTCAGTCAGCATTCCATACCATTGACTACATCAGGTAAGTAAACACATATGTTAGATAAAGCAAGCAAGGCTAGCTCTATTTACTGTAAAGTATAGTATTAATCATTCGACCAGCCTTGATTATTGAGTGAGTGAGTGGGAGTGAGTTCTACATTTTTATCCAGATGAACATTGACTCCAAGACTTTCTAACACACCAATAATAGACTATAGATATTAATTCTGTGGTCACAGCAACATGTTGGCACTTCAATATCATAGCTCTTGAAATAATTTACTCCTTGTTACATAAAAACTAGTTTACGTGTGATTTCCATTACTTATTCTGTTAAAAAACAACATGAATGCCATGAAATGAGAATGTTAGAAGCGTTCTCTGAGCTCAGAGTGAGTGAGTGAATGGGAGACATACAGAAGAGACCAGGAGAGAGCCAGACAGAGAGACATATGTCAGCTCCACTTCTTAATTCCCTAGTGTATCACCAGGTAGGATGTGGAGGATGACTTCATGTTAACATGCCAGGTCCCATAACAATCCTTCCACCATGGGTAAACAAACTTAATCAGAGGCTCACACAACTAGCCGCCTCTACTGCTATAATAAAAACAGGTTGGCTGGTGTGGGGAGAGACAGAGTGAGATGCTAGTGCAGGTGCTGCCCGGCTAATGGCTGTATTAGCGCTGGTGGTATTATTAACCCACTCACCAGCTTCTGCAGAGAGGCCAGCTCCTCCGGGAGGTAGCACAGTCCGGTGCGGTTCAGCTTCAGCCATCGCAGGCTGCTCATAGACTTGACATGTTCCGGGAAATAACCACCCTGAAGGGAAGAAAGAAAGGAGTTATAACTTATGATTAAACTATTAGGCGGCAGTAGCTTAGGAGGTAAGACCAGGTCTGGCAACAGGAAGGGTGCTGGTTCGATCCCCGGGCTCCACCTAGCTAAGTGTCGAGGTGTCCCTGCGCAAGACGCCGAACCCTAACTGCTCCTGACGTGTTGGTTGTTACTTTGCATGGTTGGCGTCGGTGTATGAATGGGTGAATGTCAGGCAATACTGTAAAGTGCTTTGGATAAAAGAACTGTATAAATGCAATACATTTACCATTATTAAAATAAACACACAAGCCTACAATAAGAGACAACTCCCCTGGTTGTTTGTAACTGCACAGGGGACAACTTGATGCTATTCTGTCGGATGAATTCCTCCCTTAGTCCATGACAGCTGTCATTACTGCCAGCAGGCGACCTGCTTTTCTTATCACTGGCTGGCACAAGGCTGGCTGCCAAAAGTAGGCTAAAGTTGGTTGTGATACTGATTATGGATTGAACAACAAGACTACTTTTCTGGCCATAGACTCACATTAAAGGGGCCTTATTAAACTACCAGGTGTGAGCGTGATCGGCCAATACAAAGCAGTCTCAAAATTGTCATCTAAAGTTGAAATTGTGACAAAGTGGCAAGTGGGAGTGTCCACACGTGTCCGGTCCCCTATGGGTAGGCAGGTAGTCTAAAGTCATGGCAAAACCACGCTCACACCTGGTGGTACAATAGGACCCCTTTGACTTAGCCATCCACATCAACGATCTGTCAAACTTGTTGTGAGAGTGTCAGGAAGGCTTTGTGTCCACATAATATGTCACAACTGTTGTACCCAAAATGGAGGGACCCAAAATGTAGAGAAACTTTAAAATGTATGGTCCAGCCCCACGACTATTACGTCAACATGAGAGCCAGTCCAGTTTGGTCATGTCATGTATGACAACTGGCTAACGCCCAACGCTACTGAGCTAAACTCTTAGCTTAATGGGCTAGCCTCGGTGTACTGCGCTGCTTGGCCACCACTAACGCCAACACGTGAGGCTATCATTCGTTGTTGTGTTCGTTCGTAGTGTCAAAGTCGAGGCTCCCAGGCCGCTTACTTACTTTGAAGTCGTTTCCACTGAGGTCCACTCCCCTGATGAAGGGGAGAACTCCGGTGGCAGCCATTTCTAGTGTCTAGGTTAGCTTGTCTGTACTCTCTGGTCTATTTTGGTCTGCTGCTGGTGGGAGGGGCTGACGTCAAACACCCACCACTGCGCATGCGTACATCTCAAAACTCAGACGTTTTTTGTAATGTATTTATTTTAATTTAAAATGTTTTATTTTTTGTTATGTATTTATGTACTTATTTTTTGTTATGTATACATTTCTTGTTATGTATTTATTTTTTGTTATGTACTTATATTTATGTTCGCCTACGCCTGCGTTAAATGTCTGCCGCTGGTGGGATGGGCTGACGTCAAACACCCAACACTGCGCCTGCGCACATCTCAAAATCCAGACCTTTTTTGTAATATATTTATTTTTTGTTATGTATTTATGTACTTCTTTTTTTGTTATGTACAGATTTCTTGTTATGTATTTATTTATTTTATTATTTCTATTATTATAATTTTTATGAGATATAATTTTTTCTGTTCGGCTCACCCTAATAGGCCTAATTCCTGTAGTTCCCTGAAATTTGCTTACATTTGTTTGGGTGCCAAATTATATGTGAATTATAGGTACTGGTATGAATGACAGAAAAACATAAAAGCACGTGTACAGTCGCTGCGCTGCTTTATTATCGCGTATGCCAACATAACAAAAACATCGTCTACAAGTGTCTCAATGTTGTCAAGTAATTATCAACATCAATAGACCACTCAATACAACAAGGCTAGTTCAAAGTGTCGTTCATCGGTTTAAAACATGCAATAATCATAATAATTTTTCTCTTTCACCGCAAAATCCACTAGAGGGCGCCAACGTTGTCGTGCCGTCTAACAATAGTAAGAGCAATATCACCCCTCGCTTCGCTATCGAACGGCCCTTATACCGCAGTGCATAAGGTTTATGATTAGGGTGTAAATGGTCCAATCGAAAGATAAATATCCACGCATTACTGGATAATCGGTGAACAAGTATCATTGCTGCTGGCTCGTCGTGACCACCAGGGTTTTTTGTCTTTTGTGCCGACAGCCGCAAGCCGCCAGCCGCAGGAGCATCAGCTACTGTTTCGGTGGGGGGGTGGGGTGGGCGGGGGGAAGCATTACATCAACTCCGCTATGGAAAATAATATAACCAGATACAGTGTGCAGCTGTACGTTTATGACTTGTCAAGAGGAATGGCACGAAATCTCAGCCCTATCATGCTCGGTGAGTGACACGTTTAGATACCTGGCCTTCGAGTCATTATGATGATGCTGATGATGGTGGTGGTGATGCTGCTAGACAGGGTGTGTGCAGAGCAGACCGTATGATGCTGATGATGGTGGTGCTGATGCTGCTGGACAGGGTGTGTGCAGAGCAGACCGTATGATGCTGATGATGGTGGTGCTGATGCTGCTGGACAGGGTGTGTGCAGAGCAGACCGTATGATGCTGATGATGGTGGTGCTGATGCTGCTGGACAGGGTGTGTGCAGAGCAGACCGTATGATGCTGATAATGGTGGTGATGCTGCTAGATAGACAGGATGTGTGCAGAGCAGACCGTATGATGCTGCAGGTCCCTTTGGATGGATCGCAGTCGATGGAGACATTGTTATGACGGTTTCAAGGTGGTCCAAATCTGAGCTCTACATGAGCACTACACGAGCTAATAACTAATGAGCTAATCTTTGTCTCTACAGGGAAACGACTTGATGGCATTTGGTATGTAATCAACGCCATGAAAACATTTCTAGAAGTCTTATGTCTATTTGAATATCAAAGTAATTCCATAACTACAACCACCGGGTACACCTGCCTATGCTGTGTTTGCAGGCACACAGCTATCGTAGTTTATGGAGACGAGTTCTTCTTTGGAGGGGTGGGCATCTCCAGCTGTTCACCGGTAAGACTTTCACATTCTCACATTTCAAAGTGGAGGGCCATTCTGTCAGTAGTCACTGCTAAACACACCGTTGCCACATGGTTGCTGTAAAATTTGACTGTGTGTGTGTGTACATGTGTGTTTTCTGTCAGGGCGGGACAATGCTGGGGCCTCCAGACACTGTGGTGGAACTTGGGGAGACCGAGGTGTCGGAGGAGATCTTCATGGACTATCTTTCGTCCCTAGGAGAGAGCACATACAGGTCTACCTCTCTCTATCATATCTCTCTCTCTCTCTCTCCTCCCTAGGAGAGAGCATATACAGGTCTACCTCTCTCTCTCTCTCTCTCTCTCTCTCTCTCTCTCTCTCTCCATCTACCTCTCTCTCTCTCCTACCTAGGAGAAGAGAGAAAATACAGGTCTACCTCTCTCTACCTCTCTCTGGAGCACACATTCATCACACATGTTTGTAAAGTAGACCTTTTGACCCTGTAATCTATTATTAAACCCAGCCATCAAATGTGGATTTAAAGTTCGAAAGAGTATAATCTTAATCCTTCCTAATACTCCTTATACATCTACCATATACAGTATACAAATGGAAAGTGCATAAATTGCTAAATCTGCAGACCACGAAGCTGTGCTTATCCATTATTTATAGGCCTTTGTTCCAACAATGTAGTCCATTGCTTGGCCCATTTTAGATTCTCTAAAATAGCTTGTAGCCATGGTGTTGTTTTTATTCCGTGGCATAGCTTTGTTGCTAACAACGAAGCCACAATTGCTATCATTCATTTATTATTATTTTGTTGTTGTACAAAACATTTTGTCATTGTGTGGTTACGGGGCCACAGGGGTGACCGCTACCGGCTGTTTGAGCACAACTGCAACACGTTCACCAACGAGGTGGCCCAGTTCCTCACGGGCAACTCCATCCCAGCCTACATCACCGACCTGCCCTCCGAGGTCCTGTCCACGTGAGTCCCACACCAGCACTACCCATCCCTCTGTCACGATATCACTGGTGCAAAACCCAGACTCGGAGTAAGGTACACGAAGAGTATTTATTTGAGGGGAAATCTGGGGAAGGGCTGGAGCGGAGCCAGGGGAACGAGCAGGAGGTGGAAGCGGGGTGAAGCCAGAGGGACTGGTGGTGAGCGTGGCAGGCAGATGATGGACAGGCAGGCAGGCAGGCAGGGAGAGGAGCGGTATGGCTAGAGACGGGTAGAGATCCTGGGGTAGAGGAGAGACATGGTTAGAACCATGAGGGAAAACACAGAGCTAGAATTCACGTGAACATTTTGCTAACCACACTGGCTGAATCAACAATCTGGCAATGAGTGGGTGGAAAGCCGGGGTTTTTATCCTGTAGGTGATTGTAGATGGATCGCAGGTGTGAGCGCAGAGCAGCTGGGAGAGATGTAGATGATGAAGCTGGGGAGGCGCCGGAGTCTGGAGCCATGCCCACCAACACACAGGGAAACCCGGTGTCACGGTTGAGACCGTGACACCGTGAACACCCTTTTGTTCAGTATACATGTATATACAGTATATATTGTATATCTTATGTACATAAGATAAGATAAGATTTTTTTTCTTGCCTTTTATAGATTTTGTAACATTTATTATACTGCCTTTGATAATTTTTTATATTTCACATTCCTGCTGTTTTTTTTACTGTAAATATTGTACATATTCTGATTCTGATCCCTCCAATTCAAGTCATCTTTAGTATTCTTTTGCACATTCCACTGAGCATCGACACTTTTCATTTCACTGAATATCCTGTTCATCCGAGATGCAAGATTCAAGAACTTTATTTGTCACATAGACATGTGACAAATAAAGTTCTTGAATCTTGCATCTATACGAATATATACTGTATGAATTTAATTCTAGGGATTCTAGGGAAGTGTGTCTTATCTGATTTTATTCTTCTGCCACGCTTCCATGTTGTTCACACAGGTGTGTTGTACTAATAAGAAATTGCAATACTTTTACTTTTTTACATCAGACTCAAATTTAGGTATACTCAGCTGGAAGTTAGTGCCATGGTTGTGTGAGTGAGGGGTGTCATTTGGGAATAATGGTTTCTAATCTCTCTCTGTCTCTCTAGGCCGTTTGGTCAGATACTTCGGCCAATCCTGGACTCCATTCATATAGCCCCTCCCGGGGGGAACGTGATCAACGGGGGCCGCAGCAACTAAATCAACGCGCACCCCATCATTTTTTTGAAAGGGTGTTATCCAGATCACTCGCGTCACCAACTGGAATTCAGGATTTGTCCGTATTTGTATGTATATTTATTGTTAAATATATATGAATATGATTTGTTCTTATTCATTTATCATTTACAATGAACCGCGGCTCTTTTATCGGGCAAATACATTCAAAAATGTGTGGGTGATGTCAGCTAAACAATACCAGCTTCAGAATTGATTGATGGGCTTTGGTTACCGTCAACAGTACCAAAGCGCTTTCGTCCAAGTCTTTGTCTTAACAGTGGAAAGGACCATGGAGGAGTTAGCATGGGCTACAACCAGCAAGTGGTTGTAGCTGACGGCACCAGCAAGCTAGCGGTCTACTCGGGCGTCACTGCATAATGCGCACTGTTGACTCATCTGATCCTGAGCCACAGATGACTGCCGATCATTAAAACTCAACCATTCATCCTTGCTTTGGTCCTGTATGACCCTAACCCTTATTTACCATTTAGGAACTGGGGCATTGAACCCCATCTCCCCCCCCCCCCCACCACCATGCCTAAATGCATTCATTGTTTACTGATTTAGATGTATGTATGTATGCACAATGAAGGAGAAGAGGTCGATGGAAGTGGATTTTCGTGTTTTGTTATGTTCTTTTTTTGTTCAGTTTCCTACATGCTTGCCTTTGGTGAATATATTTGTACCGAACTCGCAACATTCGCTCATCTCTTTTTTTGGTACCAATATATGATATTGGTGCACAATGTTGTGTTAATGCATACCGATTTTGTTAGCTGGGAAATCTAGAGGCCCAATGCTCCCTGTAATGTCTAGTCGTATATTGACCTCAACAATCTTGCACCCTAAGCACTAGGCTAGCCTTCATCATGGTAATCCATGCTATTGTTTTATATAATCACATCATGTTTATATAATTGTTTAGGCCTTAACCATATCAGCTGTCACAATATCACGTGTGTCAAAGTGTCAACAAGCACAGATACAAGGACAAGGTTGATTTTTATTCAAAGAATTTAAGCTACAATTTCCAAGGATTTAGCAAGGAGATACAGTATAAGTATGACCACATCTCATCTTTGAGAAACAAATTTAAATGGAAGGAAAATGACAAAATTGCATGAAGAAATTACTTTTTAAGATTAAATGGAGAAAGCAGACTTTTTTTTTTTTTTACAAACCAACTAACAAACAAGCTTTGCTAAACAGTGACTACTGAATGTGTTTGTTGTTTTAACCCTGTACTGTAACATTACCTTCTGCTATATGTAAAGCAATTCCAGGTCCTGGCTTCTATACCTAGGAGACATTTTAACAGATTTACAGACAATATATTCTATAAGCCATTTAGATAAGCATTTGCTAAGTATGTTTATTGACATTGCTTTGTTGTAAGTTTCATAAAATGTATGAACAATTGTTTATATACATATATTTAGGACATTTAAGTTATTCTTTTGTAATGTACTTAAAAAATAAAGATACTGACCACAAGGCGTCTCTTTAAAATATGTTTGTGGCTCATTTCTGGGATGGTCTGGAAAAAAACATGTAGTTTTTCCTATGAGGAGCTTCCACATTTGTTCTTGATTCTTTCATATCCAGCTTTCTTGTGACTTCTTCTCATTGATCATCATTGAGCACCTCATACGCACATGGTAAAGAATAGATACACGTGCAGTGGCAGAGCTAAAAGTATATGCACCCCCACTTTATACACAACAAGTAGACAGGATCACATCTCTGAGGGCGGAGCAGAGAAGCACCACCTGCCAGGGGTCGCCTCCCCCGAGGTCAGGGGTGGAGCCGACCTCGTCGTCGTCTTCAGAGGCTCTCTCCATCCTCTCCAAGATGACAAAGTCAAGGTCAAAGTCAAAGTGTTTTATTGTCACATGTACATGATAACACAGGGCCATTGTGAACAGTGACATGGCAGGCGAAAATATACATTGAAAAGGCATTGAATATATACATATATGCACACACACATACATGAAAATATATGTATATACACATTTAAATGTAACCACTTAGTTTCCACAACTATAGAGATATTTAATTCAATTACATTTAGATAGAGAATATTCCAGTGGAGAAATTGTGTTTTTCTTTCTTCTTCTTCAGACTCTAGTTGTTTCCTGTTTCCGATTAGGGGTTTACCCTTTCAACAGATGTCCAGACCGTCAAAATAACAAGCATTAAAATGTCTTTGAAACAGACTTCCAGATCGTTCTCTGTGATGGACATGAGCAGGACATAGACGGACTCACAGGCTGCATAACGGATGATGTACATTTTTGCACAGACTGTGTGATCCCGACTGTGCACTGCTTCCCCAACAACAAACCCTGGGTGACTAAAGACATCAAGGCATCACTGAACAGGAAGAAAGCAGCCTTCAGGGGTGGAGACAAGGAGGAGATGAAGAAGGTGCAGAGAGAACTGAGGGAAAAGATCACAGAGGGCAAGGAGAGCTACAGAAGAAAGCTCGAGAGGAAGCTTCAACAGAAGAACCTCAGGGAGGTGTGGAGTGGCATGAGAACCATCACTGGCCATGGAGCAAAGACCATCCAGGGGAGGGAGGGAAACCTGGATGAGGCCAATGAGTCAAGCCAGTTCTTCAACAGGTTTGACAATGTGGCTCCTCTCCACCCGACGATCATCCCTGTCCTATGGAAAACATCATGCCTGGTTCCTGTCCCCAAGAAAAGACACGCAAGCAGCCACAGTGACTGTGGCCTTGACCTCACATGTGATGAAGTCGCTGGAGAGGCTAGTCCTGAAGCACATCCGTGCACTAGTCGAACCATCACTGGACCCTCTGCAGTTCACCTACCAGCCCCGTATTGAAGTGAAAGACGCAATCGTCTACCTGCTGCACAGGGCTTATTCTCACCTGGAGGAGGCAGGTAGTGTTGTGAGAGTCACATTCTTCGACTTCTCAAGCACTTTCAACACCATAAAGCCTGCCCTGCTTGGGACTAAGCTACTAGACATGCAGGTGGACGCTCCACTAGTGACCTGAATTACTAACTACCTCACAGGTCGGCCACAGTATGAGAGGCTGCAGAGCAACATGTCGGACACTATAGTGAGCAACACTGGAGCACCTCAGGGGACAGTCCCGTCCTCCTTCCTGTTCACACTCTACACCGAGTGTGAGTCAGGAGTCAGAGTACAGGAGTGTGGTGGACAGTTTCGTGGAGTGGTGTGGACTAAATCACCTGCAACTCAACATCTCTAAGACGAAGGAGTTGGTGGTGGATTTCAGGAAGAAACCGACTCACTGGAAACCGGTCAGCATCAGGGGGACCGAGGTAGACAATGTCGAGGAATATAAGTACCTGGGTGTTCACATAGACAATAAAATGGACTGGACTAAAAACACAGAGGCCCTGTATAAGAAAGGTCAGAGTCACCTGTATTTCCTACGGAGACTCAGATCTTTCAACGTCTGCAAAACCATGCTGCAGATGTTCTATCACTCTGTGGTGGCCAGCATCATCTTCTACGTTGTTGTGTGCTGGGGCAGCGTGCCGGGCGTCAGTGTCTGCTGGTTTGGCTGGGGTGGACTGTGGTGGAAAGGCCTTCTCCCTTTTCTTTACCGTCTACCTGCAAGAAAGAGCAGCACCAGATGGCCTCATCATCCACTGTGGTGGCAATGACATGGGGTGGATGTCTTTTGAATGTGTTTTTTAATATCATAGTGTAATACCAATACAACTGGAACATGAATGTACAGTATGCAGTTAATTCATGTTTGTTACTGTGAAAAAACTTTAACTGTTGTCAATGTGCCGCTGTAAATGAGGCCACTATTAGTTTTGCCACTATTTCATGTGATGTTCTAATGTCTCAGTTGGAGAATCTTTTCCCATTTCATCATAGACAGCATCGGAAAAAAATAGCAATTCTCACTCTGAGATAAGGGATTTGCATTGAATGCACTAAAGAAAAAAGTGAGCAAGCTATGGCCAAAGTCATCTATAATGTATTGTAATGTAATGCAATGTATATGAATATAATAAGCATCTAAACATATCAATTTAAACATACATATCAATTTTAACCAATTAGTTGCTTGCTTCTTTGTAAAATATCAAAAAAGGTCTCACTAACCTGGAGTCAGTGCTGAAGTGATGACTCTGAAAGTGTTCACTGCACAGACAGAATTCTTGTTAGGTGTCCAGCCCTGTATTCTGGTGTTGAGCAACCACTGGTCCAGCCTGTCTGGATCACCTCACGGAAACCTTTACATAGACAAATAGATATGTGAACAAATGTATGCCAATTCTTCACAGACTTTCTATCTAAACAATTTAAATAACTTCACTACTTAATTGAACAGATCATGATCAATTAATAAAAAAAACCCGATGACATAACTGCTCATTCTATCTGCTGCATTGTCTATTATTCTTATAATTTACCTTTTCCCTACATTTATTTTGGAAGATTTTCATGTTGGTGGTCCGTTTTATAATGGAAGTCAATGGGAACAAGTGAACCCATTTTGGGGCATTCTGACAAACATACATAAAACACCATGAAATCCTTGTTACGCAATATTTCCAAATGTTTTCTGTCCAATTGCAGAATAGCATTTATATTGTGCTGACCTTATCCTAAAATTAACAGCTGTAAAAAGGAATCATAATTTAAAAATCTTAAACCTTAAATATTTATTGATAAGATAAAAAGATAAGATAAGATAAGATAGAACTTTATTAATCCCGAAGGAAATTCTTGTGCCAGGTTGCATAGCAATACAGTACAATAAAACAATAGAGAAATCAACAGAATAAAAAATAAACTAACAGATTTACAAATGTACAGTCTTGTACAATTGTTTGAAGTAAAATTAAAATGTAATGTACAATTAGTATTAGCCTCCATACATATCAATAATGATTATGCATTATAAGTCTCAATGCAATGTAAAAATGCAGCAATATAAAACGTTCTGCCACAAGTGGACTCTGCACATGCGCAACACAAATGTGTTGCGCAAAAGATATTACTATTAACAATCAATACTTAAAATACCAAATTAAAAGTATTGGACAACATCACCGTCCTACGTAACCTAGCAACGAAACGAACTTCGTTTGTAACACTTGCGTCATAAGGTGTAAAGGTTTTTAGCTGTTCGCTTCTTATTAACTGTTAGATTTAGTTCGTGACTTTAGCTGTTCGCTTCTTATTAACTGTTAGATTTAGTTCGTGACTTTAGCTGTTAGCTTCTTATTAACTGTTAGATTTAGTTCGTGACTTTAGCTGTTCGCTGCTTATTAACTGTTAGATTTAGTTAGTTATTATGAAACTCGTTCTATTCGTCTCGTAAATAGGAATGCTCGAAAACAGCTCTATTATCTTCAGGTGCCACAGCGATATATTGCTGCCTCTCATTCAACAAATGTACTCTTTGTAAGTCGCTTTGGATAAAAGCGTCTGCCAAATGCTCTAAATGTAAATGTAATGTTTTGCATCCACGTTCCACACTGAAATGATTTTGATAAACAGTGGTTGTCATGGTTACGCGACTCCCGCCACGCCTCTCTGTTTAGATTACAGGCCTGCGATCAGCTGATAGCGTTACTTACTGAGGTAAAAAGTTGCAGTTGATCAGCTGGCTATCATTTTCCCTCACAAGCAAAAAATATGGCTCAAACCAAAAGTAAGGAGTTTTTTTTTTATCCAGAAACGCCGCTCCAAGTAAGGTTTGAACTGGCATCTTTGCGTTTTTTTCTCATCGCTTAGCAAGTACAGCGCTCGCCTTCGGCGTTGGAGTAACGTGTAACTGAAGATACACAAGTAAATTCCTCAGAGAAATCATCATTTCCATTTCACCTGCCATGTTTGGTTAGATGAGCGTCTCGGTCTCGGGCACAAGCTTGCGGCAGTGTCATGGCAACCGAACGTCATCGTCTCTGAAAGCCTTCGTCTACCCTGATCACACTACAATGCGAACCCAGAGTTTTCACATTTATCCACCTCAACGATCGTTTTTGAAAAGCATCGTTTTCAGTGTCGGAATTCGCCGTTCTAATGTGGACGTAAGGGCTAAAGGGATAAATATTTATGCGTTTGTAGATTTACCGAGGTTAATGTGGACAGGGCCTGAGTTAGATCCGGTACTTATGTAAAATGAGTAATACCACACTGTCCAAATACTGTGTAAAAGCCATGCATTTGAGATTCTACTTAAGTAAATCGACAAAAGTATTACTATTACAATCAATACTTAAAATACCAAAATTAAAAGTATTGGACGACAAACGTCCTACGTTTCTACGTAATGTTGCTAGGTTACGTAGGACAATGTTTGTACACTTGCGTCAGAAGCTGTAACGGTTTTTGACGGCAGATTATGATGGAGGTAAGTGAAATGACATTAAATATAGCCTAATAATAATAATAATAATAATAGATTACAGCTGGCTCAGATTGAAAGACTTGTGGTGTGATGGTGGTGAGGGTGGAGCTGAGGCCCTACGTAGTCCCATGTGGACTATGAGAATATTTAAGTTATCATTTTGCATCTTGAAATGTTCCCAACAAATATTCATTAGGCTGTCAATAAACAAGAAATCAAACGTGACTATGGTTGTTGGATGAGGATACCACGGAGGCACATTGCACACATTGCTGCCATCTAGTGTAAAATAGCCAACACAGCAGCTAAAATGCAAAAGAAGGTTGATAATGGGATTCCAGTCATTCACACATTAATTACTTTGTATTTCTTCTTCAGACAATGCATTCGCATTTGTAATTTGCAACTACACTATATTCACTATATTCATTGGTTAAAACAATGCTGCATTTGTTCGGTACAAATACATGAACAGTTACACCCCTAATACAATATATATATATTTATATTTACAGTATATATATATATATTATCTCTCCCGTCCTCCCCAATTTTTTTAACTCGCCAGCCGCCACTGATATATTTATATAATATATATATTGTGGCATCTCCGGGGCGAGGGCAGGAGAAGGAGAGGAGGAGGTCTCCCCCCCACCTCCGGGGCGGTGGGAGGAGGAGGAGGAGGAGGTCTCCCCACCCCTGGGGCGGGGGGGGAAGGAGGAGGAGGTCTCCTCCCCACCTCCGGGGCGGGGGGAGGAGGAGGAGGAAGAGGTCTCCTCCCAACCCCGGGGTGGGGGGAGGAGGAGGTCTCCTCCCAACCTCGGGGCAGGAGGAGGAGGAGGAGGAGGAGGTCTCCTCCCCACCCCTGGGGCGGGGGGGGAAGGAGGAGGAGGTCTCCTCCCAACCCCGGGGACAGGGGAGGAGAGGGAGGAGGAGGTCTCCTCCCCACCTCCGGAGTGGGGGGAGGAGTAGGGGGAGGAGGAGGAGGAGGAGGGAGGGGGAGGAGAGGGAGGAGGAGGTCTCCTCCCCACCGCCGGAGTGGGGGGAGGAGGAGGAGGAGGTCTCCTCCCCATTTCCGGGGCGGGGGGAGTAGGAAGAGGAGGTCTCCTCCACACCTCCGGAGTGGGAGGAGGAGGAGGAGGAGGAGGAGGTCTCCTCCCCACCCCTGGGGCGGGGGGAGAAGGAGGAGGAGGAGGTCTCCTCCCAACCCCGGGGCAGGAGGAGGAGGAGGAGGTCTCCTCCCCACCTCTGGGGCGGGGGGAGAAGGAGGAGGAGGTGGTCTCCTCCCAACCCCGGGGCAGGGGGAGGAGAGGGGGGAGGAGGATGAGGAGGAGGAGGTCTCCTCCCCACCCCTGGGGCGGGGGGAGAAGGAGGAGGAGGAGGTCTCCTCCCAACCCCGGGGCAGGGGGAGGAGAAGGAGGAGGAGGTCTCCTCCCCACCCGGGGGAGGAGGAGGAGGTCTCCTCCCCACCCCTGGGGCGGGGGAGGAGGAGGAGGAGGTCTCCTCCCAACCCCGGGGCAGGGGGAGGTGAAGGAGGAGGAGGAGGAGGTCTCTTCCCCACCTCCGGAGTGGGGGGAGGAGGAGGAGGAGGAGGAGGAGGTTTCCTCCCCACCCCGAGGAGGAGGAGGTCTCCTCCCACCCGGAGGGGAGAAGGAGGAGGAGGTCTCCTCCCCACCTCCGGAGTGGGGAGGAGGAGGAGGAGGAGGAGGTCTCTTCCCAACCCCGGGGCAGGGGGAGGGGGAGGAGGAGGAGGAGGAGGAGGAGGATGAGGATGTCTCCTCCCAACCTCGGGGCAGGAGGAGGAGGAGGAGGAGGTCTCCTCCCCACCCCTGGGGCGGGGGAGAAGGAGGAGGAGGTCTCCTCCCAACCCCGGGGCAGGGGAGGAGAGGGAGGAGGAGGAGGTCTCCTCCCCAACCCCGGGGCAGGAGGAGGAGGAGGAGGAGGAGGAGGTCTCCTCCCAACCCCGGGGGCAGGGGTGGAGAGGGAGGAGGAGGTCTCCTCCCCACCTCCGGAGTGGGGGGGGGGGAGGAGGAGGAGGAGGAGGTCTCCTCCCAACCTCGGGGCAGGAGGAGGAGGAGGAGGAGGTCTCCTCCCAACCTCGGGGCAGGGGGAGGAGAGGGAGGAGGAGGTCTCCTCCCCACCACTGGGGCGGGGGGAGAAGAGGGAGGAGGAGGTCTCTTCCCAACCCCGGGGCAGGGGGAGGAGGAGGAGGTCTCCTCCCAACCTCGGGGCAGGAGGAGGAGGAGGTCTCCTCCCCACCCCTGGGGCGGGGGAGAAGGAGGAGGAGGTCTCCTCCCAACCCCGGGGCAGGGGGAGGAGAGGGAGGAGGAGGAGGAGGTCTCCTCCCAACCCCGGGGCAGGAGGAGGAGGAGGAGGAGGAGGAGGTCTCCTCCCCACCTCCGGGGGGGGAGGAGGAGGAGGAGGTCTCTTCCCAACCCCGGGGCAGGGGGGAGGAGAGGAGGAGGAGGAGGAGGTCTCCTCCCAACCCCGGGCAGGGGAGGAGGAGGAGGAGGAGGAGGTCTCCTCCCAACCCCGGGGCAGGGGGAGGAGAGGGAGGAGGAGGTCTCCTCCCCACCTCCGGAGTGGGGCGAGGAGGAGGAGGAGGAGGAGGTCTCTTCCCAACCCCGGGGCAGGGGGAGGGGATGAGGAGGAGGAGGAGGAGGAGGAGGAGGAGGTGTCCTCCCAACCCCGGGGCAGGGGGGGGTGGGGAGGAGGTGTCCTCCCCACCTCCGGAGTAGGGGGAGGAGGAGGAGGAGGTCTCTTCCCAACCCCGGGGCAGGGGGAGGAGGAGGAGGATGTCTCCTCCCAACCTCGGGGCAGGAGGAGGAGGAGGAGGAGGTCTCCTCCCCACCCCTGGGGCGGGGGAGAAGGAGGAGGAGGTCTCTCCCCAACCCCGGGCAGGGGGAGGAGAGGGAGGAGGAGGTCTCCTCCCCACCTCCGGAGTGGGGGGGGGAGGAGGAGGAGGAGGAGGAGGAGGTCTCCTCCCAACCTCGGGGCAGGAGGAGGAGGAGGAGGAGGTCTCCTCCCAACCTCGGGGCAGGGGGAGGAGAGGGAGGAGGAGGTCTCCTCCCCACCACTGGGGCGTGGGGAGAAGAGGGAGGAGGAGGTCTCTTCCCAACCCCCGGGGCAGGGGGAGGAGGAGGAGGTCTCCTCCCAACCTCGGGGCAGGAGGAGGAGGAGGAGGAGGAGGTCTCCTCCCACCCCTGGGGGGGGAGAAGGAGGAGGAGGTCTCCTCCCAACCCCGGGGCAGGGGGAGGAGAGGGAGGAGGAGGAGGAGGTCTCCTCCCAACCCCGGGGCAGGAGGAGGAGGAGGAGGTCTCCTCCCAACCCCGGGGCAGGGGGTGGAGAGGGAGAAGGAGGTCTCCTCCCCACCTCCGGAGTGGGGGGGGGGGAGGAGGAGGAGGAGGGTCTCCTCCCAACCCCGGGGCAGGGGTGGAGAGGGAGGAGGAGGTCTCCTCCCCACCTCCGGAGTGGGGGGGGGAGGAGGAGGAGGAGGAGGTCTCCTCCCAATCTCGGGGCAGGAGGAGGAGGAGGAGGAGGAGGTGGTCTCCTCCCAACCTCGGGGCAGGGGGAGGAGAGGGAGGAGGAGGTCTCCTCCCCACCACTGGGGCGGGGGGAGAAGAGGGAGGAGGAGGTCTCTTCCCAACCCCGGGGCAGGGGGAGGAGGAGGAGGTCTCCTCCCAACCTCGGGCAGGAGGAGGAGGAGGTCTCCTCCCCACCCCTGGGCGGGGGAGAAGGAGAGGAGGTCTCCTCCCAACCCCGGGGCAGGGGGAGGAGAGGGAGGAGGAGGAGGAGGTCTCCTCCCAACCCCGGGGCAGGAGGAGGAGGAGGAGGAGGAGGAGGTCTCCTCCCCACCTCCGGAGTAGGGGGAGGAGGAGGAGGAGGTCTCTTCCCAACCCCGGGCAGGGGGAGGAGGAGGAGGAGGAGGAGGAGGTCTCCTCCCAACCCCGGGGCAGGGGGAGGAGGAGGTCTCCTCCCAACCCCGGGGCAGGGGGAGGAGAGCGAGGAGGAGGTCTCCTCCCCACCTCCGGAGTGGGGGGGGAGGAGGAGGAGGAGGAGGTCTCCTCCCAACCTCGGGGCAGGAGGAGGAGGAGGAGGAGGTCTCCTCCCAACCTCGGGGCAGGGGGAGGAGAGGGAGGAGGAGGTCTCCTCCCCACCACTGGGGCGGGGGAGAAGAGGGAGGAGGAGGTCTCTTCCCAACCCCGGGGCAGGGGGAGGAGGAGGAGGTCTCCTCCCAACCTCGGGGCAGGAGGAGGAGGAGGTCTCCTCCCAACCTCGGGGCAGGAGGAGGAGGAGGAGGAGGAGGTCTCCTCCCCACCCCTGGGGCGGGGGAGAAGGAGGAGGAGGTCTCCTCCCAACCCCGGGGCAGGGGGAGGAGAGGAGGAGGAGGAGGAGGAGGAGGTCTCCTCCCAACCCCGGGGTGGGGGGAGGAAGGAGGTCTCCTCCCCACCCCTGGGGCGGGGGGAGAAGGAGGAGGAGGAGGTCTCCTCCCAACCCCGGGGCAGGGGGAGGAGGAGTAGGAGGAGGTCTCCTCCCCACCCCGCGGCGGGGGGAGAAGGAGGAGGAGGAGGTCTCCGGAGTGGGGGGAGGAGGAGGCGGAGGAGGAGGTCCCAACCCTGGGGCAGGGGGAGGAGGAGGAGGTCCCAACCCCGGGGCAGGGGGAGGAGGAGGAGGAGGAGGTCTCCTCCCAACCCCGGGGCAGGAGGAGAAGGTCTCCTCTCCAGCTCCGGAGTGGGGGGAGGAGGAGGTGGTCTCCTCCCCACCCCTAGGACGGGGGGAGAAGGAGGAGGAGGTCTCCCCCCCACCTCCGGGGTGGGGGGAGGAGGAGGAGGAGGTCTCCTCCCCACCTCCGGGGGGGGGGTGGAGGAGGAGGAGGAGGTCCCCTCCCCACCCCTGGGGCGGGGTTAGGAGGAGGAGCAGGAGGAGGTCTCCCCCCCACCTCCGGGGTGGGGGGAGGAGGAGGAGGAGGAGGTCTCCTCCCCACCTCTGGGGTGGGCGGAGGAGGAGGAGAAGGTCTCCTCCCCACCTCCGGGGCGGGGGAGAAGGAGAGGAGGAGGAGGAGGAGGAGGATGTTATTTGCAGCTGAATCTTACTGTTTTGGTTGTTTTGTTTTGATGTGTGCAATGTTTTGCAATAAAAGTCAGTAAATGAAGGGATTATGTCCATGAGAGTTTAATTTTAAGAAATAAAGGCCCGCCTCTAATATAAGCCTGCCTCCAACAAAGGCCTGGCGCTCTTTGCGGCTCAGTAAATAAAGGCCCCGGCCAATATTCGAGGATTTACGGTATATACACATTTAAATGTAACCACTTAGTTTCCACAACTATAGCGATATTTCATTCAATTACATTTCGATAGAGAATATTCCAGTGGAGAAATTGTGTTTTTCTTCTGTTAAACAGACTAGTTGTTTCCTGTTTCCGATTAGGGGTTAACCCTAACCCTAAACCATTCGGCCTAAATGTCTTTCAACAGATGTCCAGACCGTCAAAATAACAAGCATTAAAAGTTTATTCATATAGCACATTTAAAACAACCACTGGATGACCAAAGTGCTGTACAGTGAAAACATAAAACAGTTAAAAATAAGAACATAGCAATAAAATCATATACGTTAAAACAAATAGATAAAAGTAGTCCGGGAAACTTCACAGACATTCAAATGCCAGGCTGAACATATGTGTCTTAAGTTTGTTTTTGAAGAGTTCAATGGACGGGGAACATTTGATTGAGTATGGTATAGTGTTCCAGAGCTTTGGGGCAGCAACTGAGAAAGCGCGGTCGCCCAGAGCCCTTAACCTCGACCAAGGCACTGACAGGAGGAGCAGGTCAGAGGATCTGAGTGTCCTTGGATTGGAGAGTGGGTGGATAAGCTCTGAGATGTACTGGGGTGCCAGGTCATGTAGAGCTTTAAAAACAAACAATAAAGCTTGAAAATCAATCCTGTACTTGATGGGTAGCCAGTGCAGGGATGCCAGTACAGGTGTGATGCTGTCTCTTTTTCTAGTCCCAGTTATAAGACGGGCAGCTGCATTTTGCACCAGTTGTAAACGGGATATATGTGACTGGTTGATGCCTAGGTATAGTGAATTACAGTAATCTAGCCGTGAGGTGATTAGTGAGTTGGTAACGGTTTTTAGATCGTTTGGTGTGAGGAATGATTTTACTTTGGTGATGTTACGTAATTGAAAATAGCAACCTCTCACAACAGAGTTTATTTGTTTGTCAAACTTGAGGCATGGGTCAAAGATGACACCAAGATTTCTGGCATGGGGGTGAAGGTTGGGTGCCAGGGGTCCTAAGCAGTCAGCAGTGGCCTTGGTGATGTTGGAGGGGCCGAATAGTACCACTTCGGTTTTGGCGTCATTTAGTTGGAGGAAGTTTCTAGCCATCCACGCTTTGACCTCGTCTAGGCGGGTACTAACTGAACTGTTGTTCTTGTTACTTGTTTCTATGGGGCGGTACACCTGGGTGTCGTCAACGTAGCAATGATAAGACACATTGTGTTTTTGAAATATGGAACCTAGTGGGAGCATGTATAAAGAAAACAGAATTGGCCCCAGGATTGAGCACTCTGCAGGTGATGGGAGCTGACATGGATAAAAGGTTTCCAGCCTCTACAGAGAACGATCTGTCAGATAAGTAAGATGTAAGCCACTGGAGGGCGCCGCCCTGTATACCGACCTGGTGCTCAAGACGGCTTAACAGGATATTGTGGTCCACAGTGTCGAAGGCGCAGCTAAGATCCAGGAGAACTAAAATGGCACATTTACCTGAATCACGGGAGAGCAGAGGTCGTTTAAGCAGAGCAGACTCAGTGCTGTGGCGTGCTCTGAAGCCTGACTGGAATTTGTCCATGATATTGTTATTCTCTATAAAAGACAGGAGCTATACAATCTTTTCTAGGACCTTTGACAGAAATGGGAGCTTTGATATAGGCCGGAAGTTATTTAAAACTGGTGTCGAGGTTGGGCTTTTTGATAATGGGGTGCACTACTGCATGTTTAAAGCAGGAAGGGACAGAGCCGTTCACTAGACTACTGTTCAGAATGAGGGAGACAGTGGGACCTACGGTGTCAAAGACATCCTTCAATAGGCGTGTAGGGACGATGTCCATGGGACAGGTAGTCGGCTTAGTGTGTCTGACCACGTCGTTCATATGGGCCAGAGACACCGGCTCCAACCCAGTTAGGACAGCAGAGCAGGAAGGAGTGGGGAGGTCATAGACAGGCGGTGAGATACCCGATCTGATATTCTCAATTTTTCTTGTGAAGAAATTGAGGAATTCATCACAAGTGATTGTGGAAGGCGAGATTTGAAGCTTGTCTTTTTTCCACCTTCTCTCTGCTCTCCTACATAATACCCTGGCGGCACGGGTGTTTTCATTCAGCCAGGGCTGGGTTTTCGTTTTTGGTTGCCTCAGTTTGAGTGGGGCTACATCTTTCAGGATATCTGCACCAGTTGAGTTAAACTGAGTGACCAACTCTTCTGTACTCAAGCATTAAATGTCTTTAAAGAAAATATATCTTCCAGAAGTTTACCAACAGTTGTGTCGTGAAGATAAGGACCAGTTACCTCTCTTTTCCAGTTCCACCAAAGGTGAAAGAAATCCATTTTAAAGTGATGAACGAAATTTAACCATGTAATGATTTCTTACATCAAAGATTTAACTTGGATTTGAATGTGTACTTTCTGTCATACAGACTACAGAACATCTCTTCTTCTCTTGTAGCTTAACTCATACTTTTTGGGAGCATTCCAGTATTGGTTAACTAATAATGACCAACATATTCCAGTTCTAACATATGAAACATAAAGTTTGGTCTTCAAATGGAAAACAAAAAAACTGAATTCGGAAATAATAATGTTATTATTTTGGGAAAATATTTCATTCATAAATATTCGCGCGATTTAGAGCTTTTTTGAATGAGACAGCGTTTTATATAAGAGATCATTGAAGTATTGTCAAATGTTAGGAGCCCAGCATCTGTTTGAATATCTATGCATCTTATTTCCTGACGAACCACTTGCGTTCTCCCTTTTTTTTCTCCATTTTATTTATTTATTTATTTTCTTTTTTGAGGCTGTCTAATTTGTATTTGTTTGTTTGTTTATTGATGCAAATCATTTTGAAATTTCCGTTTTGAATCGGTTACTGTAGCGCCACCTATGGACGAATCATAGTCATTCTTTCTGGCATAGTTACTCATGGTCTGTAGTTTGGACATGGTCATTTATAGCATTTTTGGTGAAGGACTTTTTGAGCTATTTGACCAAACCAAGGAAAAGAATAGTACGAGAAAATAATAATAATAATAATAATAATAATAATAATACCACCAATTACAATAGGGTTCCTACTACGTAGGACCCCTAATAAGAAGTGTCTGGAACATGGCATTCAAGTTAGAAAAGAGGATTCTGGCAGAGCTTGACCCTGTGAAAAGGCGACTGAACAGGAGGCAGTAATTTTCCCCGATGACAAACTGAAACCTTATGGTATCTGTATTCATGGATGCATCGATGGGTTTTCTAGAAGAATCATCTGGTTGACAGCGGCCTTAACAGGCAGTGATCCACATGTAATTGGAGGCTACTTTCCAGAAGCTATGGAAAAAGTTGGGGGTGGCCCAAGGATTGCCCGCACAGACTTGGGAACAGAAAATGTGGTTGTTCGGGATATTCAAATATTTCTGCATCGCAATTGTGAGGACAACAGATCAGGGGAACCAAGCTATATAGCAGGAGCAAGCACAGCTAATCAAAGGATTGAACGTGGTGGGGTGTCAATGCAAATAGAAGGTATTGAGTATTGGATACAGCTACTGGGAGAGGCTGATGAAGGCTTGTTCGCTGGGGATTTCCTGGACAAAGCACTTTTGCCATTTTGTTTCGTGAACATCATCCAGGTATGTTGCATAATAGTTGTGAACATGATGGAGGAGTCATAAATGGGAGAATGCAATTGCAAGAAATTACATTTGCATCCAATATGTTTACAAGTAAGCTTATGTCGAACTTATCTCTCTTTTCAGGAGCAGTTTCAGGAGAGTAGATCAAAGAAGTCTGGATGTGCCTTGTGGAATACCCAATGTGATGTTTTAGCACCTCATTTGTGGGGTGCGGTGAGACCACATTGTCCAAACCAATGACAATGACATGATGACATGCAAGCGGGCCTGCATTTTTTGATCTATGCATGGTTACCATGGAAGAATGAGGTTTAGGCCTTCCAAACAGTAGACCAGAAGCACTTAACTTATACATCTCATTAAGGGATATTCTACATCCCCAATTGTTAGAGTAGGATTTTGGCCCGCCTGCCTGCCTGCCTTCCTCACTGCCTGTCTGCCTGCCTGCCTGCGTCTGCCTGCCTGCTTCTTCCTGCCTGCATCTGCATGCCTGCGTTTACCTACCTGCCTGCGTCTGCCTGTGCCTGCCTCCATCCAGAAGGGTCCCCTCACCATCTGCTACCCTGAGTACTCAGGTATTTATTTACTGCTGTAAAAATATCAATCAATCAACATTAATTAGTTCTAGAATGTATAACCTCCTCCTCTCCTCTCTGCTCTCATTGTCTCCTCTCCTCCTCTCCTCTCTATTCTCCTCCTCTCCTCTCCTTGTCTGGTCTCGTCTCCCCTCTCCTCCTCTCCTCTCCTCTCTCCTCTCTTCCTCTCCTCTCCTTGTCTGGTCTCGTCTCCCCTCTCCTCTTCTTGTCTCCTCTCTTCTCCCCTCTCCTCTCCTCTCTCTTCTTGTCTCCTCCCACCTCACCTCTCCTCTTCTTGTCTCCTCTCCTCCTCCCCTCTCCTCTCACCTCTCCTCTCATCTTCTTGTCTCCTCTCCCCTGTTCTCTCTCCTCCTCTCTTCTTCTTGTCTTCTCTCTCTTCTCCCCTCTCCTCTCCTCTCCTCCATGGTGGGACACACAAACCGCTCTTCACGTATGGTAGTGGGATAGCGCTTTTTACAATTGCCATTGTCACAGAGTACTTTACAGACAGGGACTTGGATTATGCTGCACAAGAATTTTCAGAAGGTTTTATGGACATTTTATTATTGTTTTTCTAAACTGAAACGCTTATACTGAATCTTTGAGACATAGAAACCCATGGGTGGTGAGTTACTGATATAATCTTTATTGTTTTTCAGTGCCCTCATTCCTTAAAGTTGATTTAGAGTCAAATGCATTTCTTATCCAGTGTCTTGTACCATGTTATTTGTGACTTCAGATGGGTGCTGTAAACCGTAGCTGCAATGTGTCAGCCCACTTTGGGAGCTGCTAGTGAAGTGAAGTCCTGCCTTTTACCCCAACCAGAACTGCCCCTTCCGTCCAGTTTGTCTCTCCTACCATGCCCATTCCCACTGCCATGAGGACCAAGATAGAGAAGGTACTGGAGCAACTGGTTCACTTTTCCATGCAATACTTCTCAATATTATCCTTGCAATATTACCCTGCTACATTACCTTTCATCATTATGTGCATGTGGGAATATACCGGATTACAACACCACAACCTGCCTGTGTCCTTGGAGGAGCCCAGAACTAAAGCCACTTCGGTGGCAATGCAGCATAATTTGCGCATGCAATTTACTAAAGCGTGTGTGTGCTTTATACAGTATATTGCTCCGTACAAAACCCAAACCCCTCTCAGTTTCTGGTTTCCTGCCACGGCTCTGTGGCGTCTCCCTCCAGACGTTCTGCTATGGCATTAGAGTAGGACTACTGGATGCCAGATTAGGTGATTAGATTATACCCAAACTCAGCACTTTTGACATCCAGTCCAACTGCTACGGATGATGTCACAGGTGTCCATGTGGCCTAATATTCAGGCTGATAGTGGATCTGTTTAAGTATATGAAAAAGACGTTGTCTACACTTTGATATTGTTGACATGGTATTTTTTATCTCATCCTCCTCCGCCCAGACTCCAATCACAAGGCTGGCCCATTCTGAATGAATATAAATGTGATTCCATTGAGATCTATATTTAGAATGTCTTCACTTCCCACTTCAATTTTTGTGAATAATGATCTTTTGACTTAACTTTAAAATGAAGAATGTTTATGTATTTCACTGTTCCTGAACAAAATCAATGATCCATCAATGAAAAAAAAATGTTCCCCTGACAGACATATTTGGCTTGCCTGCAGGTTCAGGAGTATGTACTGTTCATAATAAATACTTATTATAAAAATACACACTTTGAACCACTTGGCGTTTATTGTTATAGGAAAGTATAAGGAGTGATGCCAAAACATTTCTTTAATACGATATGAACAACAAAAAGGTCTGGTCACTCATTTGGGAAAAAAAGTAATTCTTAGCTTGCAACAACAACACTAGAAGTGCCGTCAAGTGCAATGAAACAGCAATCGATCACAAATATAGAAAATGCCCCGGCAATATGAAATTCACCGAAGTAATTAAAAATGAGAAAACCCAAATAAAATCCATCCAGATTGAATCTTTAAGCCACGTAAAATATAGCAGTAATAGACGCATTGTTTTTAATGGAAGAAAAAAAATAAAGATTCCTTTGTAAAAAGAAATAACCGTTACTGATCCCTTTAATACACAGTGTCACAACTTGGTACGTTTTTTTTTTTTACTTGAATGAAATATGAGTCCAGCTGTGGATGTTGGTTTTGGTCACAAAATACTAATTTAAGAAAGAGGTAAAATTCTGACAACAATACCAACAGACAAACTCGGAGGCACCTTGGTATTGCTGAACAATTATCAGACACAAGCCATTATTTCTAATATATTGCACTCTTTGTGGTCTAAATATTTGGTTATTAGCTATGAATGGAATAAAAATGCTCTTTTCTTTTGGCCCTCATCAAAATTATATATTTGGTCGCGTGGAGCAATAGGTCCGATATGGTCATCTGGTTTATACATACACACATATACAAATGACAAAATCACATTACTGACAAGGCAATATTGACACATAAAAAAAAAAAAAAGAGATTGGAAGAGATTCACTTTTTCAACATTTCTGGAATAATTTCACGCACCAAAGTGCAGAATGCAAAAAAAACCGAAAAGGAATTCCGAAAAGAAGGAAAAAAAGAAAGAAAAAAAATTAAGAAAATGAAAAAAAATTACAAAAAGAAGAAAAACAAATTACAAAAAGCTTTGCAGTTCTTAATATACAGACATCCGCATTCTGCCTCGCCACAGCATAGAGATGAAAATACAGAGAAATTGGGAGTGATATTACATTTGCTCTGTAAGCTTTGGAGCGTATAAAGGCTTTAGAGTCCAGGTTAATATTCCAGTCTCAAAGTATAGAATAAACACAATCTGTGTCATAAGCAAGACTGATCAGACCCTGATACAGGAGGCTATATATTAGCCACCAGAAAAGCACCGCATGTGTGTGTGTGTGTTATTTTCTATAATATAGTTCTATATAATATAGCTCCGCAGAGCTGAAGGCTTTGTGCTTGTTTGTGAGTTGTTCCTTATTGATGACCACGGGGGTGATCTCTGCGAGCTGATTGGAGGAGAAAATGTTTTTTTGTTGTCGTCATGGGCAGAAGATGGTGAGTAGAAGATGGTGACCTCCTGGCCGTCACGGGCGTCACATAACGGTGCTCTCCAACGAGTCGCTCTCAGAATCTTCCGGGGGCACCGGGGATGGGCAGGGCTCCTGACCCGCAGAGCCCTCCTCCTCCTCCGGTCGGTCCATGGCAAGAACGGGAATCAGGGCTCGTCCAATCGGCTTGAAGATGGGGCCTCCGTCTTTGCCTTTGCAGCCGAGAGAGGAAAAGTTAGCACCGGGATGCAGAGTCTGTGATAAGTCCCATTTTACCTTAATCCCCCCACGCCCACGCCCCCACTCCCCCTCGGACCAGAGGCACACAAAAACACACAAAAACACACAAAAACACACAACCGAAAAAACCTACAAGTAACACACGCCCTAAACACACAGACACGTGTATGTCTAAATAACACACACACGCACACCCTTTACCCAGTAAAACACCCTGAAGGCTTCATTCAACAGCATAGCTAGCCAACCAGGGTCTAGCATGCTAATCGAGTTGCACAACAGATTTCCAATTCAAATGTATTTCTTCACTGGCAGGTTGAACAGGGTCTTTAGTGTTCTTAATCGTGTCATGTTGCACATCTTCGTGTGTGGGGGAAGCAGGACTGTGAGGAATATGTACTATATACCATTTGGTCATATAGATACACATTCTATAGATACACAACATACATGAGCAGGCAGGGGATTAGAAAACTTGCTCAAACTTGTGCCTGGCAGGTAGACTGCAGTGATGGTGGTAAATCAAACCATTTTGTAGTCTATTTACAACACCCTAACCACTAGACTCTCCTTTCCCCCCAAATTAACAGAAACTCAGCACAGTCATAAAAACGTTGTTTTCTGATCCTCGGTTCAAAGTTCTGGGGTGAAGAGCGGGTTATTTAGCAGACAATTAGGTGTTAGCGTCCAATAGCGACCCGACAAGAACAAGCACAGAACGAGAGCTAGGAACCTAACATGCATGTTAGTACCCGTTACACAGCATGGGTTAAATGGTGCGGCTCATTCCAGCGTGCGATCAAAATATACATCACACACACACACACACACAGCAGCAGCAGCAGCAGGCAAAACACACGAGACAGAGAGACACAGGCCGATAGAGACGGGGCTTCAGCACCAATCAGCCAATCAAAGTCTTACCATCGCCTGCCTTTCAGATCTCAGCCGCTCACACATCTGCAATGTTTACACATATTTCCCATCATGCATTAGATCACCACAATGACAAGATTATCCAGAGAGAGTGAGAGTGTGTGTGTGTGTGGAAGAGGGAAGGCAGTGGAACTACAAGCCAATAGCGATAAGCCTATATGAGAGCGCAGCAGCGCGGCAGCGGTGAATGACACCGCATATAAATGCACAGAGGAATCACCAGCGTGGCACATCAGCGGCCATTGCAGTTCAGGTACACGGATAAACAACAAGAGACATGTTAGCAAGCGCTGGAAACATCAGGTGTTTACAACGTCCCGTTTCATTAAAAACACGACATGGTGACATGGTACGTTGTACATTTCATACAAGCTTTAGTTGCAATGACAATAATCCCTTGCTCAATCGCCCCTCCAGCATTTTTGTTTTCATCAACTATCACTATGACTATCTATTTAATCCAACTATTGTATTTTCTTGTTAAACATGCACTAGGCAAACTTTTCACTGCAGTACATCAGTAATAATAATTCAGTTATTACTGAAAATAAAACACTGAGACAACTGAGAAAAAAGAAAAGTTAGACAAGAAAATATAATTTCAGCAGAATGGTTACATGGTGCTTGTTTAGAGTTACTATACATGATAATCTGATTCCTACTCATTACTGACCCCTTTGGCCGGTAGGTGAACTCCAGCCTGTGGGAGATCTAGGTGCATTCAGAGCTCCGTGGGTTGAGAGACAATAACAATCAGAAACTAATGTTAGTTATAATCATAATTAAATCTTGTACACATTTAAAAAAGCTATGAAATAAAAAAAATTGTATTATCCGCACTTACTGTGTCACTTCCTTCCCTTTTCCTACATGTAGTTCCTGAATGGACTCACGATTCTTACATACAGGACCTTTAAACTCCATTATTAAATATTATTTAATTCCTCAGTCAAGGATATGCGAGGATCAGCCAGGCTGCTACTCTTACCTGTTATGACCTTGGAGGCGGAGTTGAAGAGGCCGTTCTCGCCGTCATTGGCCAGCGGCTGCGGGGGCGGCGGCATGCTGGGCCGGGGGCGGGGCTTGGGGGCGGGCCTGGACGGGCGAGGCAGCGACCCCGACTGGTAGAAGGGGTGCAACAGCGGCTGGGGCTGCGGTGCCTCCAGGGGTGGGGTGCCGGGCGGTGTCGGGGTTCTGGGCGGGGAGGGGTCCGGCTCCACCCCCACCGACCCCACCGGGGTGGTGGGGGTGTGGGGCGGCTGCGGGGGCGGGTGGCTCGGCGCGTGGATCTGGGGGCTCTCCTTGCCCGATTGGCGGCGGGGGGTGAGGGGCGGGTGGTGGGCGGAGCCGGCGGGCTGCTGGCTGCTCAGCAGCGGTGTGAAGGGGCTGGCCTGCCTGGGCGGAGCCGGGGCCTGCTTCTTGGTACCTGTGGGGTTGTGATGAAAACTTAACCGGAGCTACTGGTGCGAATACATGAATTAACTGCATCCACCACACATGATGCCTTAGGAAAGCAAGGAAAATCATAGAAGACTACAGCCACCCAGGCTATGGACTGTTAGCCTGGGTGGCTAACATTCCATCGTCTGGTAGATGTTACCGGAGCATCCAGGCACGGACTACCAGACTCAAACATTTTTTCCCCACAGGCCATTAGGCTTCTCAACCAGCAACACCAATCTCATTGATCATATTGATCACTTTATATTTAGATTTAGAACATTTAGATTATTCAATTACTTCTGGATACATATGCTATATTCCCTATGCTATATTTAAATACTCTGGACACATATGCTTCTGATTCTTTTATCTTTATTATGTATATTCCTGCTATTCCATGCCATATGCCATATGCCATATTTCTGCTACTACTGCCCTTACTCACTTGTACATTTATAATACTTAATATTCAATACTACTGGATTCAAAGGCTATATTCTCCATTCCTACATTCTCTAGAAAAGCTGATGTTTTCTTTTGTATCTTTATCATATATGTCATGCACAATATATATACATATCTTTTTTTTCTTGCCTGCTTCCTAAGTGATTGTGATATCATTTGCGTGTCTAGAAACCGCAATACTTCAACACCTGACTCCGATGGCCTGATAGCCAGAAGGTGGAGGAAACCCGTTTTCTGCCTTCAGCTGTCTTGGCAAGAGAATCCTTTAATAAGCAGGTCCATCCTTGTTATCAACCGTGTTAACAAATTCCATAATGGAGGATTGTGGCAGGAGAGGATTGTGGCTCCCTCTTTGTTGCCAACTAGTGGTTGAAAAGTATATTTGAATAAATAATACGGTGGCTATGGTGTATGCCAGTGAGTCTATATATGGTCTCTGAAAGATAGTCAGGTGACTGTAAAACTGTAAAACTCAGACTCCTCCCCTTCCTCCCACCTCCACTCCCCACCACTCTAACCCCGCCCACAAAATAAATGTTCCTATAAAACATCTACACCTTGATTTAATGAGTCCTTCCATTAATGTTGTTCTTTGTGTGTGTGTGTGTGTGTGTGTGTGTGTGTGTGTGTGTGTGTGTGTGTGTGTTCTTACCCCTGCGCATTAGGTGTGGACTTGGACCCCGGGAGCCCCCCTGGGAGTGGGGCGTGCCCACAGCCAGGTGGGTGGAGCCATTCCTCTGAGGAGGGGGGGTGGACGTGGGGCTGTGAGAGTGGGGGGGGGGGGGGGGGGGGGGGGGGGAGGAAATATGGGACACATGTAGAGAGTATGGTCAGTCCACAAACACACACACACACACACACACACACACACACACACACACACACACACACACACACACACACACACACACACACACACACACACACACACACACACACACACACACACACACACACACACACACACACACACGACAATCAGTGTGCAGGAGACATGCATGCATTGCACTCACAACATTGTCTTGATGGCGATAACATTGGATTGATGTTATGACACGAAAGCATGACGCTTATCAATGTATTATCAACATATAATACCAACATATAATACCAACAGATTTTATCAACATATTAACGTGTAATGTATAGTTGAGAGATTGGAGTTTATCTTTTATGTTTCAGAGAGGGAAGAATGTATTCAATACTGCTTGTTAAAAGATTGAAGTTGAAAGGGGATTTAAAAAGGTTGCCTTTGTTGTGCCAAATGCAAGATCAGGAGACTTGACCTTGCATTTGGAAATCATATTTCCGACATGCGAGAGAGAGACAGACGGATGGTCGAGTAGACAGACGGACAGACAGACAGACAGATAGGCAGGCAGGCAGGCAGGCAGGCGGGTCAATAAATCTGGGGCATTATCAAAATAGAGATTTTGGGACAATCGCCCATTGGAGTTTCCAGGCCCGTCGACAAACCAACACGTCTTCTCCGGTTACAATCTCGCAATGTCTCAACATGGAGTTCCTTGATGTTGAATTTGTCAGCAACACAAAATTGTCAATGTTTAGAAAGTCAATCGGTGGGTCAAGCAATGTGCTTGCACTGTGAAGACCGGGACCAGATCAGCACGGCATATTTGGGGAGCAAGCGGCGCTGATTCGGGGGGGCTGGCGGACGGACGGACAAAGCTGATTTGGCGTTTGCCTTTGATTTTGTTTTTTGTTAGCGAGGTCGACGTTTCTCCCGCTCTGCTTCTCCTTACCTGATCTTCTCGAGGCTGGGGTGCGATAATAGCTGAGGCTGCACTGAGGCTACCTGGAGCCCGTCTCCCTGACTACCCCTTCCTCCTCCACCACCACCACCATCTCCAGCACATCCACCACCACCACCACCACCACCACCGGCCCTGCCCACTAGGCCGGGCAGCTCGGCATCCGTAGCCAGGGTAGGGCTTCGGGCTTGGTGGGGTGGTGGGGTTGGGTCCCCGGCCTCCTGGAGGGGCAGGCCCGGGGACGAGAAGACGGGCAAGTTTTGGTGCCTTTTACTAAGACCGACGGCTCTACGCGGTGCGGGCTCCGGTGGTTTGCTACCGGTGCTAGGGAGGGAGGGGTGGAGGGAGGGAAGGGAGAAGGGGAGGAGGGGAAGAGAGGATTTCAGGAAGTACAAAACTACACCAACCACTGAAGAGGGAGAGAGTGAGACTACAGAGGTAGCACAATGTTTTTGGGAGAGAAAGCGAGTGAACAACTGATGTGCTTGGAAAAAAGAAAGAAAGAGAGAGAGAGGTATAGACACCATTTCCTCCCTTTTGACACAAGAACCCACCCTTCGTTCAGAGCCAAAAGAAAGTGCACGGTTGTTTGCGATGGAGAGGGGAGAGCTGAACGACTGAAGTGCAACGTAGGAACACCCACACAAAACATACAGCCCGTAAGCCACTGTACAACCTAAGCTTTAATGGAAAGAATAAGAGTTTGACAAGAGTACACGAGAGCACGTTATATCCAGGGGTCTAGAGCACCAATGACATCGTAGCACAAGGAATGATCACTGAAATGCATCACATTGAAAAGCATTCAACCGGCTTCTCTGTTATTCACGTTTATTGCTAAAGATTTAAGTAAAAGAACACACACAACACACACAAAATGGCTTTGGGAACCGTGCAAAATGAATGTAAAAACTACCTTGATATTATGACAAAAGGTAGGACAAAATGTAGTGATAAAGCAACACGCATACACACACACACACATAAAAAACCCCAAAACAATTCCCTTAAGTTTTTTTCCGGGGAGAGCTGTACCGGGTTCCATACATGTGACTCAATTTATTTGGTCCCATGTCTCAAGCAAGTCCCAAGTCATTTTTTCTTGGGCAAGTCTATATGTCACTAAAGTCACTACAAGTCACTTTATATTTAATATTTAAACTGAAAACTGAAATGAACACAAAAAAGTCATTCACGTCATCATGACTAAAAGGAGTGACAGTAGCTCAGGAGGTAAGATCGGTTATCTGGCAACAGGAAGGTTGCTAGTTCGATCCCCGGGCTCTGCCTAGCTAAGTGTGGAGGTGTCCCTGAGCAAGACGCCACCTAACCCTAACTGCTCCTGACGTGTTGGCTGTTACCTTGCATGGTTGACATCGCCGCCTGTGTATGAATGGGTGAATGTGAGGTAATACTGTAAAGCACTTTGGATAAAAGCGCAATATAAATGCAATCCATTTAACATTTACGAGTGTTTAACTTCCAAGTCCAAGTCGAGTCTCAAGTCCTTTATTTTCTGGCAAGTCAAGTGGCAAGTCATCAGCAACAACAATGACTCGAGTCGACTCGAGTCCAAGTCACGATGACTCGAGTCCACATCTCTGCCGGGTTCTATAGGCTGTACCAGGGGCCAACACTAGGGGGCTTATACCAGGAGCTACTGTATATCGCAGGTGTATACCAGGGGGCTTATACCAGGAGCTACTGTATATCGGAGGTGTATACCAGGGGTCTATACCAGGGCCCCTACATTTGGGTCCCTACAGCCTCCTGCGGTGCTGTAACGCTTGGCCCCGGCGTCTCTTCGGCGGGCGTCTCCGAGACCGTGACAGACTCGTCGGCCGCCACGTAGAGAGCCGACACGGCGGGGCAGCGGGGCCCCGGGGGCCGGGAGCGGGACGGCAGGCCCAGCGGCAGGCTGAGGGTGAGGTGCGGGCGGGACAGGTACCTGTCTTTGCGGGGGGTGTGGTGGCCGTCGCCCTCCGGCCCCCCCAGGCTGCCAGGGCGCCTCTTGTCCAGGCCGGAGGGATCGGGCTCGGGGGTGGCCGGGTGGCTGGGCAGGGCAAACATGCCTGACACGTTGAAGTCCACATCTGGAGGTCACAGAGAGAGAGAGACAGAGAGAGACAGAGCGAGAGAGACAGAGAGAGACAGAGCGAGAGAGAGAGAGAGAGACAGAGCGAGAGAGAGACAGAGCGAGAGAGAGAGAGAGAGGTCAAAGAAGAACAAGAAAAGTTTGAGGTAAATCTTAGAGATTTCTTTTAGTTTCGCCTCGTTATTACACAGGTCTTGTTTGGAATAGAATAGAAATGCATCATATATATATATATATGATTATAGATAATACACATCTAATCCAAATGGCATTCAATTAAACATCACCATAGTGTTTTACCATCAGGGAAGAACCAGTCTGCGTGCTGAATGAGGGGCTCTATGATGGCAACCACATGGACCGAGGTGGCTGCGGCCATCTCTGCCAAGGTCCTTAGCACAAGACACACACACAAGATGGAGGATGAGGAAAACACAACTCGCTGATTGGAATTTTCTGTACTTCCATTATTTTTTACTTCAATCCTTATCTTTTTATCCAAAGCAACTTACAAAGAGTACATTTAGTGAAGGAGACAACAATATATCGCTGTGGTACATAAAGACAGGAATAGAACAGGTTTCAAGCATTCATAATTGCAAGGCTAATAGAACGAGTTTCATAATTGCTAGTTTGCCTGCATAATATCTGGGATAAGAGCAGACGTGGCATTCTGAGTGCATTACCAACATCCAGGACATAGTACCCAGGACAAAAAGGTTCTGAGTTCAACGCTCAATGTCCGCAGTCTGCCAAGCTTTAGGCATCCTAAAGCGGGAGGCCTCATCCCGACCTGCTCCTGAATGACCCGTTGTATCTGAACTCACTGTAGGTCACTTTGGACAGCGGAAGGAGTCCGTCTGGACAGTAGAAAGCACACAGTGGCGTTGGACGTACCCTTCGGTCTTGGGCCAGAGCAGGTTGGGCCCCAGGACGATGGCAATGTTACTGGAGCTCATCTTGTTCACGTCGCTGTCCTGCGCCAACTTGGCCAAGAACTTGACCAGGTACCTGCAACACACCAAGCACACTGTAAGACACCGTGCACACTGTACCCATTTTACTGTACAACACAATATCTACATTGCCACTAGTCTTATTGTGTGTACAATTTCTGTGTAAATGTGAATTTCTTTTTATTCAATGACTATCCTGTACTTTTGTCATCCGAATGTCCCGTCTGGGACTAAAGTAAATCTTCATCAACTGTATTACACAAGACATACTGCTGTTTATAAGACGATATTGTTAACTGCTTATCCACAACAAATCCTGTTTATATCACACAATATACTGTATAATACATAAGTTCACCGTATCACATATCACAAGACATGTATTGTGTATAACAGGCAATATATGCTTGCTGTCATAATGTTGATGCATGATTCATAATGTTACATACATGTACTTTATGTCACATAACTACATGCACTCTAGGGTGGAAATAAAGATGGAGTTGAAATCCAACAGCACAGCTAGAAGAGAACAAAACAGAACATCTAGAACAGAACAGAAACTACCTGAGGTTGGCCTTGTATGCCTTCGGCATAATGTCACACGTCATCCACAGGGACTGAAGCTTCTTGTCCGAATCTGACTCACTGAAAACACACACACACACACACACACACACACACACACACACACACACACACACACACACACACACACACACACACACACACACACACACACACACACACACACACACACACACACACACACACACACACACACACACACACACACACAGGTTATCATTTTACCTTAAGTAAAAGTGGGTCAGGGCAAATTTGTTTTGCGTGTGTGTGTGTGTTTACTTTGTGGCCTGTAACCAGCTGTCGTAGAGGCCAAATGTCATCAGAGGTTCCGGAAGCTCCCTCAGGTAAGATTTGAGGGCTCCTGAACACACACATGCACACGCGCACGCACACACACACACACACACACACACACACACACACACACACACACACACACACACGCACACACGCACGCGCACGATCAGATAAAGAACCGAAGCAGAGCAGAGCAGCAGTGTGTTGTCACGGCAGCGGGTCGTACCAGCTACAGCATGGGGGTCAGAGTAGAACTCCTCCAGCTGCGACGTGGAGCAGTCCAACGCCGCCTTCAGCTTCTTCAGCTTGGAGGCCCCGGCGGCGATGCGGAACAGACCCTGGCAAGCGACAAAGTACACAAATGGACTTAAAAATAGAGAAGAGCGCTAAATAGAAAAGGAAAAATTGTCAGCTCTTCTGGTTTCACGGAGAACGGTTTCACTTCGTATATTTGAGAAGTGTGTGTGTGTGTGTGTGTGGTGTGTGTGTGTGTCTGTCTGTCTGTGTTTTGGTGCCAAGAAAGGAGAAGTAAATGGAGGTCCCACTCGAGGGTCCGACCAACCGACTTTTTCGTTTTGCGACTTAATCGTCGTTTCGGGTTCGAGCAAAATCTTGAGCTTAACGCGGTGGCTCTGCTTCCTGTTATAAAACCTCAGAATAATACCGTTTCAGGAGGTCTACGGTCCTTTTGCTGCGCTTTAAAGAGGGTATTAGTGGGCAGGCTAATGGCTAACAGATGTGGAGGGGAAAATGCAACAGCACATACATATGCATGTAGACACACACACACACACACACACACACACACACACACACACACACACACACACACACACACACACACACACACACACACACACACACACACACACACACACACACACACACACACACACACACACACACACACAGCTAGCAGACCACAAGTTGGCCACATGCAGACAGGCCAGCCTCGACCGTAACTAACTTTCATTTTTAAATGACAGCAGTATTATTAACTCCAGCATACAACTCAGCCGTTTTGTTTTTCATCGATATAGCACAAGTTATACGACCAATATCCATGAAGTTGTATTAAGGTATTATATATTAGACAAGCTGTATTGTGGTATTATATATCTTATGCAGTTAGTTATTCCAAAGTAATTCATGATTCAGGCCCAAAAAAATACCTGTATAGTAATTTGTTGTTAGCTGATAAGTCGATTGACAGAAGATTGTTTGATGGTTTTTTGATCATATATTGGATTTTACTTGAATATTCATTATTCATCATCAAGTAAAAAGGCCAAAATATTTGCGGCTTATATTGTTATTCATGACACTTTATAAAAGATAATGAAAGATGAACTGACAACGAAAATGGTCTCATTAACCCATTATAACTAACATCATACATTATAGTGATTATGACTGATCACTATAATATAGCACAATGCAGCTAGGACTAGGATAGGATACAGTACAGTTAGGACTAGGATAGGATACAGTACAGTTAGGACTAGGATAGGACACAGTACAGCTTGGACTAGGATAGGATACAGTACAGTTAGATAGGATAGGACACAGTACAGCTAGGACTAGGATAGGACACAGTACAGCTAGGACTAGGATAGGACACAGTACAGCTAGGACTAGGATAGGACACAGTACAGCTAGGACTAGGATAGGACACCAGTACAGCTAATGGACTAGGATACGGAAATCAAGTCCAGCTTAGGAACTAGGATAGGAACCAGTACAGCTTGGACCTAGGAAAGGACACAGTACAAGCTAGGACCTAGGACTAGGATAGGACACAGTATCCAGCTAGGACTAGGATAGGACACAGTAAGCTAGGACTAGGATAGGACACAGTACAGCTAGGACTAGGATAGGACACAGTACAGCTAGGACTAGGATAGGACACAGTCCAGCTAGGACTAGGATAGGACACAGTAGGGTGCTCTAACTCGCGGGCCTCTACCTCCTCCTTCATGCCGGTCTCCAGCAGCATCATGATGCAGGCCTCCAGGGGCAGAGCGATCTCCCGGTGGCTCCTCTTCAGGTGCTCCTCCAGGTCCGTGCCGAACGCCGGCTTCTCCATCCACGAGTCTGACAGGGGCAAGGGGGGCGGGGGGGGGGGCGGGGCAGAGCACGGAGGTCAGTTGGCTGTTGGTGGCATTTGCTGTTCTTGTTTGGATACAATTTTCTTAAGTCGGATGCAAAATGTTGCTGAGCGCCAAAATGAAACAGAAATTGTGTACGTACATTTAAAACATATTTACTTCAATTTTGATTCGATTAGATGGGTATTTTACTCATGCCTGAGGGGGAATTGAGGCGTAACAGAAATGCATGTCAGGACAATATAATAAAATATACATTTACAGCAATCAAAATAAAATGGAGATTTAAGATAAGTTTATAGTTTCATAGTCAGGTTTCATGTTGAGGTGTACAACATCGTCATCAATATTCATTATTGTTTTCTCAAATCCTCAATTCTGTTGCATGTGATGGGATGTGTACTTTGTGTACGTCGGTGACCAACAATCAATTGAATCAAAATGAAGATTAAAGCCTGTATTTAACGGTGATGTGTACCTTGCTGCATTTGAATGGTAGGAATGGCTGCTTCTAGTACCGCCAGAGACCTCCTGTGGTAGTCTGCTTGCGACTCTAATAGCTACACACACACACGCACGCACGCACGCACGCACACACACACACAAAAGAAAAAATGACAAATAAGTGATAGATTCTCTCAACATTTTCGATAGGATTTGACCTTCATCGTCGCAGACCTACCAACACGTAATGCCGGGCATATTCTCCCTCCTTGGAAGCAAAGTTATACATGTCCGCAGAAAGCTGGTCCTGTGTGTGTGGCGGGTGGGGGGGGGGGGGGGGGGGGAAGGACAAAAACATTTAGAATATACACTACATCCCAAACTCAGACACATCTTTGATAATGTTATCTAAATGTTCTACTGTGACATATTAGGAAATTCCACATCTGACGGAGAAGCCGATTAAATGTCCAAGGCCGTGTTGTTGTAGGTCGTAGAACCTGCTTGGCTGCGAGACCCGACTCCTGGTGACAAAGGCTGCCCTGTTCCCGCCTTGTGTCATAGATATGGAATATAGACTCTATTAAATCGAGCGTCTGACCTTGCACGACTCCACTTTAGAAAGAGCCTCATCCCTCTCGTCCTTGAGCGAGTCCACCTTGGACGCCATGGCCTGGTTGCTGGTCTTGGTGGCCTGGTACCACCTGGGGTTAAGAGAAACACCGTTAGGATGCATGTCGGCAGTACACATAAAGTTTAGAGATTTAAAGAAGAAAGACACGTACGTGTCTTACGTAAGAAGAACCCATAAAAAGACCATACAAAGTGCCCCTCACATTTTATATATGCATGTTTTTTATTATGGACTAATATAAATACATGTGCAAATTACATAATTAACATTTCCCCGGTGTTATTAATATATACGCTGGTACTAAAAGGGATGTGAAACGATGGTAGGCAAAGCTTTAGTGTGGCACATTGCACCACATCAAACAATGGCGCTATTACGGCTAGCTGGGTGGCTAGCTGGCGTACCGAGCCTTGGCGGAGTCATAGTCCAGGACGTGCTTGGCCAGTTGCTTCCTCAGTTTCAGCATGTTAGGAATTTCCACCTGTGGAAAAAAACAACAGAGACTCACAAGCTCACGAAGTACACATTAAAACACAACACATAACCCATAGGTCCGTATAACCTACGTCACAATGTTGTGTGCTGGAATGGGATGTTTTTAGCGTAATGACTGTAACTTTCAGGGTATTCCGTCATAATATCGCATACTGCGTAAAGTTTAGCTGAAGACTGAGGGACCTTTCATAGTATTATAGACCCAAGAGGGTCGATAATGAATCTCAGTGCCTCATATGATTGTAATGTACATTTTCTCATGCAATACATATATAGGTGCATAGTGGTGTATGCTGGTGTATATAGTGGTGTATAGTGGTGCATAGTGGTGCTTACTGGTGCATACTGGTGCATAGTGGTGTACGGTGGTGTATAATGGTATATAGTGGTGCATAGTGGTGTATGGTGGTGTACAGTGGTGTATAGTGGTGCATAGTGGTGTATGGTGGTGTACTATGGTGGTGTACAATGGTGTATAGTGGTGTATAATGGTGTATAATGGTGTATAGAGGTGCATAGTGGTGCATAGTGGTGTATGGTGGTGCATAGTGGTGTATAGTGGTGCATAGTGGTGCATAGTGGTGTATGGTGGTGTATAGTGGTGTATGCTAGTGTGTAGCTGGTGTGCAGCGGTGTGTGTGTGTGTACCTCTGCCAGCTGATTGACAGGCTCCAAGACATCACGCTCCAGCGCGACCTCGTGCTGCATTAGCTCAGTGGCTAGCCTGCCCTCTGCATCCCCACACACATCCATCATCTTGCTGCTCACGCACCAGGACAGAACATGAGCGCGCACACACACACACACACACACACACACACACACACACACACACACACACACACACACACACACACACACACACACACACACACACACACACACACACACACACACACACACACACACACACACACACACACACACGCGACCAAGATAAAACAATACAAATACACAGACGCACAGACAGACACACAGTTAAGAAACACACACGTGTACACATACCAAGAAGATAAATAACACACACGCGCACACATGCACACACACACACACACACACAGGGAGGGAGTGAGAGAGAGGGAGACCGTTATCGCCTCACATTCCTGAGCAGGACGAACAGCGTCAAGCCAAACACATTGAAGAGGACCTGGTGTTCAAACAGTCCTCCATGACACCTCCTCCTCCTACTGACTGCTGTACTTGATACTCAATGCTTAGTAGGGTAGGGGTGTGTGTGTGTGGGGGGGGGCATGTTGTACATTTGTTTCACACGGGTATCGGAATTCCTTGTTTTTCCGCAATACTTGTATTGTCAAGTTGACCCAAAACGATAAAACAAACAATATAAATGATCAGAAACGTATTAATGGTACTCTCCTACAGAGGGCGCTGCAGTCAACTTTCATATTTTAAAAAAAACAATGGTGGACTTGTAGAGCCCGAACCCTAACATTAATCCACAAAAGAAAATATATTCAGAATTTTTTTTTTTTACAGAATCACAAGAAGACAGATTGTAGCGGATGATGCTTTCTGTAGAAATGACATGATGAGTTTGTCATTCACAGAAATGTGAATGACAAACAAACAACAACAATCAGAATCACGCAAGCGAATCACCGTCGATCCAGAGAATTGGGTTGCCATGACGATGGGTATCAAGTGTCATGTCTAGAGAGTTTAGTCGTAATTTAGTGGTACCGACCCGATCAGACTCTCATCTCCCAGCTGCGCGCCCGCGTCCTGCATGACCTGCGACAGAGACGTCAGCGGGATCTTCTTCTGCAAGTGGGGGGCGGGCAGATAGACAGGGAAAGTGAGACACCGGGTGAAGGTAAGACAGTTTTCAGAGAAAGACCAACGACAACTTAAAACCTTCCGCTGTGTGCCAACATGAGTCAAAACAAACAAAAAGTTACAACACTATGCTAGGTAGGACGGGACACGCGACAGACAAGTTGGGCTGTGTGTGTGTGTGTGTGTGTGTGTGTGTGTGTGTGTGTGTGTGTGTGTGTGTGTGTGTGTGTGAGCATCCTTGAGCAAGAGGGGTCCCGTACCTGCTCATTATGGTCATCATGTCTCTATGAAAATATGATAAACTATAAACAGTAAAATAGCCATAGCTAAAGCTAATGGTCCAAGGTTAGCCAACGACGGTAAACCGCGAGCACACAGAGAAAACTCCGGTCAATTCAGTCAAAGTTATCTGCAGCTTTTTATATTTTTAAACCGGCCACGGCGTGGGGCGGGAAGGTGGCCGGAGAGGTGTGATGAAGAGGAGGAGGAGGGCGAACAACAGCGAGAACGGAGAGAAGAAGGGTGGTTGGGTGGTTCTATACTCACGTGTCGTTTCTCGGAGTCGGTGCCCAGCTGACCCTGCAGACAGGACACCAGCCTCTTGTGCGTGTTGTGGGACGCCATGCGGACCAGCTCCATACGCCGCTCGATCTGAGGTACACACACACGCGCGCACACACACACACACACACACACACACGACAATGTCAGGTGAGGTGAAGGACGTATTGGCTAGCCTTGCATTTTTCCCATCCATTTCCATAGCACGTGTATTATGTGGATTCTTGCTGATGATTTTAAGAGTTGAGTTAGGGCTGCACAATTAATCGTATTATAACTCGATTGATCTCGATTCATACCTCTATGCAATCTCATTTCTAAATGACATACAGTTCTGCGGCATTTTTGTCAGGGCCATTTGCGGCATTGAATCAACTCAAAGATACTCGATAGTGGGGATGCACCCGAATACAAATACGTTATCCTCCCAATCGCGAGAGTAACAGATGTGCGGCGCAATGAAAAAGTGAATGTATATAAAATGTATACATTTAATATTAATATTTAAACATATACAAATATAAACATTTATATTGAAAGAAAATCGTGAGTGAATCGGGATCTCAATTCTAAGCCAAAAAAATAATCGTGCAGCCCTAAGTTGAGTTGATAATGAAAGAAAGAAAAAGTATAAGAAGAGCTAAAGGACATTAAATGACGTACAGTATGTGAAGCACAGATAGCATCAACTGACACACCAGATGGTTTGTTACACAGAACCATCTGGGACGTCGTCATTGGAACGTCGTCATTGGAAAAAAGCTGGCAAATACTGATTGGATCGGATGAGCCATCTGTATCACCGTCTAATCGTGGACAAACTTCAACCAATCAGATCAATCCTCTCGATGTCACCGCCGTCACATGTCCATAGCTGCCAGTAGTTCCTTGTAGGACTCCGACTGGTCCGAACCACTGTGGTTCTGCCACAAGTCACGAATAACTCGAAGATGATTCTAGAACTGGATTCTGCGTGTCGAATGCTGACTCCCTGAATCCCAGCTGCCTCGCGACATACAGCTAGCGGGCACCAGATTTAAGCCGTGAGGAGGCAGGAGGCAGGACTAGGAGAGAAACTTAAGCTATAAGGAGGTAGGGCTAGGAGAGGAACTGAAGCTATGAGGAGGCAGGACTAGGAGAGGAACTGAAGCTATGAGGAGGTAGGACTAGGAGAGGAACTGAAGCTATAAGGAGGTAGAACTAGGAGAGGAACTGAAGCTATACAGAGGTAGGGCTAGGAGAGGAACCGAAGCTATAAGGAGGTAGGACTAGGAGAGGAACTGAAGCTTTAAGGAGGTAGGACTAGGAGAGGAACTGAAGCTATAAGGAGGTAGGACTAGGAGAGGAACTGAAGCTATGAGGAGGTAGGACTAGGAGAGGAACTGAAGCTATGAGGATGTAGGACTAGGAGAGGAGCTGAAGCTATGAGGAGGTAGAACTAGGAGAGGAACTGAAGCTATAAGGAGTTAGAACTAGGAGAGGAACTGAAGCTATAAGGAGGTAGGACGAGGAGGTAGGACGAGGAGAGGAACTGAGGCTCTGCCAGGTGGACCCATCCAGCCTTCAGCGGGAGCGTTCCCTTGGCAGATGAGTCTCAACGTAGAGCATTCTTTCCAACTGTCTCTATCTCTCTCTCCCTCTCTTCTGCCAGAAAACGACTTCCTCCTTACTCATCTCCTCCCCTACAAAAAGTGAGGAATGATTAATTTTTTCAAATACAAATGCAAATTCTATTATTTATATTCTATTTAACAAAGTTGAAACGAATGATATTCATCCAAAGTCGCTTTGGAAGTACCTGTGAAATGACTAAAACCACCAATCCATCCATCTAAAAATATTTCCACCCTGCCTGATAAAAAATGAATACTCTAATACTATTAACCAAAGTGCTTTACATGGCCTCATAACCCCATTCATACACCAACGGTGATATTAACCATGCAAGGCAACAGCCAGCTCATCAGGGACACCTCGACACTTGGAACCAGCAACCTTCCAGTTGCCAGACAACCCTCTTACCTCCTGAGCTACTGCCGCCCCCCAATACAAATGCATCTGGCGGGCCTACCAGCCTACCCCAGTGGACTAGCAACTGGTAGGCTGATCTATCCACCATACATCTGGGTGGACACTCCAACCGGTTTTTGAAACTGAATCACGCTCACACCTGGTGGTATAATATTTTAAACTGCTCATTCAAAAGAATCAGAATAAGAATCAGAAACAGTTTTATTTGCCTTCGTTTTTTGCAAACAAGGAATATGCTTTTGTGGTATTGGCGCACAACATTGAACATTAAACAGAGTAGAAATACCAAAAATATATTACAAAAATATATTACAAAAATAAGCAATAAAGGTGCAATTTGAGAAAAGATGTGTGTTAACGTAATGCAATAGTGTCCATGGGGCGTGGGAGTCAGTGGGGTTAAACGTTAGTATAACCCAACCTTATTTCAAAGGTTGCTTGCCAAGTGGAATATTAAAACCATCTCAGCGTGGTTGTGCGTGTTGATGTTAATTCCTTCGAACACGCGATGCGGGCCACACCTGTTATGGTTTTTATACTTTGTGTTTGAAGATTCATTGGAAAGGAACTGAATCTGTAGGCTTGTGAACCTATTGGGAAACCCAAGCTGTGATGAGCAATGAGGGAGGGAGTGTGTGTGTGTGAGTGTGTGTGTGTCTACTGTGACGTTGTGGAGGGGGGACGTTTTGGTTTCAGTTGTCAGATGCATGAGATCATTGGGCTGTGAGAAGAGAATAAACAAGAGACAAAGAGAAACACATCAGTGAGAGGAGATTATGTGAAAAGTCATACCATACTGCAGTTTGATACACACACACACACACACACACACACACACACACACACACACACACACACACACAACACACAACACACACACACACAACACACACACACACACACTACACACACACACACAACCACACATTATTACACACACTATCTACTGGAACACACACACACACACACACACACTCACACACACACACACACACACACACACACACACACACACACACACACACACACACACACACACACACACACACACACACACACACACACACACACACACACACACACACACACAGCTGGTCCAGCAGCAGCCTATCACACGGGCTGTAGCTTTGTCCCAAAAGCACTTTCTCAGCACAAATGAGTAAATGACCCACCCTCACCTAGCATGCTAAACCTCCCGCTCACTCTCTCTCTCTCTCTCTCTATCTCTTTGTTGCTCTCTCTCTCACCCCTTCTCTCTCTCTCTTATATCTTTGTCTTTCTCTTTCTTAATTTCATTCTTTTTTTCTCTCTCTCTCTTCTCACCTCCTCTGCCTTCCTCTATTTCCTCTCTCTTTTGCCCCTCGTCTCTCTCCTTCTCTCCCTCGCTTTACCCCCCTCCCCGCTCTGTCTCTCTTACTTTCCTTCTCCATCTCTTTCTCTCTCTTTCACCCCTTCTCTCTCTCTCTCTCTGTCTCTCCGGGGACTTGAACTTTGACCCCATCTTGAGTAACCAGAGCCCTGTCTTCGGTTATCCGGCGGCCCTTCTCACTCCTTCGGCGCTTGTGATGGGCCGGCCTCAGATAGCACAGATAGCTGCTATGTGTGCAAACGCAATCATTCCAGGAATGTGCTGATTCCGCCCCAACTGCACCCAGTTAGTAATACGGTCAGTTCAAGGCAAGGAAGAAAACGAAAGACTATGGCATTTGATCACCTTACCTCCTATTAAGTGATATAGTGTAGCCCTCTTCACCCCCCTCTCGATGTAAATGTCATCGACAATAAACAGCTGTGATGGAACCCCCCCCCCCTCTTGATGTAGCACCTCACTGTTTGTGTTCTGTCTTTTCTGGAACAAATTGTTCCCCAAGTCTAGCCCCTCGCTCCCTACCTCCTCAGTCCCTCCCTTTTGATTGCTCTCATGCGCTCATAAAGCGGTTTGTAAGTTAACATCGATCTGTAAAAAACCATTACACTTGCCTCGTCCCCACCTCCCTCCCTCCCTCACTCCCTCACTCCCTCCCTCCCTCCCTTCCTCGCTCCCTTCTCCCTCCCTCCCTGCCATCCAGTCCAAGGTGGCCATGGTTAAAAACCGTGGAGTCAACATAGGAGTTATTTGCTGGTGTCTCTGATGTTATGAAACCCGCTATCAGGGCTGGGACTGAATGTAGGAGAAAGGATAGGGGAAGGTGTGTGTGTGGGTGTGCGTGTGCGTGTGTGTGTGTGCGTGTGCGTGTGCGTGTGTGAGATTTGATATCTTTTTCTTTCAAAAAGTGCAGTGCTTGGTGGACACACCCTGAAAGGTGTTGTCGATGTTACTGTATGTTCTGATGCTATTCAGCGCTGGAATGTCCTACTGCATAGCTCTGTTGTCATAATCACACGAGTGTTGTGAAGAAGACCCAACACACTCATTTGTGTGTAATGTTGTCCTGGTGAACAAAAAAGTGTGTGTGTCTGTCTGTCTGTCTGTCTGTCTGTGTACAGGGAAGAGGTTCAGGTACTGAGGCTGAGTAACACTTGGTATTCGGCCCTTAAAATTCCCTCTTCCCTCTCTGGCCAAGAATCGGTTGGTTTTCAGTGATTCAACACCATGAGCGTTGGGACAGCACGGCCTTCCCCAGATATGAAGCAGGTTTCCTGAAGGAAGCTCATTGTTTGTTTCGGGGACTCATGGGCAAGGCAGCCCAATGCATGCCCAGAACAGCACAATGTTATTGATTAGCTTTTTTCCAAGCGGCCTTCTGAGAACCAGAGCTCTGGTTCCGCAACAGTCATCACAACCGGCCGGCCAGACCCAACAACAACAACGACAACAACAACAACAACAACAACAAGCTCACTGGTAGCCCACGAGGCCAGCCAGCAAATTAAAAAAGTCAGTCAGTACTCAGTACTCCGTTTGCTAGCCTCAGTCAAAAGCGGCTGCACTCCAGCACACAGAGGAGCAGCGTCCATGCATGTGTGTGTGCTGTGACTCACTGGAGGTTTCCACGG